>OY482674.1:1200000-1781323 GCA_960531455.1 Urophora cardui | reverse complement strand
GTGTTGCTGCGGCTTCTGTGATCCCCTTCTCTTGTTCCCTCGTTTCTTCTCTGTTGGACTCTAAATTAGTTGTGTGTCTAGTTGATATTAGCTCTTGTTGTGTAGGCTTTGTTGTGCTGTCGAAACTGGCAATAGCCAGACCTGGCAGTTCTCTTTTAATTTCTGTAGACGTGCTATCTTTCGCTGTCGTCAAATCTTGTATGTGTTCTGTTATTGGTGCTGTTACTACATTCGGTGTCGTCTCCGGCTGTGAGGAAGTGCTGAATACGATATCAGCTAGTGATCTCTCATTCGCCGTTGTTGTTTGATCTACATCTGGTATATTTTCTGGTAAATTTTGAGCACCGCCATTTGCAGCTGAGTTTACTGCAACATTGTGCTCGCTTGCTGTTTCAATAGAAAATTCTGCCACTTGTGTGGGTAGTGTTCCTGAAACTGTTTCTGAGTCTGCTACAATTTTAATTGATCCTTGATTTGTTCGCGCCGTTGATTCTTGCATCA
The DNA here is from genome assembly GCA_960531455.1 of Urophora cardui. Taxonomy (NCBI): domain Eukaryota; kingdom Metazoa; phylum Arthropoda; class Insecta; order Diptera; family Tephritidae; genus Urophora; species Urophora cardui. Next base: position 1,780,822 of record OY482674.1, on the reverse strand, counting down.
CCTTAGTTTCTGTGATACTCTCAACAAAGGGGTAGGCGGTTGTGGTAAATTCGGCGAGCTTTGCGTTCTCTTCAGGGTAGGCGGCCGTAGTAAATTCTGCTAGCGGTGTTTTGTCTTCCTCATCGCCAATAACAACAATTTCTTTTGGCGGCTGTGCTTCACTTTCTACTGCAATCAGCGTTTCCAACGGTTCCGTTGTGGTAGTAAGCAGATCTTCAGTTTCGAGAGTGTTTGTTTTTGTTTCCTCTTTCTCCTTCTCACTTCCCTTCTCATGCTTCTCCTTCTCATTGTTTTCATGCCGAGATCCCAATTTGAGTTCTAATACTTCAGCGATTTCACTTTCATTTAACTTTCCGTGGTTTTCATCCGTTCCTGCTACGCTCGTTGAACTTTCTGTTGTTGCTGTTACTTTAGAGTTTGCTTCTGTTTGGGGTTTTTCTATTGCATTTTGGGCGGATTTATTTTCTGTTTCCTTCGTTGGAATTGCTGTTGTTTTCTCGCTATGATATCCATCCGTGTTACCATCTCCCATTTTCTCACTGGTCAGTGGTTCAACTTCATTATCGTCGTTTGTTGGTGTTATCTCAGTTGCCTCGTTTGTAAGTATTTGCTTGGACTCAGCTACCTCATTATCTGCCTCGATTGCAGGTTTCATTGGTTCAGCATCTGTTACAGCAGCATCAGCTTCATTTTCATTTTGACCTTGAAATCCAATCGGCATTTCCGCATTCGGTGCAATTTTTTCTTGTTCTGTGATTGCCGCGATTTTGGGCAGATCATCCTTAGTCATTACACTCCCGCTTAATGAAGCTTTAAATAAGCCAACATCATCTTTAATTTCATGTTTCATATCAGGAAGATATGGTGGTGCACGGTAAACGCTCCCCGTTGGTGTTGTTCTTACTGCGTCCATCGTTTCGCCTTTCATTTCTGTTGTTGTACTTGTTGCTTCAACTGCGCTCATCTCCTTCATGACACTTGGTTCCGGCAAACGCTGTATGTCACTCGTTGCCAAAGTGACGCTATCATGATCATCGTCAACTCTACCTGTTGTCGCATCAGATTCCGCTGTCGCTGCTGTTGATGTTGATGTTGTTGTACCTTCACTACTTAAAAAAGCAGCGCTTGTAGTATTATTTGTTATTGCAGTGATATTTGTAACCGCCATCGAGGCAACATTTAAAGCCGCTGCCAAGATTTCATTCGCTTGTGCTGCCGCCTTAACCAATTCATTTAAAATTATGGGGCTGACAGATGTCGCTGGCTCGGTTGTGTTTGTTGTCTCTGTAGCTGTCGTTGGAGCCACTACTGCATTTGTTATTGCAGGCATTGTTGCTGTTGCTGTTGTTCCTACAACATCCACAAACGGTGCTCTGTGAGTTGTTGCTGCCACTAGTTCATTTTCCTCTCTTGCCGCCTCCGCCGCATTCGCGATCACGCGCTCGATCGTTTGACGTTCAGCTTCCTCAGCTCTTTGTCTTATCAAATTTCTCTCCTCCTCAGCAGCCTCGTCACCTTTCTTTGCTTCCGGCAACAGCGTTTTTGCTTTGATCTCGTTGGCGGTCGTTGTGGACAGCTCTGCAACAATTGATGCCACTTCGGCTAGTGCTATTTCCTCCCTCGTCATGGGCAGTGATGTGGATGCCAGCTCTGATTCGGCCTCCACTTCAATGGTGGCGTATGGCCTAGCTCCGCCATTGTAATACAGCGCCTCGTCCGTTGTGGCGAAATCGTTTGGAGGGAAGTTGTTGCTGAATTGTTGCTGCTCATCAGCGGCAAGTCTGCTAATCTCTAAAGTGGCGGTTTGTTCGTCTGCTGGCTGGAATATTGGCTGGTGTGTGAGTGGCTGCTCGTCTGCTGCTAGCGGCTGGTCTGGCTGGCGATATGTTGTTGTTGCTGCTTGCTCGCCAGCTGGCGCGGCTTGCGTGTGCGCGCTCCACATCAGCGCTGTTGCTAGTAGCAAGTGCATTAGCGTGTTGGCGGTGTTTGAAGCGTGTTGTATGCGCATTTTTTTGCTTTTGTTCTTGTAGTTTCAATTTTAATGTGGTTTGGTATTTAATTACCTTTTTTAAACTTAATTTTTTTCTTCCTTTTTTGCGCTTTTTTAGCTCTTTTTTTGCTCGTGTTCCCTTTCGTTGGAACGCCGATTCGTTTTGTCGCTCCGCTTTGCTGTACGTTTATCGCGTTATTGACTACACTTTTTAACGATCGAAAAAGGTGAATTTTAAATTATCTGCGAGCGTGTAACCTGTTTCATTTCTTACTAAAGTTGCTAATTTATGTGACCAACTTCCACATTAACAGGCTTCACCCTCAGCGCTGGCTTTGTGTGTTTGTAAGCAGTTATTTACAGGTTTTCCTAGTTTTCTTATGCCACCTATAATTTTTTCTTTGATCGTTTCACTAATTAGGCAAAAGCAGTTCTTAGCCATTAACACATGTGTTATTTATGAATATTTTAATCGCCCAACCCCATCGAGACTATTTCTTATTCTATAACAATTCTTGCTCCGCGTGAATGCCGCGAATGTTGTTGAATTAGCGCGCCTTCGATTTAAGCGTTTAAAATTTAAATTTTTTTATTGTTGCACTTTTTTTTAAATTCGCCAACGCGTGTTTGCCATTCGCTTCGATTCTTTTTTTCTTGATTCGCGCCGTTCGCGTGTGTGTTGTACCGTTCGCTTGCTCGTTCACTGTTTTGGATTGTGACTAGTTGCGTTTACGTTTGTCGAGGAACTAAACCCGCTGCACGGGTGCCCAAGCGTTTTATACAAAATGCATAACTTATGATTTTGGTATTTTTCTTTTTGTTTCGCGGCCAACCGGCTGGTAGTGGTGTCTTTTTTCATACAGTCTCTGCAAGCGTACTCCCCAGTGTGTCGGTGTTTCGGTCTGAAACGCTTGCGCGCTTTTTTTATTGTTATTTTGGTTTTTTTTTTCGATCGTTTATGTTGCTCAGGTGGCTGTTTTACGAGTATCTCGAGACGGAATGTAATTGTTTTTTTTTTTTTTTTTTTTGTTTTCCAGCTGTAATTTTTTGGAAGTATTTATACCGAAATGCGTACTAATATCTGTTCCAAATCATATGTGTTAAATTCCCATTAAGACTTTTAACGTTTATTTTTTTATTTATTAATTTTAATGACTATTTTAATTGTCTTACATTAGCCTGGCAATTAATAATCAATTGAATTAAACAAATTTTAAAAATAATCATAATTAATAGCCATTGAAAAATAATCAGAAATAATAATATAATGAAAATTAATCAAATATTATTTTAATTGTATGATTATTTTTAATTGCTTAATTATTTTCATAATAATTTTTAATTATTTTTTAAAATAGATGAAGCTTTACAATGTATTAGTTACAAATGAAATAAATAATTAATCGATTAATTTAGCATGTAATTAAAAATGCAGAAATAAGGGAATATAATCAAATAATTGGATTAATCAAGAAAAAAAAATCAAAATAATCATGCAATTAATATTAGCTATAGATTAGTTAGTGTATTTTTTAATTTAATTAACTATTAATCACTAGAAAGTTGTAAGTAATCGCATTTAATCATATCAACAAAGAGTTACAAAAATAAAACATGCTTTAGTTAATAATCATTAAATCAAAAATTCGTCCTCATTACGATATTCACCTAGAAAGTTGCACATTATTTTCGAACGTTTGCCACAAATGCATATTAGTAGCTTCGATCAATTGAATATAAATTTTTTTGGAAACATTTTCGTGTGCATGGCTTTTAAGCAAATTTAATCAAAATATCAATCAAATGAAAACCAACATTGGTTTATAGAATATCTCTAACCATTCGAACTTGGTATTTATTATTTCTTTTTTTGCTGCGTAACCAGCTGCCGCTAACTTTGTTTCTTGCTCATTTATTTGCTACAAGTATTTTTCACTTTTTTGCTTTAATTCTGATTTTACGGCTCTTTGGCATCTCAACATATATTTTCCCTCTTGCTTGGAACTTGTTATAATGTTTCTTATTTTTTTTTAATTTTTATTTTTGCTTTTGAAGTCTGCAAAACTAGTATTTGTTTTTGCTGTTGTTGCTTAATAATGTTAAAATATTTCATTAATCGCTTGACTTGTTTGCTGTTTGTCGAGTTTTGAGGAATTTCAACTCAAATTAATGTTGACATCTAAACTAATATGCATGACAGATAGAGAATAACACATAAGAGATACTAATGCTTTTCATAGCATATGAAAACGAAGGAAGAAGATGCTTCATATAATGTTAAGAAAAAACAATTAAATTGGTTGGTCAAATTAAAATCAGGTTAAAGATATTTAGATCTAAAAGTGGTTTGAAAACAACAGTACATTTTTTTTTAATTTCTACAATAATTTCTCGGAATTGACCACAAACATTTGCAATTTCCAAGTATGTAGCTTTGTAGCCCAAAGAATTCTCCCCTTTTTAATTCCATTTAGTTTCGTCTGTAATGCAAAACAGTTCATAATACATACATACATCTGCATATAAACTAACTCGTTAGTAGTAAATTAATAAATTTGTGTACATACATAAATATGTGTAAATATGTACGAGTACATAACGATGATTCATGCACCTACAATTTACAAATTTTCCATTCTTTTAGCGCAATTATACATACCAAATTGTCAATACCAAGGCGAAAAAGACTTTTCAATAGACTCAGCACCAATCAAAAACTTACATAGTGCACACAAACAGACAAACAAGAATTGTATGTGCATATTTTTGTATGTGCCCTGCAAAAAAATGTGCAATTAATCCCGAAAGATATTTGTCCCGGATTGATCTCTTTCGAGAACAATCGGTCCACAATTAGTCCCCGATTGTTCCCGAACGGGTATAAATGTAGACTAATTGTAGACCAATTGTTCCCTAATGGGTATAAATATAGATTAATCGCTTTAATCCCGAACGGGTACAAATCTAGATTCCTTAAATGTAGAAATTTTACAAAAATATGCAATGTATTTAAAAAAAAATTGTAGAACAACTGGTAAAACGAATTGAACGCCCTTTCTTTTAATAATAACGATGAATAATAATTTAAAAAAATGTTGCCTAAAAAATCCTATGAAAAAATCCTTTACATTACGCTCATATAATGCATACTCAAAACTCATTTTTTTATTTTATTTATTGAGATTTTTTTACAAAAGTAAAACATTATATAATCTTTATTTAAATAAGCATGAACATTTACAATTTTTTAGATTGTTATTGAAAAGTGCCTTGGCTAACAACTTGGAAAAATCTACATTTGTACCCGTTCGTGCTGAAAGCGATTGATCTACATTTGTACCCGTTGGAGATGACAGCGATTGATCCACATTGGTACCCGTTCGGGTATACAAGTTGAACAATTAGTCTCTTCATAGGACATACTCGAACAAATACGATCAATTCACTCCATATAAAGGGATGTAAAATTGTATTAGTCGCATGCTCCCTTGCGATTGATCACGGATTCGTCCCGGATTAATCACATTTTTTGCAGGGTATGTCTTAAATTGTACATTTGTTTGTAGTATGTATAATTTCATACGTGTGTATCTGTATGTGAGCTCACACCAATCTCAATGCATATCCATAAATACCTTCGAGGTTTTAACGCGTGCGCGCAGAACCGCTGCTTGTGCTATCGATTCACGTAAAACGTCTAACTTTATTCCGCGGCTTTGGCGTGTGCTCTAGCTGCGATTTAATTGTTGCTTTTAATGTTTCTATGTGCGATTGGATGATGACGATCATGACTGGTATTCATTACAATGCCCTGTAGGAAATTTTTGGCCTATATTTTTATGCCCCACATAATCTCTCTCTTGTGAAAGATGAGTTGTGGGGATCAAAATCAAAAAGCAACTTTTTCGAACTAAATGCAAAGAATTTAGTTCTGCCAATGCCTAAGTTCAGAACTTCAAGATTTCTTTCTGATTTGCCTTATTAATTCTTTACTATTACCTTTTAGCATTTGTAAATAACTCCGTTTTTCATAGGCCTACTTTAAATGTTTACTTTTCGTCTCATTACTTTAAATTTTCCACGAGGCACACCAAACATCACCTCCTTGCTACCGCTTAATATCGCATTGATTTACACACGAGTTGTAAGTTTAGCATTCGTAATGAATGCGTGGTTCAAAAAAAAAAAAAAAAAAATCGAAAAGAAAAAAAAAGAAACACCCATTTGAACTTGATAAATTTTTACATTATTCTGTTTTATTTGGCAGCCACAGCCCTTTTTTCGGTTTGCCTTAAGCGTTTATTGATTTATACTACCATTTAATAAAAGAGCGATATTTCACGTTTAAGTACATATGTATGCATGTACATACATTGTATGTTTGCAGGTACACAAAAAGTAATAAAATGCAAATCGCTTGTAAATATTGCATTTACTGGCCGAGTTCGTTGCTTAAGTCTTTTGTTTGCTTTTGCTGTTACCAGTATTTTGGCAAATAAAATATTGGTTTTGAAATTTTTAAAGTGAGGTAGACGGTCATGTGGATGATTCAAATAGTTAAATTTGACAAACGGTTTAAATGATGATGCATCATTTTTTTTTTAATCACGCTGCGACGCAAGCAAAAGCGATGGCTCAGGGCGAAGCCGTTTAGTTATTAAGTAATCGTTGATTTGCGTAGGTTAAATACAAGAAATTTATGAGCAAGTGAATAAAGAAAGGCTGAGTTTGATTAGTTGCTTTTACTGTTATGGCATGACTTGAATGGAATTTGTCCAAATTAATATTAATTATGGCAAATAATAAGAAATTGCTTAAAATGAAAGCAATGGCGGTTGCTGGTAAAACAAGTTTTCTTGTTTGATTTCAGTTAGTATTTAGTCTACTTTTTATATTTATTTTTTAACACGTATAACTTTTTATTGTCTACTGAGCTTAGTCACTGTAAAAATTGGTTTAATTTCCTTAAATAACTTGTGCTTAACATTCAGTACTTTTATTGTTGTTTACTCACTCTTGTATGGTCCCTCTTCTACTTCTACGCTACTCGTTCACTATAAAAAATTATTCTTATGTTTATGGTTATTAGTTGTGCTTTTTCTAGCATAATTACCTACATAATTGCATACCAACCCTATAATTAATGCAACATACGAAGTCTAGTAAGTAATACATGTTAGCATAATATTTGTAATGTGGTTAGACCTGAAGCAGAAAAATCTCAATAACTAACGGTGCTTTGGCGTTAATAACACTGCTCTACAGCCAAAAAATACTCTGAACGCGACCATCCTATTTATATGTAAAATCGGTCGCTGATTCCGAAAATCGGGCTCATTTTTAATTCTATGGGAAGGTTTTTGAGATATCGGCAATTTACCGTTATTTGGCCAATGGCTCCACTTAATCCTGTATACCTCTTTAACGCAGTGAGCTATCTTCCTTGGAGTGACACTCAACGAAAGAAAATTAAATTTCCTTTTCATCCCTGCTACAACATTTTTCTGTAACTCTTATAGTTTCTGAAATATTGACGATTCAATTTGAATTTTTTCGATTTTTTACGATTTTTTGAAGAAAAAATTGACTTTGTCAGGCAATATCTTTTAAACCAATGTCTTCACCTTCGGTTTTACTCCTTTACGTGAAGCTCCATTCTATTGGGAAAAAGATAAGCTATCAACGAAGAAAATCCATGGTAAAATAGAAAAGTTATAGGCGATCAAGTAAATACATCCAAGTCGCGCAATGCCTCTGCACGGGTATATTCTATGCATATTGTACCAATACCTACACATCTGCAGTAGCAGCACATTGGCAGCGCAGTAGATAAAAGCCCATTTACGGGTATAACATGCATAGAATATACCCGTGCAGAGGCATTGCGCGAGTTGGATGTATTTACTTGATCGCCTATAACTTTTCCATTTTACCATGGATTTTCTTCGTTGATAGCTTATATTTTTCCCAATAGAATGGAGCTTCATGTAAAGGAGTAAAACCGAAGGTGAAGACATTGGTTTAAAAGATATTGCCTGACAAATTTTTTCTTCAAAAAATCGTAAAAAATCGAAAAAATTCAAATTGAATCGTCAATATTTCAGAAACTATAAGAGTTACAGAAAAATGTTATAGCAGCGATGAAAAGGAATTTTCTTTCGTTGAGTGTCACTCCAAGGAAGATAGCTCACTGCGTTAAAAAGGTATACAGGATTAAGTGGAGCCAGTGGCCAAATAACGGTAAATTGCCGATATCTCAAAAACCTTCCCATAGAATTAAAAATGAGCCCGATTTTCGGAATCAGCGACCGATTTTACATATAGATAGGATGGTCACGTCCAAAGTACAGACAAAAAATTTCATTTTGTGATCCAGTGTAATTGAAGTCTAATTCAGATTCTTTGGCTGGCTAGTGCTTTAAGTAGCAGAACATTTTAGTTTCGCTTTAGGCTTTTGCAAATTTGCTTAAAATTATACATGCATTGTTATTTTGTCTGATTATAAATGGGTTTTAGAAAGTGTTTGTGATTAATCAGAGGTGAATGCTTTGCCTCAGAGCGTTTGAGAGCGTCAACTAAATAAGATTTCAAATCATAAATCTTCATTATTAATGTTGCAGATATTGCACATTTGTTTGATTTTTTATTGTTTTCAAACTTTCACGAAATCAATCTTTAAAATATTCAAAGAGTGAGCTGTTCTATTATACACGAGCAGTTGACTAAGACCTTGAGTTCGAAATTGGCTTCGCTAAAAAGATTGTTTACGCCAACTCTCACTCCGAGATGTCGCTGGTGGGAGTCATGATTGACAGATCACGGTGAATGATCAGTCAGCTGACAGGACTCGTTACTTCATCTCGCTTTGGTATGAGTCCTGTTAACTGATCCCGTTTGTTTGTGGCTTCACCTACTGTGGTGCCTATAAAAGGGGTGGTAACCAAAAAGTTGGTCTCTTTTTCGATCATAGATTTCAGCAGCGATATCTCAGGTGAGTACAGTGTCTCATATACAAATCTAACCTAAGTGAAAATATAAATATAAATGAAGTGTAAAGAATACAAGTTTTGAAAGAAATTAAATGAATTCAATCTTATTTAATTTCTGCGTATTAATTTACCAACTTTTGCTCATATAAGTGAAAATACCTTGAGAACCGGCTGCCTCTTGTTCCCCGTTTCCGAAATTCATGAGGAATTTCGGCCCCAAATATTCCCCGCTCGAACAAAGATATTGCCATGCTTTTACTTGTTTACATTTTCTCTCTACTGATATTACTTCAAGTGGCAACAAGGTTAAAAGCAATGAAACAATTCACCTTGCTAATACTGTGGTTCACTTTTTTCAAGTCCTCAGGCATCAGTGGATCTGTGTGGAAATACTTAGTTTTAATTTAATATTTGTATATCAATAGAATGATAAATAGTTCCTCAAATCTTTCAGTTGAAATACGCAATATTTGACTCTGAAACCCATTGTTCTTGATTATTGGACCTATCGTTTTCTATTGTGGCTTTTAATAATCTAAGTATAGGTTTTATGCAGAATTTATTGTCTTACCGAAAGTCAATATTCTTGAAAACCCGCTCATTTCTTTGGTTTATTGATTTATTGCGTGTCAATGGAAAAACCCCGTTGTTGGGGAACTTTTCAATATCAAAACAATAGTTAATAATTAACATGTGTCAGCAACTTATTTTAGCGCTTAGTAGAATTCCTTATCGGCACGTCATACATATATACTGAGTATTCTGTAGAGTTGGTAAAAACCCAAAGCAGAAGTTAAATCGAAGGAATTGTATATTTGGAAATAATTTTATTTTTGTTTTAAAGTTTTTTTGGCTCATCTGTAATGGATTTCAGGCAACAAGAGAATAAATGGGAATGAAAGAGCTGATGAGAAGGGTGCGGGCTCGGCGCAGAGAATACTTGAATCACTGAATGAATTAATATTCAAGTGCTTGCGAAACAAAAAACATGCATTTGACACACATAAATGGTTGAATAGAGAACAAAAATGCATAACAAGCTTCTCAAAATAATATATAACAGGAAAAAGGCATAATCAGTTAAAAAAAAAACACAACTTAGTTAAAATAAATCGCGCACAAGAGCATAACCGCTAAAAAATCAAAAGCATTATTATTACACATTTACAAGCATGCAAAAAACAATACCACTTAAAATATATTTTTTTTTGTAAACTGTTTAGTTTAATATGCGGTAACAAAAACAACAATATCTATAAATAAATTGTAAGAATTATTCTTGTTTATTATTGTTATTTTATCGAGTGCTATCCAAGCAGACTAACTTTTGTGGCAGAAAAATTAAAAACTTATAAAAAAGCAACCACAACAGCCGTGGCTGGCATGGTTGAGGCAACAGCCGCTGCACAGTTGCATGCTGCACCATGTGCCTTGCCTTGGCGTGCAATCCACCTTTTCTTCTTCCTCATACCCTTTTATTATTGGGCTCGAGTGGCCTTGTTTAACGTCAAAAGTGCACTTTTTCGCTTTCGATTTGAATATTTAATTTTTGAATTTGTTTAAATGTCGCTGGCACAAGTTTCAACTTGCAACTTACATCAAGTGCTTTTGCGAGAGTGTTCTTGCCTTTACCACTCTTTTGTGGCTTTCCGTTTCTCTATGAACATACATATGTCTGAATGCTAAGTTTCATTGCAATGGAACCATTAAACAAAATGGTGTTACATTTTAAATTCCAAATGGATCCATAATGATGAACCAGAATAAGGGATTGAGTTTTCTATCCTCACCACCCTCCGAATATCTCAATCTCGTCCTTTGATTTTTCAATAGAGTAACGAGTAGATTTCTTTCTCAATTGTCGACTGATATGTAGAATGCGCAACTTCGAAGAGTTTCTTTGAAATCAGAGTGACTCCAATCCTAATAAAAATGCATGCACTCATTAAAGTGAACTTTAGCGTATACATTTTTATGTTAATATGTATATAAATACGTCAGTTTTCCTGCTCTTATTTCCACGTTCAGCAAAATCGATTGCTACTCCAAATTGAACGCTTCCAAGTGGTTAACAATTGCCGCAAGCAATTTTACATTTTTGTCGCAAATTTTAAACCGGAAGTGCCCAGAAGTAAAAGACAAAAAAAGACTTTGTATTGCTCAGCGCAATAGGGACAGGGAATGTGGGGGAGAGAGAGAACTCTAATCGCTGATAAGAGTTCTCAAAGTTTGCAAATTTTGTACCGCCAATTGTTGGCGAGACTACAAATGGCACAAGAGCCCAGCACCGCGATTAAGCAAAAAGTTTAGCATACGCGAATGTAGGTATTTTATACTTTTGTTTTAATTTTGGTCTCCTTTCCTTTTTTTCTTTCGCTCCATTTTTTTTATGTGTTTTGCGCAAACTGAAGGACATGCGGGCGCTTTTTAGTTTGTTAAAGTTTAGTTTATGTGAACAACTTTGTGCATTTTCAAGCAGTTTCTTGCGAATTAAAATAAAGAAGAGCTCCCTCTTATAAATCGTTGCCGTCATTGTTTAACAAAAACATACTAATAAAGTTTGTAAGTAACTTTCCAATTCTTTCAGGTAAATTTACATTAAATTTCTAAAAGTAAAAAATTCTTTTTTGAGCATTGTTATGGCGCTACTTAATTACAAGATACATGTGACTTTCCTTTATTAGTATAGCACATTTTTCAGAAATCAAAGCTTTACTGTGAAAATTAGTAAATATGCATAATTTCGGCGTATACTTTTAGGCGCTGTTTGCTTTGGGCGGAAATGCTGCGACTGTCGTGCGAATTGTTAATGCCATGTATTGTACAAAGTGGCCGCTGTGGTGCAGTGGGTAGAGTGCTCGCCTGCTATGCCATAGGTCTCAGGTTCAAACCACGGTCCGAGCAAAACACCAAAACAATTTTTCTAATTAGTAAAAATCCAACTATTGGGTTTTTTAAGAGCAGCGGTCACCTCTCGGCAGTGGGCGGCATACCCTCCGAGAGTATTTCTGCCATGAAAAAGCTTCTCACAAAAAATGCGTTCGCCCTTCGGAGCCGGCATAAAACTGTAGGTCCACCCAATTAGTAGGAAAAACAAAAAGGAGCACACCTCGAATTGGGAGAGAAGCTCGGCCATAAAACTCGTCAGAGTTATAATAGCGCCATTGTATTATATTATATTATTATTTATTGTACAAATTGAATACTCGTAAATAAGCAAAAATGTGAGACAAATTTAGGTGCTGGCGTGAATTGAATGCAGATGAACAACTGTATCTACATATTTACATATACTTGGAACGGTACTGACAGAGGACCAATTCGAAGAAGGCGTGAAGAGTTGTTCGGTTTGGTTATTGCTGACTTAAATTTGGTGTCAATTTCAATTACTCTTGTTTTATGCAAGATGCCAACAATGCTAATACACTTCTATCTTTCTATGCTTGTACCGCCTCAAAGTTATTCATTCGAGAGCACATATCTTAAAATGTCAAACAATATGAACGCCTGCGTCGTTGTTCATCTTGTCAAAGAAGGTGAGCAAAGTATTAACAGCTTACGAATGAGTGAATGGTTGAAGTATGTATATGCCTACTCCCACTGCTAAATTCGCACCTTAATACAGCTACAGTATGCATTTAAAGTACATCAGTGAATATAAATTATTATCTCCAATGCCAAGGAGGTTTATGAAGTCATAAAAAAAACAAATACCAACTCACGGGCAGGAAACTTCATTTATGTTTTACTGCATCGCTCCAAAAAACAACAATAACATACTTGCCTACAGAACTCATTTTAACTCATCATCTATCTATAATGTTGGTCATCATCTTTCAGGTCAATTTATCACTCACACTCTTTGCTCATTCTGCATTACTGACAAAGCGAACTGAGTGTCTGTACTCTCTGTGACTCATTATTATGCATCAACGTTTATGTTATGAAAATTCATGAAAGTTCACAGCATTTAGAGGTGATATCACCTTCCCCCCTAGACTGTATCACATTGCATTGCAAAGGTAAATTACATATAACGAGGGAGTCGCAGGGGACACAGAGGGAATTGAGAAGAGCGCAGCTATCATTTGTCTGTACCATGGCCGGCAGCAAAAAAAGAAAAAGATCGCACTAAAGGACAAACATGAGAATGGAATAAATATTGTTAAAAGGTAATTTAAAATATTTATGAGCTGTAATAAAGGTAAGCGTTCAGTGCTGTAAACAAGATAGTATAGATAGTGGGATAGTGGAATAAATAGGTAAGCATCGCTCGGGAACGGCAAAGTTTATGAAGAAAATTACGCTGCTTGGACAGGTAAATATTTTTTACTGCAGCTGTGCTCATATTTTGTCTCATTTTTGGCAATTTTACATTCCTTTTTTGTGCTTTGGAGAGTTTTTGTATATTTTATTTTACTTTTGTATAAATACAAAGTTTTATGTTTTGCTTGCTTAACACTTGCTAATGAAGGGTGACTTCCGCATTTTGCCTTGTTAAGAACTTTTTGTAAATAAAATGAGTAAAATGCGGAGTTGTGAAGATTTTCGTTAGTTTACGGAGTTTATTTTAGTAAATGGCCTGCTTTTAGTTTATTTTTGTGGAATTTGCAATTTTTATAAATATTTGTTTGCAAGCAAAAGTTGCTCATACGCCACCACTTGCCGTTCTAGTTAAAAATTTTTTGCGGAAAAAAGTCGAGTAGTCGCTATTTATGGTGGACTGTCTCTTAGAATATTTAAAGACTGATATTTATTACTACAATCAGCTCCAAAGCAGCTTAAGATAAAATAAAATCCTTGAAGGACCACCAAAATGCCGCGTTATTATCCTTCAAGCACCAATTTTGCTATTTATATTTTCATACTCGATGACTATGCAATGCCAAAGTGGCTTTTGATGTCACGATATTGTCGTTTTGGGCAATAGCCGTATCTTCATTAAGTTGACTAACAAAATATTTACTTGCAGCAAAAATGTTAGCCATTGGCCAATACATCGACAATGAAGGCAATGTGGACAGACACCGCTTGTTACTGAAGAAGCAACAGTAGCAGCAAGAACAATAATGTAAATGTAAATAACAACAACAATGAAGGTATGATACATTTGGCAACTTAATAAAGTAATATTCGATAGAGCCCCAAACAGGCAAAGAGGAGCAGTTTGAGGCACAACTAGTAAGACCGATGGAGACTGTAGATATTGAGGAGATCTTGAAGTGATAGCGTCGCTTTGATAAGGTGACTTCCGCAATGTGATTTATAAAAGCTGATTCAAAAGTGATTAGACGGACCAAAAGAGGATCGTATACAAACGTATCAGGTATGAGATAGCAGAAAATTATGCCAATACTGGTTGAGATTGAAGAGTAATGGAATGGCAAAAGAATTTAATTAAAACATCCGCTCAAGGGCTGCCAGTCTGAGGAAGTTACAAAAGCTATTTCAGGAAGAGAATTATAGAGCAAAGGCCTTTAAAGGGACAATAAAAGAAGTAAATTGAGAGCAAAAGTCTCAGTGCTTCATACGCAGAATTTCTTTTCAATTCTCTTTCATTTGTGCGTTTCCAGGGTTTTGTTAAGTTATAAGTGGAAACAAGAACCGGAATTTATAGCATTGGTAAAGCAAAATGCCAGTAACCGAGACAAAATAGCCTCAACTCCGTCAACTCTAGTCATCACTAGGGAACGCAACGAATACATGAGATAAGCGCTAAGACAAAAAATTTCAAATGCTTAAGCACCTTGCATTTTAAATTCAAAAACTCATTAAGTCAAGCGCAAACACTAGCAATAGTAATATATTGGATAACAATACGCCTAAAAGGCAGTCAACATTTAACCACAAACACACTCACATCCTTCAAAGAGGCATAAACCAGAGGAGTACAAAATGAAGTCCTTTAGGCTGCTGCAAAATGTCGTCAATTCTTTTGAATGCGATAATGTGATGAAATTAAAAAAAAAATTTTTTTTTTTGGATTGAAAAATTGCGCAGCCTTTTGTCCTGAAGCGTTAAATGTGTGCATGTACGCACAGAAATAACTGCACTTTGAAGCATCAAAAATTTTTTTGTTAAGTATAGTTTAATGATGTTATTTACATATATAGTTATGCGTGTACATTAATGTGTGTATATGTATAAGCGCTTTTATATTGAAATAGAAGCTTGCCTGCAGCTTATTATGTTATGCAAATATTTCTTAGTTATTTCAGTTTCTGTGTGCTTGGCGTGCAACAAAATAAAGCCGAATTGTTGCAACAACTGTGAATGGTTTTTGAATTTGTTATGCAAACTGAAAAACGCATATGCATGAGCAGGAAAGTGGCTGGGGTTTTTTTTGGGAGATTCGTTTTCGCTTTCATTTAAATTTTTTGTTTTTGTTTTTACCTTATTTGTATGTAATAATGTAGAACTGAATATCAGCAAGAGCAAAAAGAGGATTGGGAAACTTTTCATTTAAGTTTTTTAAAAACAAATAAATTAAATTTATTACAAGCACTAACAATTCACCGCAGAACCCTGACTGGTGTCTGGTGTTACTGCGGCTGCGAAAATTCAAGGAAACTATTGACACTATGAACTTCAAAAAAAAAGTAGGTACAGCATTAATTTTGTATCGACTGAAGTTTTACTGCCGAATTCAGTTAAATATAATAAGAAAATACACTTCTGTGGTGAAAAGTGGCAGTAAACATGTTATATTTATAACAGAATTTTGTCATGTCTTTTGCATTTTAGAAACTAGCGACTTAGGTCGGTTTCACCATCTCCAGTTAACCACTTAACCAGAGATTTTTGCCCGGTTAAGCAATTTTCTTGACAGTTCGCCATACAATTTACGTCAAACTCACTAGCGATCAAATTAGCCGGAGATGGTGAAAAGGGTCCCTAGAATATTTGCATCGTCGGATACCGGATGGCAATCGGTAAATCGTACACATGAGACTTAAAATGCAACGCCAAATTTTTTGGAGCTTTTTCTATACTTCTATCTTCGGAAAGCTAGCTAAATCTGACCAGGCTTATATCGCTATTGTTATCGCTTTCTGCGTTATTCCTTTATCTTGCCGGGGCCTTTGCAATGAAAAACTGCATTTGAAGTTGATCACAAAACTACATAAAATTCAGAGAAAGTTACACTGCATATTTTTCAACTCAACTATTCATTTACAACCAAAATCTTCGATCGTATTGAAATAATACATATTTTGAGCCACAAATGCGCATTCAGCTACCGCCATTGCCGTGGAATTTCACATCTTCTAAGAAAATACCCCAACTTACTTATTTAACTATGGCAAATGATAAAAAATTAATGTAAAGTTTGTAATGCGAAAGTGTTCGTGCAAACTTAGACTTTAGACTGCAGAGCCAATAACGTTGCTAATACTCGCAAACTTATGCAACAACGTTTGGTTATACATGTACGAACATGCACAAGTATGCAGTGTGTGTTGTAGCTATGTGCCGCCACTAAGTGAGTTTCTTAAGTTTCCAATTAAAAGCTCAAGTTTAATGAATTGTGAATTGTGTGGCGGTGGTGCGTCGACGTTAGTTGCAGAGTTGTGGCCATGTTGCATGCGAAGCATTGGAGCATCTGTCTACAATAGGGGTATTCGCTATCCCTAGCAAGATAGCAAGAAAGCAAGATAGCACGGATTGCAAATATCCTAGACCAAAATATGCTTCACATAGAGAGCACCCCATTGCACAGTCGTAGGAAATTTTAAGAAGCAGCTTTTCTTTTTAGCCAAAGGGACGCGTTAATCACTCACTTTTTAATAAATAAATCATTTTATTTTAGTAAATTTAATAATTACACATAAAAAATAACATTTTAAGCAATATTCGAATGCTCAAATTGAAATTGAAATTAGCAATTGGCGAATGTCAGCTGACGCAGGGTCGCAATTAATTTCCTACACTTCATAGCAAATAAATATACATAGGTTTTGGTGTAGCATATTTTTGAGGTCTAGCATATTTCTGTGCGCCTGTATTTTGTTGTTGTGCGTTGTAAAACTTTGCAATCCGTGCAATCCGTGCTACGTGCTAGGGTTATGCTATGGATAGCGAATACCCCTAATGCGTTTAATTTATTGCCTATTTGGTCTTAGTTGACGGGTTAAATGCCAAGTAGTGAAATGTTATGGGTTTTGGGGACTTTCTATTGTTTTTGGTTGTTTGCTGGTTAGTGGTTCAATCAAGGGAAATAATTGCTGACAATGCTGGAGAGGGCTCTTTATTTGACTATTCCAGTGCAAAACGCCTTTCTAATAGACTTCAAATCACTGTTAAGCTCAATTCCTTTTCTCCACAAAATATACCCAATATTAGAAATATATTGTAGCATCAGTTCGCACCAGTCAAAAACATTTATTATACATATGCTGGAATGCAGAGCTGGTTGAATTTTTCTGCTGGGTTGTTATGAATACTAATTTACTTTTCTGCTTTTCTTTTTGTTATTTTTTATTACTGCAGTATGAACACACAAAAGCTTTTCAATACTCTTTCAAACTTAAAATTCATTAGTTGATTGGTTTTACTTTGGGTAAAAATAAAAAAAAAAAATAGAATAGGTGAACTTTAGTAAACTTCGATTGCTATTTTTACTGCATATTTTTGAGTTATCGCGGTGCATATCATTGACAAAGGGATAAGTGACTGGGCTGCGGGAACCTTTAAGACTTAAGAAACTCGATTTAAGGTGTTCTATATGATATCTATTTGTTGCTAACGCTGATCCTCTACTTTTGACTTTGAGGCGAGACGACGCGCCGTTACGCATTTCAAATGGCTAATGTCAATTTACATGGATTTCCAAATCATAAAGTATTCCTATGCAGTAGTAGCAACAAAATTTTTTGTCATATTCAAACTTGATTTGCATACGAATTCTCATAAAATTTAGCTTTAGCATAAGTACGCAGTCAAATAAAAATTAACAGTCCATATGCGCTTCCGCATACGCTGCCGTTCTAAAAGGCAAAGCAGACAGACAGACAAAAGTTTTGCTTATTAATGTGTTTAAATTTATTAATTAATTTTTATGCATAATCTAAGGTCTTAATATCTACATTTGTAAATACATGTGTATAAGTGAGATATTCAGATATTCAGGTTATTTTTACATAAAATTTGTAACAAATGAATCGGTATGTTTTAACATTATACGTCTTTATATACTTATTTAGTTATAAGGTGGAATAAATATTAATCGAATGCTTGATTCAATATTGTTGTCATTACATTATATTTTTTTTTTAACTTTATGGTCTGGTATGCGATATTGGACATAAGTATTTACTTGTACTATTATTCGACAATCGGTAAAATTATTTTTATTAATTTCTCATCACAGTCAATAAATGTGGAAAAAAAATACTATAAATAAGATCAAATAAATTTATTTTCAAATTGATAAAGTAATATATAACTCAGGGTTGGGCAAGCTGCATTCAATTTTGATTGCATTCAGCCTTGCAGCCCCCCATCAATGATAAGTGGTAGTGCAAAATTGATTAGCATTACCATTCAGTAGGGAATGGGAATGCAAATTTGGCTTGCATTACCATTCAGTAGTGAATGGGAATGAAAATGTGGTTTGAATTACCGTTCAGTAGTGAATGGGAATGCAAATGTGGTTCGCATTACCATTCAGTAGTGAATATGATTTGCACTACCATTCAATAGTGAATGCGAATGCAAAGGTGAATGCATTCCCATTCATTTCATTCCCACTGCAAATGTGATTTGGACTACCAATTAAAAATGAGTGCGAGGGATTTGGACAACCATTCATCATTTAATAGCAGTTAAAACCTGTGACCATAGTTAAGGTATTAAGTGGCTAATCTATTTATTAACGGAAAGGAAGTTTATGGGATATTATAAATATGGAATTAGGCTTAGCAAAGTAAAGGGAACGCAACACGGCATAGTAATATGTACACATGTTCTATGTTTTACCTGTATGTAAAAGTATTTCTTCTTTCAACTTCTGAGGTTATAATTAAACAGTTCAACAAATTTGCAAACATTTTACTGAACACGAACAAACGCTAGTTATTATGAAAGAGGATGCCTCTCAGACCAACTTTTCCGAATAGAGTATTAGTCTATTGAATGGTAATGCACTTTGAATGGTAATACAAAAATGCCCATCCTTGATATAACTTCATCATAAATATTTATAAATAGAATAGAATTTAGTGTCTCATAATGTAGGTTTGTCACGGTGGCTAACGATCTTCGTACATGAAATTTAGGGTTTTCCATTTATCGAATGTCACGATCTTATGTCACGGTCATGTGGTCTTTCACCGTGGTCGTCTGTCACGGTTGAGTGTCACTATTTTTCGACATAAAATGTAGCTTTCTCCATTTATTGAGTGTCACTGCAGTGAAAACCCCAGTGCATGTTAAAATGTTTTAATATTTAGGGGATTCACAACCTGTCGTATTGCGTCATATCGTCATAAGTCATAATATTTTTTTTGCATTCTATGCTATATGTGTACTAAATAAATACAACTCTGCACGATGTGTTTTTGGGCCGTCGTAATTGATCAGGTGTTTTTGTTTACTTCTTTACAGGGCTTCGGAAAAGCCTTTTATGACTATTTCCGTACAATATTTTAATATGACATATGACTTTATGACACTTTGTGAATCACCTAATTAATTATAAAGATAGTTTATATGGAAATTAAAGAGAGCACGCATATCTAGACCAACATCTTTGAGTAAGTCTAAAAACTGTCTTTGGTATTGATAACTGAATATTATATTACCGAATTTAAATTTACATATAAGAAAATTTAGTCAAGAAACAAACGCCTTTGGACTTTCATATTGTGAAAGACGTACATCACTGAAACAATGGAGGAATTTTTGCTAGAGCGAGTATGATAGAAGAGATTCGTATTAATGTCGTCGGGTATGAAATGATTTGCAAGACTATAACATTAAGAACTCTTGAAACGAAAGAACTATAAAAACAAATTAAAGCTTTTAAAAGTCAACTTAAACCCCAAAAAAATACTACTATGCTTAACTAAACAAAAGTAAAATCTATGCGCAGTTGATTTAAACGAGTCTCATGTGTTCCGCTCTTCCCCATTGTTTGGCTTCTCAAAATTTTTCGGCAAGGTGGCAATCGTCGTAAACTCTTTCTCTATGGGCAGATGATAGCCATTTGCGCTCGCCACTGAAACATCAACAAACGCGCTTGGCGTCACATAAATACTCTTAGCTGAGCTGACATGCTCATTCGCACGGTCAGGCTCAATGCGATCCTGCTCTGGTCTATAAACTGGATGTATATTTGATAATATCACAGATGAATCTTGATTTGGAATTGACGATGAAGTGGTGGTCGTGGGGGAAGGAGCATTTCTCTTGAAATTGCGTACCAAATTCACATTCGTTTGCGATAACGCCGCTGATGGTGTTGAAGTCACCGTCGGTGTTGGCGTTGATGCTTCCGCTGGCGTTGGCTTTGGCGTCGACGTATAAGTTGGCGTTGATAAAAGCCCCGCCGTTGTTGTTACTTGCCTTAGAACTGCTTCTGTTGGCATGAATTTCGGAAGCGCTACATAGCCCGCCGACCGCTGAGCGCTGGGCTGTTGCTGGTGCGGTCGTATATGAATGTTGATGCGTCGACTTGCGCTGCCGATTGTATTCGCATTTATATGAAGATTGGCACTGCGTTGTTCTTGATTCACTTCCGATTGCTGTTTTTCCCGTTGCTGTTGTTGTAACTGCTGCAGCTGTTGTTGTCGTTGTTGCTGCTGTTGTAACTGTTCCGCTAATTGTTTAATGCTCGCATGAATTTGTTGTGTTTGCTTTTGTTTATAATTCTCAACGCGGCGTATATTACGTACAAGGCGATTGTAAACGAGCGACTTGACATCGATTGCCCATAAAAAGTCCAAATGATTGAACTTCTCCATGGGCACCAAATATTTGTCTATAACATTTGGTAATTCGCGTGCCAAACGATCCACACCCGTTGTGGAGACCAACATATCATTCATGGAATAGTAAAGTGCTACGGGTACCTTAACCTTCGCAAGATCATAATCGGGCGGCGTCATGCGATTATATTCGAGTTGATTGCGTAAATAGCCACGATCGAATTTGCGAAAATGTCCCGATTTCATGAGTTGACCAAAATGTTCCAGTTGTTTGATTGATGCGCCGGAGGGGGTGTGGCTGAGCATGACGGGCAGCATTGTCTGGAAGTGGTAGAAAAAATGCGAAATAAATGATAGAATATTGTGCGTTTATGAATTTTCAATTAAATGGTTCGTTAGTTCAAAATGTATTGTGATCAAAATATCACATAATGGCCCAAACATCACATCATCTCCTCAGAATCACATCGCATCAAGCGCACATGATCACCTAAATATCACATCACAAACTCAACATCACACAATCGCAATTTGCTTTTCTACGAATATATTATCGTACTTATTTTCATGTCATCACATCATCAGCTGTCTCATATACATACGTACCTACCACCTGTTGTACTGTTATATTTACTATTTATCTCTGTGGGGCATCATATATTACACGGCGTACATATGTCAAAGACCTCGCAATGCGATGACATAATTTTTTTGTAGTTAATAAACAATTTCTATGCACGTACCAATGCACATACGCATAGTTACATACATACATACATACATACAAATGTGCATGCACAAGTTGAACACCCCAGTAATATTGTCGCTTAAAATTCCCAAATGTTATTAAATTAACTTTCGCTGAGCGTCGCACGACTAACAGCGTTGCCAACAGCTCTCAACTTATTGTTAGTTTATTGACTGCATAATTTTAAAATTAGTCAAACTCGGTTTCTTTTGCACTTCATTTGCACAACTAGAATGGTAATGGCTTGACTAAAATGTAATAGAGAGAGAGAGAGAGAGAGAGAGAGTGACCATTTCCACCCATGACCTCCCTACCATCCGCTAAAATTAACTCCGCAGGCTGTAATGCGCTTTGGCCATCCATTCCTTGAATGAATGCCCTGCTAGAATTGTGTGACCGAAAGTACTAACACTATTACAAAAATATAATATTACCAACACATTTGCACTCGTGTGTGTTCTAGCCAAGTTCAAAACCAATGAGATAGATAAGGATAGAATGGAATTTGAAAATACACATACGGGAACGTGATGAATGAAACGGTCACAAAAGTTACCGATGCCCTTAAGAATGTGATAGGAAATATCCCAAAACTTTTGGTCATGCCTGCCGGTCTTATGACCGGTCAAATGACCTGCACAGTTCTTGCAGGGTGAATTGCTGTGCGTGGGAAAACTTTTACCGCACTTCAATTTGCAATTCATAATTCATCATTCATTCGCTAGCAGTGCCCTCAACAAATCTATCTCATTTGCATGCAATGCTCAGTCAACCGCGCAAATGTCCAAGCAGCCATCCGGTCGGTCATGTTGGCCAGTTAGTGTGTCAGTAGTATGTATCTGCCTATTAATGGATATTTCAATGTGCTTTTGTGATTTGATAGAAGCGATAGAAGCAGCAGTAATGTAAAATGGAATAACAATGCCATTCATTTGTCTAGGCATTAAATTAAATCATATGCGTGATGGGATGTGTTGCAAAATTTTTGTAGAGGAAGTTCAAAAATAGAATATTTTATATTGAAAATCAGCGGAAATTTTGGTTCATGTTTAGAAAATTTAACAATCGAAAAAGCCTTTGAGAACTCGTCTTCCGCTATGGGAAATAGTGTAACTAAAGTAAAACTAGTAATGATTATTTTTTTCTATTTTTTAATTAGAGTTAATCATGTTTAGTCGCAATTAAAAAATAATTAGAAATATTAATATAATCTAAATTAACCAAATAATCAAGCAATTAAAAACATTCAAACAATTAAAACAATTATATCGTCGTTGAAGATGCATTTTTGCGTAAGAGGTATTAAATTACATACCTCTTACGCAAAAATGCATCTTCAACGACGATATATATAAAAATAATCATAAAGTTATATGCCATTGCCAAATACTTAATTTAATTACTTGATTATTTTCAATTATGCGATTATTTCCTTTCATATGATAATTTTTAATTACGACTTTTTTAATTTTTTCCGTACGAAACAACTGTATGTCATGGCGTATGAGTAACATTTTTCCGACAAAAAGTGAATAAAAAATAAAAATTATTGATCGACCAAATAAAATAATAAGAAAACAATTTTCACAAATCAAATTGTAAAAATCTTCTGTATACGTACACAAGAATTGAATTAAAAAATAATAATATAATATAATACAATGACGCTATTATAACTCTGACGAGGTTTATGGCCGAGCTTCTCTCCCAATTCGAGTTGTGCTTCTTTTTGTTTTTCCTACTAATTGGGTGGACCTACAGTTTTATGCCGGCTCCGAACGGCGAATGCTTTTTCTTTGCAGAAATACACTCGGAGGGTATGCCGCCCACTGCCGAGAGGTGACCGCTGCTCTTAAAAAACCCAATAATTGGATTTTTACTAATTAGAAATATTATTTTGGTGTTTTGCTCGGACCGTGGTTTGAACCCAAGACCTCTGGCATAGCAGGCGAGCACTCAACCCACTGCACCACAGCGGCCACACAATAAAAAATAACTAACCGGTTAATAATTTGATCGTGCGACTGAAAAAAACCAGAAATAATTTAAAATAATTGCATTAATCATGCAATTAAAAAAATCAAAAAATAATTGCTAAAATTTAAAATAATCATACAACTAAAATTAATTAATGAATGTAATTTTTAAATCTAATTAACTATTAACCGTTAAACAGGCGGAAGTAAGCGTATTTACTCATTTTAAAGAGTTACTAAAACAAAATACTACTAACTAAAAATCATTCAAATTTTTAGTCATTAACAGGTCTGTTGAGAACTCGTGTTCTATTTCGGGAGATATGTGTAATTAGAGTGCATATATACATAGATATTTTAATATCAAATATTGCACTAATAAACCCAGACCCCGATTGCTTCTGCAACACTTAACAGCACACACATACCTTATTCAATTGCTCCGAATTGTAACCGGCCACCAAGAACAAAATGTTCGAACAGACATCCTGTGTCATTGCATTGTCATGACACACCACCTGCGTGTGATCCACAAACAGCTTTGTATTGGGCATGAATTCGGTAATCCTTAACATGCGTGTCGCCGCCTAAAAGCAGAAATGTAGATGGCAGAAACAATGTGACAAAGGCGAAAAAAGTGTGAGAAAGAAAAGAGCTAGAAGAGAAGAGAAAACTACACACCGTTAGAAAATCCAAGAACACAACCAACGTACGAAACAATGGACTCTTCATATCGGATATGTAAGCTATCGGCGCCAACGCGTGCATGGAGAGAATTTTCTGCGTATACGCTGGCTGTTCCGAACATAGAACCCAGAAGACAGCTGTGCCCTGTACGAGAAGAAAGCGGAAAGAGGAAAATCAAAGAAAATTAAAAAGTAAAAACAAAGCAAAAGAAACAAATCAAAATCACCAATTGCTTGCAGCAACTCACCTGTGAATGTCCCACGTAATGCAATTGCTCATGGCCAGTTTTGCCGAGAATGTAATCGATGATGGCAGGCAAATCATATTTTCCCATTTCATGGAAGGTGAAATCCCAAAATTCCTGATAATCGCTATTGAGGCTGGTGTGATTTTTCGAATAGCGATTACCGCGCGCATTGCCCATCCAAACGTCGTAGCCGAGATCGGAGAGCATGTAGCCTATGATGGGGTATCGCAAGGGCAAAGTTGAACGGAAAGAGAATGAGAAAGACGGAAAAGGAAGAAAAAAGATATGGAATGAATTGTTAGTATGGAACATACAAATAAATGTACATAAGTATGATAGATGGCAGCGTATAACATCGAAAAACACAGAAAGTTAATTAAAAAATCCCCAAAGGGCAAATGCGATGGGCAACACTCGTATTGAAGGGGCGCGTAAAACAAAGCGAAAAAATAATGGAAAAGAACATGGCAATTGTAAAATAAAATAGGCATACAAATTGTATATACATATGTATGTATGTACTAGTAGATGGAGGGTAATGTGAATGGCAAGGAAAAAGTATGTATGTAACATGGCAGTGAGTGCTTTATTAGGTGGCGCCAGCAATTAAACTCACCCAAACCCGACTTGGGCCCCATTAACACCCATGTGGCCGACGTGTCCAATATGCCATGCATCAGCAGCACCGGCTGAGCGCCACGCTTCGGTATGCGATGCATTTCCAGAATGTAACCATCTTTTGTGATGACGGTATGCGTCTCTGATGGATAACCGTACTTGCGTATTAATTTTGGCTGAAAGGAGGAAGAAAAAAGGAGAAAAAGAGCGTCAAAAGATGGTGATTAAAGACTAGATGGATGGTGGAGTTAAAAGTTTTATTTTTTTCCGAAACAAATCAGTGAATGCTGCAGATTTATTTTAAAATTAAATGTTACATAATTTTTTAAATAGAGATACGACATTGAACAAAAAGGCATGTAATTTTGCGAAACCATCAATCGATAATTGAACAGCAGCTTCTAGAAGTAAATCTGTCTGTTGATGTGGCACAAGCAAAAATGTTTTTCAACATCGCTAATTTGCTTTATTTTGTGTTTTTTTTTTTTGCACAAGCAACTCCCCGACACACTTTGGTGTTACCATCTAAGTGGCACATTAGACTGTAACAAACAAAAGTTGTAAGAGATGGAAAAATACGAAATGTCTATAGAAACACATTCACATATATGTATGTATGTATATTTGCACATTAGCAAAAATGTGTATGAATTTACTCATAACAAAAGGTGTGAATAAGCTAACAAATCATTGCCTCACATCCTTCATTTTTATCTTTGTTTTCTTTTACGATCATTCTTTGGTTAGTTGTTGAAATAAAAATTATTTACATCTTTATTTAGTAGACATACAAACTTGTTAGCAAATGTGCAAATACTTCAATCATTTCCATTTAGTTAGTCCATTGAAGGCTTAAGTTTATTTTCTGCATCATTTCGTATGTATTCATGCAATATAACTCAACAACATATTCGCTTTTATTACCATGATTCTGATTTTCAACGCAAAGTACCTACAGTAAAGGAAAAGTTGTCAAGGTCCATTTTTCTACATTGTATGATAATTTGATCTTGTACGAAGTAATTCCACAAACTATTTACTTTGTATGGCAAGTGCAAGTGTAAAGCGTGGCATGAATTTAGATTTGCAGTAAACTTTTAATTGACATTTAAACAATTATTTATTCAAAGCCAGAGGCTTGCCAAATTAGGACACTTAAACATTGTTATGTAATCACGAAAGAAAGAAGCAAAATGATAAACGGAAACAGTAAAATATAAACTATGAAATTACAAAATTGGTAAATTCAAGTGGGCACGTCTCCAATCAACTCAAATCATGAACATATTCCCTACATGCATATTTTTATACATATGTATATAAATATATGTATGTATTTGCATATTTGCATGTGCTATGCATGTAAAATAATAGCAATAATATATGTATGTATGTATGTACATACAATATTGGTAAAATATGTATGTTTGTGTGGGCAAACAAAGTTAAACAATTGTTGGTGGACTTGTATTGGCCTCAAGGGACCCTGCAAAAAAATGTGCGATCAATCCCGAAAGAGATTTGTCCTCGATTGATCTCTTTCGAGAACAATCGGTCCACAATTAGTCCCCGATTGTTCCCGTACGGGTATAAATGTAGACTAATTGTAGACCAATTGTTCCCTAACGGGTATAAATGTAGATTAATCGCTTTCATCCCGAACGGGTACAAATCTAGATTCCTTAAATGTAGACATTTTACAAAAATATGTAATGTATTTAAAAAATTGTAGAACAACCGGTAAAACGAATTGAACACCCTTTTTTAATAACAATTTTAACAAAATGTTGCCAAAAATATCCTATGAAGAAATCCTTTACATTACGCTCATAATATATATATACATATTATAATGCATACCCAAAACTTACAATTTTTTAAATTTATTTATTGAGATTTTTTTACAAAAGTAAAACATTATATAATCTTTATTTAAATATGCATGAACATTTACAATTTTTTAAGGAAAAATCTACATTTGTACCCGTTCCCGTATTTCCCATATATCAATGTTTGTATCTACATATCACACCTGCTTAAGCAAACATTACAATTTTCGAAGAAAATCTTGATTGATTGATACCTGCATGAGAAGAGAAATGATGATTTATGAATTCTCATTAAATAAACTATAAGATTTACGTAAATGTGTTATGTATGTATTTGCTGTTACTTATTCAAAGGAATACAAAATTAGTGGAGATTCAAAGAGTTTTAAGTGTTTACTAATTTAAATTTACATTTATTAAGCACTGATTATTAACATAAATCCTAGAGAAAATGTACATATTAAATTTATAGAGAAAAGTTATCCTATTTAGTCCTATTCATACATTTGCATATGTGTAGCATAAATAGTGGTTGGCAACACCTCTTTACAATTTGCCGCAACACTTGTCATCCATTCACAATGGAAGTAATAGATATTTATTTAGATATGACAACTGTTGTGGTGCAATGAGTAGATAAAGCGACGAGAGGGTATGTGTGGAAAGTATGTTACCAGCAACAACTAATATGAAAACAACTTTGGTACAACTTATTCAAAGTGAAATTTATTATTTAGCTAAATTTAGTGGAATTCGGAAAGCAGCTCGGCCTTAAAACTTTTCAGAGTTATATCCCACTGTAGTAGGTATATTATTATATTACAACTTAACTTCCACTATCAGGAACATTGGTGCATGATTTCTACATTATTAAAAGGGCCCACTCTTCTTCTATGTCGAGCCTGAGACTAAGCGCTATGATCGTGATCATTTTACTAGCGATCAACACGTGATATGTCCATTCGACAAGTTCTGTCTTCTTATCTTTCGTAATCAAATATGTAATACATGATGTTATCGTAAAGAAAAGCTTAAGGTCTGTGTACCAGAAAGCGTCTACGAGTATACTTTAGTCGGACTATAAAGCAAAAAATCAATTAGCACAGGAAAAGCGTAATAAAGTTAAGAAATAAATTAGGTTTGTATGTTTCGTTTTGCCGTATGTTTTATATACGAAATCAGTTTTCTATTGCAAAGCCACTCTTATCGTAAATGCAAATAAAACCACCAAATACAAGTACATTCGTTTTTCAATAAAATCAACAAAAAAAAACCAATGTAAATTTATACAATTACAAACTTCCTACTTGTCATAGTCAATTGAACTACAAAAAGAGCATAAGCAAAAGCAGCAAAGAAATTTGCAAAAAAACGAAAGAAAGGTAAATGCAAATCTCATTTTGAGCCCAAGTAATTTTGCTGCAACTAAGTGCCCAAACAAATTATAGCCAGCAAAGTGTAGAGAAACGGAAAAAAAGTGGGCAACAAATTAGCTTAATGTGACTTGGCACAATTCTGCAGCATTTTAAGGGCAGAAAAGGTAGTTTGTACAAACAGCTTATTTCGAAAGCGTTTTTTTTGCAAAGAGAATTTAATGAAATCAGCCACGCATACCTACTGCCCTCTTTCTACACTGCCCTCTTTTACTTTACATTCATAGTTCCTTCATAAAAGCAATGAGCTTTGCAACAATTTAGTGATACCCCTACCTAATTCATGTAACGTGAGGCAAAAAAAAACAAACAAAAAAATGAAAACGAAATTGTGTCAAACTTTGCAGGAAAACAGGCCAAGTGGACACAGCCATACAAAAAACTATCTTTCACACAGACAAAAACCACAGAAATATAACTACCGGTCCATATTTGCATTACAAAAACGTATATTTCCTTATTTTATTGTAATTGGCAAACAAATTCGAGTGTCGAGTACGAGTATCGAATTCACTTGTTTGTTGGTTATCTTTTAAGCATTTTGTTTTGGTTTGTTTGTATTTTGCTACAATTTTTTTCGGCTGATTGCATTACACTTACATACTACGAGCACATTATGTAAATTGTTCAGCAAGTACTTTGTAATCTCGTGCGGTGAATTTGCTGCGGGTGGAATTAATATCCGTAGTTGTATGTGGGTACCTGTGCATGTGCCCGTTTACATCTGTACCTGTAGAGCTACGATAACAGCAGGGCCGTGCGCACGGGGGGGGGGGTTTGGGGGTTAAAACCCCCCATGACCAAATCTAAGTTGCAATGATTTTGCAAAAAATTTCAAAATACAGTTTATAAATTTTGCATTGAATCTTGACTCATAATTTTTGACAAAATTAGTTACAATAATTTTACGGAAGAAGAAATTGGTGAAAGTTGCAAAAAATAAGGTTGGCCAATACCTAAGTTCGGCACTTTGAATTGCACTAGGAGCTTTCCGAAATTACAAAGTTGTGTAGCATATATTCGTTTGGCATTTTTAAAAAAATTGTACTGATAACAAAAAATGTTCATTTTGTGAAAACAGTGAGCAGTTTCAATTAACAAGTACTGTAAACAGTACACGGAAAGAAATTTGTATACTTGAATCAAGAAAAATGCTTTCTTGAATTCAATTTAGAAAATTTTTAGGGATATAAGAAAAATTTACTTAATTATTACTGGACATAAGAAATTGAGTTTTCCAAAAATGAGACAATTATTTTCTTATTCAAGAACACTAACAAAATCTATAGAAAAAAAATGTTAAAAAAAAATGTTTAAATAAATAAGAACATCTTTTCTTAAATTTACTTAAATGAAGAAAATCTTTTTGCTATTATCAAGAAGAATTTAAGAAAATTGTGTTTCGACGAATTGGAACAACAAAATACAGCGAAAAAAATGTAAAATAAATAAGAAAACGTTTTCTTGAGCGAAGTAAAATTTTTCTTGCTGAATTTGCATTTCCAAAGATACATGTATTTTTTTAATTTGCCATCCACTGCATATTTCTGAATATTTTTGCAATTCTCAAATTGTTAGTGAAGCATTTGGTATAAGGAGTTCACTATTTGCATCTTCATTTATATTAAATAAAATGTTGTCATTTCAATAAACAAGTCCTAGGAAAATACTAGTTGACTAATTATGGTTTTCTAATCCCTCATGATTAGTTTTAATTTTCCTTATTTTTTACGTTTTTAATATTTTTAGAAAATATTTACTTAATTTAATATTTAATATTTTCTTACTAACTTAAGCTCGTATAAGAAAAGTTTTACTTGCAACAAAAAAATAATTTCTTAATTATTTATTTCAAAAAAACAAGAAAAAACACTTACCCTAAGTAAATTATTTCTTATTTATTTAAAATACAATTTTACTTGAAGCAAGAAAATGTTTTCTTATTTATTTAAAATCCAATTTCACTTGAAGAAAGAAAATTTTTACTTATTTATTTAAAATCCAATTTTCTTGGCTTTTCTTGATATTAAGAAATTATTTTCTAAGTTCAAAATCAAGTCTAATTTTTCTTGTCTCGGCATGATTCTAGTAAAAAATTCTTTCCGTGTACTATTCAGGACCTGGTTAACTAGGTTTTGATAAATCATAATGAGTTTCAGAAAAGTTAGATAACATTTAAATTTATGGTGTATTGGTCTGGATATCTGTTTCAGCAAATATGTTTATCTTAGCGAAAAATGTATGCGAATGCAAACCAAAATTAAAAACCCCCCCAAGGCTAATTCCTGCGCACGGCCCTGGGTAACAGCGATACAAAATGCAAATGCGAGTGAGCGCTTACAAGCATACTTACTACTAAGTGTTTACCGGAAAATGAAGGCTATATTTATTTATCGCGACATGAATGTTGGAATAAATAAACAAACCGAAAATGTAGATATAAAATGACCTTACAACAGTACCAACTTGTCATTTAGCCATTTGGTTACAGTAAATTTGTGCTGAATTTTGTTTACTTCATTTTTAAATCGAGGATTATGCAAAAGGTTCTCTGTTTATATCCGATAGCTACATACGTACATATGTGTATGTATGTATTTACGGAGTACTATACAAATATATTTTTCTCACTATGGGAGCCTACCTACACGGATGATCTCCATAGATATGAATATCTTAAATTATGACAATTTCCCTTGTTTCTAGAGCATTTTTATTTCCGAACCCAACTCCCAGTAGAAAAAATACAAAAAACCTAAAACCCAAAAACTCGTTAGAGTTATATTCGTGGCCGTGTATTATTATTAGACTGCGGATCTTTATGCAATTGCATATTTTTAAGGAAAAGAGATAGCGAATATTCTAAATTTTCATATTTATTTGTGCATATTTTGCATATTGCATATAACTTGCATATTGCATATAACTTGCATATTTGCATATAACTTGCATATTTGCATATTAATTGAGTTTTATCAGTTTTAATCCGCAAGTTAGAGTCTCGCGGAGTTCCCCTAATGGCTTCAATGGCCCTAATAACAGAAGCTTTTGAAGGACTTGACGCTACGTCAGGATCATGAGGGCAAATAGTTTTGGTCAAAATTGAAGCTATTTCAAAAAAGAACCTGCTTTTGAAGTCATATTAGGAGTAGCCAAAATAGTTTCAGGTGACAACAAAATATTAGAAACTGGAATACAGACTCCCAGTCAATTTTGGAGCGAATTTAAGTATGCTCCGGTTACATCTTGTGATGTTGAGCGTTCATTTTCAGCATATAAACGGATCTTAACGATAAGCGTCACAATGTTTCCATTGAAAATGTGGAGAAAACACTTGTAGTATATTGTGGTCTTAACTACAACTAAAATTACGTCTTTACATTAAAAATTATTATAATAAAAATTAGTTCCCATCTGCAGTTTGTTTTTGGGTGTTAATGGGTTTTATATTTGCATAGAACAAAAGATTCAGCATAGAACATATGATTTTTGCATTCAACTATACTTTACTTATTGTGTATATCACTTAAAATTCCATATCTGATGTAAAAAAGGTGTAGTTTTAATTTGCATATAACTTACATATAACCTGCATATAAGTTGCATAAATTTTGCATATCCAAAACAGAGCAAGAAAATTCGCTTTGGAATGTGAATATATAGTTTTGAATCAATATAACTCTTAATAAATCATTTTAAATTTTTTGCATAAAGATCCGCAGGCAAATTATTATAATATATGTTCTAAGAACGTTAGAAAACTAAAATTGCTTATAAGTCCGATCTCTGTTCGATATATTCATATTGAATATGGAAGATCATTTCCGAAAATCGGCAATGTTGATTGCGAAATTCCCTGAATCAATCTGTATTGTTTGTTTATTACACAGTGCAACAAGATTCTACGCAATTGATGAATACCAAAAGGAAAGGAAAACTTATCCCACTCATATCAAAACCTCATACTGGATTTTTGGCCCATAGGTCTGGTTTCATTATTATTTGTATTTAAAGTTGGTACCCCTATGTATGGAGAAAAGTTATCAAAGCTTGAAAAAATTAAAGAATTGCTTACGAAATGTATTTAAATTAATGTTTTTCGGGTCAAGGAATCCGTATTTGATGTTTATTTTTACATAAAATGGCGCTTTGCTGCAATTGCGTGTATATTTTAAGCAGCAGAAACACAATGTTGCCAAGACAACATGCTGGCAACATGTTGCGCGGTGTTTTTACTGCTCAATTTTTAGTTGAGCAAGCAAAGGGTATTACATAATAAATGCTGCTGATTTTGCTGCCACTTAAAAGGCAAAGGCATAAATCCATGCAAAGAAAAATGAACCCAGACCTATAGGCCAAAAATATATTACGGGGCTTTGTTACTGAAGGGATAAGCTTTTCTTTTTTTCTCATTTTGAAGCACTGAGTTATTAATAAAAAAAAAACAATTTTAAAATCAAAAATCAAATTTCCAATAAAAATTTCCATAATCTGAACTTTGAATCACACGCGTCGTCATAGCTTATTTAAATAAATAAATAATTAGCTTTATCTCGAAGTCATACTTTCCTCGAACAAAAAAACCCTTAGTCATACGAAATTGATAAGCTTGAAAAAAATTGGTTTACTTTTTGCGAATTAAAGCGCAATCAGTGATTTATGTATGTAAATGAAACCTTTATTGCAGCAAAATTGTTTTTCTAATCAGTTTAGGGTACATTAATAGCATTATAAATACTCCAATTGCAAAAGCTCAGCTCTTTAACCCTTGGTACGGTTAATAAATGCCCAAAGAAAAGGGAAATGCAGAACTCAGCTCCAGCACTAACACAGAAAAATGTTTAAGCTACCCTGCAGAAAATATAGCGGGCAGTCACGTAAAGCGATTATCTCGCACTAAAGAGCTCATAACTAGCTCAGAACAGGTTATATAGAGATACAAAGTGGAACGGTTGGAAAAAGTTCCCTGTAAGCTATAAATTTATAAATGTGTTATTATTTTAGTTAATCGTACCGTAATAGTTCTATCAGCAGCAGGTGGCATGTCCCTTGTGCCTTACTAAACCAAAATGCAGCTTTGTCCCAGCTTATACAAACAAATAATAAATAACTGAGAATTCATTATAAGCACACGATAAGATGACCTCGTTAATTTTTTTTTAATAAACTTTGCAACTACAAAATTTTATACAGCAACATTTTAGACGCTAATAAATGTCAAATAAATTTTGTCAACATTTGTCTTTTCAAGGCATTTTCAATTAACATATTATATAATGATAACTAGGGCATGGAAATCTATGCAAATACATGTTTTTCTTAGATTTAGGTAGAGCAAAATGAATAAACAATCTTTGCGAATCGTGAAATTGTCTTAAAAATGGCATTCAAATGTTTTTGCATATTTTGCATATTTTGATCATATATGCATATTTTTACATATTTTGCGTTATTTGCATTTTTTTATTACATATTTCGCATTATATTGCCTATTTTTGTAATTTGCTAGATGACAGTTTTATACAAATGAAATTCATGCATAACAGTCATCTGACGACGAATAGAGTTTCGTGTGAACACGGCTATTATTAGTATTTTCGATAAGGTGCATACTTGTCGACAAAGAGCCGTTTTCAAACATGCTCCTATTACCTCTGTGGATGTAGAACGTTCGTTTTCTATGTATAAGAGCTATTTTCGACCGAATCGGCAAAGTTTTCTTTTTGAGAATATGAAAAAATATTTCATTGTGTACGCTAATGAATCGTTAAATAAGGATTAACCTTTGCAAATTATGAAATGTTCAAGACTGAATTTATGTACATATCTATAAAAATATACATACATATTGCTAGCTTAGAGTGCAAATTTTGTAAGTGCTTTTTTCAAACATTGTAGGAGAGACAAAAAACAAAAAATTAACAAATTTCGAAATGAAAAAAAAAAAATTTCTGTTCATGTAAATATTTTGGACTCACACAATTTTCTTCGCTTTTTGGACTTACACAATTTGCGTATCGCTGAATAACAACGATTAGAAATATGACAAGTATCACAGACTTGTTTAGCGTGGTGCGTATTTGATTTTTCTAGCGTTCTACATAAAAAATACAGTTTTTCATAAAAAGTGGACTTACACAGTTTGCACTCTAAGCTAACGATATGTATAAACGTACAACGTAAGAGCAAAATTGAATTAAAAAATGTTTGTACCTAATTTATTTAACTATTGTAACTTCGATAAACATGAATTTTCTGAAGTTGAAAAAATTTGAATTAATGCATTTTTTTGATTTTTCATGCATATTTCTCAGTTTTTGTTGCATTTTTTATGCGCATATTTTTTATTTTTTAGTACATGAAATTCCATGCCCCAATGATAACTTTTTATACGTTTAAGTACGGTCAACGAGCAAAGTCACGATAACGGAACTGACTAATAAAATTTTAATACAAAAAGTGAGTAGATAATAAAAAATATGTATTGCCATATAAACCTGTTGCAGCAAGTTAAGGTAAGTTTTTCTTTTATCAGAATCAGCTTAAGGAGCTTCCACATTCATCAGGCGGTTTTTAAACGAAAAAAAAAAAAAAACAGAATAGGAACAAGTAAGGAAGCCTAAGTTCGAGTGGAATCGAACATTAGATACTCAGCTGTATGCTTTCATTGTTTGTTTGCGTTTGATGGAAACGCGGTGTATTTTATATAAAGCGAGTTCCGCATAAAGTGGGCGTAGCCACGCCGATTTTCAAAATTTTGATCAATCATCCAACTAAGCATATGAATATTATTCCTTGTGCAAAATTTCACTTCTTTATGACTTCTAGTTACAAAGATGTCACGTTAAAAATTCTCAAAGGGTGTTCCAGAAATATCTTTGTTAAAAAGTAGGCGTGGTCATAAACCGATTTCAATAACTTTTTGCGTGTCTATTAACACAAGTTATAAAAGTGTATAAACCAAGTTCCGTCATAATATCTCAGATATTTGTCGAGTTATGGGCTCCGAAATCTCGTAGATTCCTTTATCTAAAAAGAGGCAGAGCCACGCCCATTTCCAAACTTTTTTATTTTTTGTTTCCGGTCTATTGTGGAACTCATATCACAAAATTTCAATGAATCATCTTTATATTTGACAGAGATATCGCTTAAAATGTTTTTATTAGGTCACTTTATAATAGCCATATATATAAAAGTGGGCGTGGTCGTCAACCGATTTTGGTAATTTTTCGTTCACACATTTGCCTAAGTAAATATATCACGCGTACCAAATTTCATAGATATATCTTCAATGGTTTCTGAGTTATGACTCATAAAACTTTCAATATTTGCCCCTTAATAAGTGGGCATGGCACCGCCCATTTTCCAAAATTTTTGTGTTTTTTGTTTTATGTCCGTAGTTGGACTCCTGCCACAAAATTTCAGTGATAGATCTTTATATTTGACAGAGATATCGCTTAAAATGTTTTTATTAGGCCCCTTTATAGTTCCCATATATAAAAGTGGGCGTGGCCGTAAACCGATTCTGACAATTTTTCGTCAAAACATTTGTCTAAGTAAGCAAATCACGCATACCAAATTTCATCGATATATCTTCAACGGTTTCTGAGTTATGACATATAAAACTTTCAATGTTTGACCCTTAATAAGTGGGCGTGGCACCGCCCATTTTCCAAAATTTCATCAAATTTCTTCTTAGGGGCCTGAGCTCTACACGTGGGTAAAATTTCAACGCTCTAGCTATATTAGTGGCTGAGATACCAAATTTCCAATTTTTTCTATATAGGAAAAGTGGGCGTGGTCATGGTCCGATTTCGCCAATTTTCAATACCAACCGTCCCAGTCTCGATACCAACTTGCATTCGAAATTTCATCAAAATATCTCAATTTTTGCGCGAGTTAGAGTGTTTACAGACGCACGGACGGATGAACGGACATGGCTCAATCGATTTCTCTTTTCACCCTGATCATTTTGATATATATAAGTCTATATCTATCTCGATTATTTCATTCTGTTACAATCCACCGTTATATCATGTTCAGACATAAAAATTAATTAAGTCAATTGGGCTTGATTGAACATCTCTAGATTTGGTGTTCAGACATATTTAATTTACTTGGCCCATTTAACAGGTCGGCTCAAGATACATACACACATACACGCCTTGAGCTGAATATCAAACTCTCGTGACCTAAATGTCAAAACTGCAAGGAGGACGAAATAATTTGACATTCAGCTCACAACTTTTAACAATAGTAAATACGAATGCATGTATACAATAAGCAGAAATAAAAAAGTTTGATAGGTGATGAAGAAGAACAATAATTCAGCTGATCTGACGAAACAACCTGTTTAGTGGACCCTGACGCTAATGACATTTCTCTGAACACGACATTTAATTTTGCTTATGAAACAAACCTTCTAACAGGGTTGCATGCAGAATTGTTCTTCATTAGGAACTCATTAATTTCTAATGAAGCATTAACTTAGTCAATTTTTGTATGGTAAATTGAGAATCATTGGGCTTGAAAATAGAATGAAGGCTCTTAATTTTCAATTAAGGTTGTGTCTGAACATAACAGTATGAAATCAAAACTATAATACTCTGTGTACTAGTACAGCTGAGTATAAAAAGTAATATTTACTTTAAAAGGTCATTTCACAATTATATTTTTACGATTGAGGATTTCCAAAAAAAAATGATTTGACTTTTTGACTTTTTTGACAAAAAGTTGCATGAAAGTTATATGAAAACGAAGCAATTCGATTGCGGGTGCACGAATAACAGGAAATTTTGGATGTCAATTGGCGATGATAGTTCAATTAGTAGCGAATGTTATCGCCTGTTTTTTGTTTGCTTCCGTAACCAATAATTGCAAAGATACACTTTTTGGTTGGGCCTATGAAAATAAACACCGTTTCTCTCTCTGTGATTAAAATTTACCTTGCAGGATTTGCTGCATAGTCTCGATTATGCAAACATCTCAAATGATCTCGACGAATTCCGTTCGTATTCGAGTCCAGTCGCTAATAGCCGCCAATCTCGTTTTCTAAGCAACCTTGAAAATCTCGTACTTGCCCATCACTAATCGAAACAACCTCCAAATCGGATCAATCGCAAAAAGATGTCGATTGTGTAGTCGAAGAGAGAATCAATATTGGCGCGATTTTTATTTTGCAACGATGGCGATTCTCTCGACTGTGCAAACATCTCGAACTTGCCCATCACTAAATATACTACTTTAACTATTGGTCTTACAAGTACATACGTAACACGATTACCAACATTTTAGCAAATATTTATCTACACGCAGATATGTGCAAATAAAGCCAATAGGTACAGACAATCATATGTACATATGTACATGAATATTTATTATTTGCAATGTAAACAAATATTTGGAAATCGAATACAAATAAATTTCAAAACGCAAAGTGATTGCAAGGTAGTCAACAAACAAAGACACAATCAATATAAGAGCTAATACATATAACAAATTTTGGTTTAGATATGTAAATTACAAAAAGGAAGATGTGCAAATTTTGAAGACATAATTTAACAATGGTAGATCTTAAGCCAGAGCTATTCTGTTGCAAATAGCGCTTCCATGTTCGAGATGGATCCCAATTGTAGCAGATCCCACCTGCATAAAAATTGTTAGCAACATCCACTGAACCTACCTGTTCCATTCTGTCACTGCACTTGTTGCCCATTGTGAATGGACAACAGGTGTAGGGACAGAATGGAAACGAGTAATGGTGGTTTTTGACAGCTCGGCTCGCTGTCATGATAGAAGCCGGCTGGCAAATGATTTTGACTTTTTGTATTTTGATTTTGGCGAGTTCGGTTGTTTGGTCGGCGCGGCATTCTAAAGTAAAAATTTAAGTGAACCAAAGGAACTAAAATTGTACTTAACATATTAAAATAAAAGACACGAAATATAAAAGAAAAAATAAAAGGAACAGTGAGTTAAATTATTAACTAAAAAGACATTAATAAATAAAGAAAGAAAAGCAAAAGGTGAGTGTGTGTGCGTCGAGGTAAAGGAAAATAATTCCAAACCTCAACATGGCGACCGTGACAGGACCGACATTTCTTTAGTAAAAATATCCAGCATTGATAGCAATTTTCCTTTAAATACAAATGACATTATTAATATTACAGGTGTTACCGCTAATACTGTTTCTACTCTGGGTAAAATTGATGCAAATTTAAATTTCTCAAATTTTTCCGTAACACACACCTTACATGTAGTAGATGAAGACTTTAACATTCCATCAGATGGCATTTTGGGCAAAGATTTTCTAAAACTTAACAAGTGCGTTATTAATTATGAAACGAACGTTATTTCCTTTTGGGTAGGCAATGAAAAAGTTGTGATACCAATTATTCATGGGCCGGAAGGCAACAGTTGTATCATACCCCCAAGATGTGAAATTTTTAGAATTTTTGATTTAGGAAAATCATCCCAGCCACTTTTTGTGGATTCGCAAGAAATTGCAAAGGGTGTGTTTACGACGAAATGTATTGTTAATTCGGATAACCCAGTAGTAAAAGTGATAAACACGACAGATAAGGTAATTCACTTAAAGAAAAATAGCTTGCATACAGAAAAAATTTCAAATTACAATGTTTATTCAATAAATAAAACCAATAAAGACGAAAATAGAATACAAACATTAACATCAATTTTAAAGAACCAAATTCCCGAATATTCACAAAATAACTTGCTAGATCTTTGCATAAAATATAGCGACATTTTTGCGCTTGAAACCGATAAAATGACTTTAAACAATTTTTATGAGCAAAAATTAAGAGTAACCGACAATAACCCAGTATATATCAAAAACTATAGACTACCGTATTCTCAGCGTGAAGAAATAAACCGTCAAGTAAATAAATTGTTAGATAACGATCTGATTGAACCTAGCTACTCCAACTATAATAGTCCATTGATCTTAGTCCCAAAGAAAGCTACAAATGGTCAAAAAGCGTATCGTATGTGTGTAGATTTTCGAGGAGTCAATAAAAAACTTATAGCTGATAAATTCCCGCTCGCAAGAGTCGACGACATTTTGGATAATTTAGGAAGAGCGAAATATTTTTCAACTCTCGATCTTTTTTCCGGTTTTCACCAGATTCCGTTACACACCGAATCTAGGGACATAACATCTTTCAGTACCGATCGCGGAGCATTTCGATGGAAGGTTTTACCTTTTGGCTTAAACATAGCACCAAACTCTTTTTCCCGTATGATGTCAATAGCTTTTTCAGGCATTTCACCAAATCAGGCATTCATGTATGTTGATGATGTTATCGTCATCGGTTGTAGTGAGACACACCATCTTAA
The DNA here is from genome assembly GCA_960531455.1 of Urophora cardui. Classification (NCBI taxonomy): domain Eukaryota; kingdom Metazoa; phylum Arthropoda; class Insecta; order Diptera; family Tephritidae; genus Urophora; species Urophora cardui. The sequence continues at coordinate 1,741,026 of OY482674.1, read as the reverse complement.
AAATCTAGAAAAAGTTTTTGAAACTTGTCGCAAATTTAATTTAAAACTTAATCCCAATAAATGCAATTTTCTCCGTTCTGAGGTAACATTTCTAGGTCATAAATGTACGTCTAAGGGTTTGCTGCCAGACGACTCCAAAATAGACGCAATAAAGAAGTATAGGAAACCGACTGACAAAGACGCGGTTAGGCGTTTTGTAGCATTTGCAAATTATTACAGACGTTTTATAAAGAATTTTGCGTCGCTAGCAGCACCTCTAAATAGACTAAGTCGTAAAAATGTTAATTTTGTTTGGGATGATAGTTGTGAATTAGCTTTTGAAAAACTTAAATCCGCCCTAATGTCTCCTCAACTTTTGCAATATCCTGACTTTACAAAGGAATTTATAATTACAGTAGATGCGTCTAAAAGCGGATGCGGTGCTATATTAAGTCAAAATCACGATAATAATGATTTACCAATTTGTTATGCGTCTAAATCTTTTAATAATGCAGAACAGAAAAAACCAGTAATCGAGTTAGAGTTGTTAGCCATACATTTCGCAATAAAACAGTTTAGACCTTATGTGTACGGTACACATTTCACGGTAAAATCAGATCATAGACCGTTAGTATACCTCTTCAACATGAAAGATCCAGCATCTAAATTAGCAAGAATAAGATTAGAACTTTCAGAGTATAATTTCACCATAGAGTACATTAAAGGTAAATCGAACGTAGGAGCTGACGCCCTTTCGCGTATTACTATGAACGAAATAAAAGATGCAACAAAAAGCATTCTTACGGTACAAACGCGATCAAAGACCAAACAGTTGAAGCAACAACAAGAACCGGCAATACCAATTAATAAACATAAAAATATAGAGTTACATGTTTATGATAAATTTTCTTACGATTACTTAAAAAAGATACCGAGAGTAAAAACATACATTAAATACGATAAAAATAATTCCATTTTGAATTTAGAAATATGCGCGCATCTTAAACATAAAAAGATAGAATTACTTGATTTTACGCCTGTTAACGAAAAAACAAATTTCGATGAGTTGTTTTCGCGGCTTGAATTAGAAGCCAACAAGCGTAATATTAAGATATTAGAATGGCCAAAAGATGATATATTTTTTAATCACATTTCGATTCAGTTATTTAAAGTCCATGGCAATAAAATTTTAAAAACTTTAGAAATCATGCTAACCGATCCTGTCGAAACAGTTACCGATAATGAAAAGAAACAAAAATTACTAGAAATTTACCATAATGATCCGATTAGTGGAGGACACTGCGGAGCAAAGAAATTATATGCTAAACTTCGTACAAAATATTTTTGGAAAAACATGACGCGTGATACGTCAAAATTTGTCAAAAATTGCCAAAAATGTTTGTTAAACAAAGTTAAGCCAAAAACAAAAGAAAATCTCGTTATAACGCCAACACCCAGCAAACCATTTGAAGAAGTCATAATAGATACAATAGGACCTTTGCCAGAATCCAAATTTGGTAACAAGTTCGCTGTTACTATAATATGCGATCTGACAAAATATTTGATTACAGTAGCCATACCAGACAAAAGTGCTAAAACAGTAGCCTCAGCAATCTATGAAAGTTTTATTTTAGTATATGGCACAATGAAAACCATTAGAACCGATTTAGGTACAGAATATAAAAATGAAATTTTTTCAGAGTTAACACGTATTTTAAATATAGACCATAATTTTTCAACAGCGCACCACCACGAAACAGTTGGTACAATAGAAAGAAACCATAGGGTATTCAACGAATACATCCGAGCATACATAAACGAAACTTTTTCTGACTGGGACACTTATTTGAAGTATTTTACCTTTTGGTATAATACAACACCCAACACCGTTTTTGAAAACAAATTTACTCCATTTGAGCTTGTCTTCGGAAAAAAAGCAATTTTGCCAAATGAAGTAAATAAAACAGAAATAGATCCTATTTATAATACGGATAATTATGCCAAAGAAGCAAAATTTCGCATGCAAAAATCGCATGCACTAGTTAAAGAACTCGTTCAAAAACATAAACTTGCTAATAAAGAGCAATATGATAAAAATTCCCGGCCATTACAAATTAAAGAGAGTGACCATGTATTAATTCAAAAAGAGCCAAGACTCAAACATGAAAACATATATGAAGGTCCTCACGAAGTAAAAGCAGTAGACGGCGTGAACGTCACTGTATTTGACAAGACAAAAAATAAATTAAAAACGGTTCATAAAAACCGTGTACGCAAAGTAAACTGAAATTTAAACATACATATATTTTGAGCTAGTTATATTTACAAAAAAAAATAAAATAAGTTTCACAAGAAAAAAAGTACTAGATAACCGATTGTCATAACTAATTACATTAAGAATTTAAAAATGGTATTTTTAAGAAAAGAAAAACACAAATTATAAGCTAAAGAAAAATGTACAAAAGAATTTATACAAACATTAATTAGAAACATGCAACAAAATTATAAATTTTAATATTTATATGTATACATATATTCTCATTTCAAATTTGTAATTTTATAATATGCATAAACAAATATAAGCATAAGCTTAGAATAAGTAAAATAAGAATATATTTTTAATTAAATAAGTAAATAGGCTAAAAGTAAGTATAGCCGCAACGTCCAAACGCCAAATTACCATCGGTAAATTAATTCATATAATTATCCAATTTATCCGAATTCACTTATATTTCAACACATACATATAAATTTTCCTTCGAATATAATAGTTTTTACAATGTCCAATTGAATTGCTCTGTTTGAACGCAATGTGGGAAGGGATGGTCACCCTAACCATTATTCGTTCAAACACATCAATTCAATCACACAATATCCCAAAAAGATTGAAGCCGGCAATATTGACCACTTTCCAACTTCAATCTTTTTTTTCAATAAGAGGGATGGTGTAGCAGATCCCACCTGCATAAAAATTGTTAGCAACATCCACTGAACCTACCTGTTCCATTCTGTCACTGCACTTGTTGCCCATTGTGAATGGACAACAGGTGTAGGGACAGAATGGAAACGAGTAATGGTGGTTTTTGACAGCTCGGCTCGCTGTCATGATAGAAGCCGGCTGGCAAATGATTTTGACTTTTTGTATTTTGATTTTGGCGAGTTCGGTTGTTTGGTCGGCGCGGCATTCTAAAGTAAAAATTTAAGTGAACCAAAGGAACTAAAATTGTACTTAACATATTAAAATAAAAGACACGAAATATAAAAGAAAAAATAAAAGGAACAGTGAGTTAAATTATTAACTAAAAAGACATTAATAAATAAAGAAAGAAAAGCAAAAGGTGAGTGTGTGTGCGTCGAGGTAAAGGAAAATAATTCCAAACCTCAACACAATTCTATTAACATCTTGTTGAATTCTGCTTAGCCTAAACAGAATTTAAAGAAGTAATTAAGTCTAGGAACTTAAAACATGACTGAGAGGCTTCTCGCAAGGGAGCACATCGAAACAGGAAAATACAAGTTCACATAAAAATTTCATCGGGGCTTGAAGTAGCCAGACAGTCCAAGACCTGTAATTCCAGCCAATTCTAAGTAAACGTACGAGCTGCATACAGAAACTGAGTAAAGACGTCATGCTCGTAATGGTCATTAGCAGCTTCTGGAGTAAAATTAAAGGTCGAATAAGTTCACAGGTAATAAGTGAACACATGAAATGGGAAAAAACTCAAAGTCAAATAAAATAAAATAGCATTAGCATCAATGTGCAAACAAATACACTTTATTTATGTTTACTGGCATATCAGATTAGCATTACAAACAAAATACATTTGCGTACATACCTATTTGTATTTATTAATATGTATGTGGTTATGAATTATTGTCTGTCTAATTCATTTGCTATTCATATCGGGTCATCAGCCTCGCACACCCAAATCGGCAGCATTAAAAAGAGCTTTGTCTTTTAAATTGATTTGCACTAATTTGCTTTTATTTATTTCATAATTTTTTTCTTCGCTGGCTTCAGGTCAATTGAAACACAATGTTTTTCAAATTTTAATATTCCCAATATATTTCGACTACACCACGGTGATCATCTTCAGGGGATTTATCTTTACACGTCACCTTAGTTCGATGCGGAGTTTAAAACATGTTCCATAACACCCCCCTGCGGGGGTCAACCCCCTTTTACCCTCATTACTTTTCATATATAAAATGTATATCAAATTAAATGGAATCAAAATACCTATCGAATGGTATAAAAATATTCGAAATCGGTTCAGTATTTTTTAAGTAATTGCAATTTAAAAAATGCATAATATAAACTTTGACCTTTAATAACTTTTGTTGTTGTTGTTTCCAAAAAAAAAAAAAATTCACTTTAATACTCAGCTTAGCCATCTTTATCAATCCCCATACTTAGTTTTTTGATTTTATAATTTTCAAAATTTCAAATTTGTACCAGATCGTGCTTATTGCTTTCAACTTTGCGGGGCTGGGGGCAGTTCAAAACGCCATCCTATCGCGATAAAATTTTGTGGGGTTAATTAACTCGTATAAAGGCAACTTTTCATTGCTGGTACGTTCAAAAAAAGAACAAACAAAAAATCTCCATATGATTTCACTCCACCTTAATGCATATCCATACATGTTCAAACAGGTTGGCCCTTTTTATTTTGCCTATTTGTCACATTGTTGCAGAAAACAACAACAACAAAAACTTCGCTTCGCTTCGTTGCTGTTGTTGCTGATATTTGCATTTGCACGACTATGCATGCAAGCATTTGTAAGTACATGCCCAGCTACCTACCTACCACTGACAATGCCAAGGTCATTTCCGGTTTACGCATTTACATGTTTACTCGTTTACGCATTTACATGTTTACGCGTAAATTTTACCTGTTTTTCGAAATTACTCGTAGCTACAGCAAAGATGTTAACACATCAAAAACACCCACATTGGCAGACTAAATTAAATGCAGGGTTTAATTGCAAACATTTTGATGTGTAAACATCTTTGCTGTAGCTACGAGTGATTTCGAAAAACAGGTAAAGTTTACGCGTAAACGTAAATGACCTTTGTGTTAGTGCACTGCTGCGTCCGTGTGAATCGCTTGGCATTGTCAGTAGTAGGTAGGTAGATAGACATGTACTTACAAATGCTTGCATGCATAGCCGTGCAAACGCAAACGCAGACCTAGGCCGGGTCTCCAGATACAGGTCAAACGTGGACTCGGATGATCTTGCATGTTTCTGAGCAATACAAAACAAAACAACATAAAAAATCAAAAGTCAAAAACCAAAAACCAAAACAAACAAAAACAACAAAGTAATAGCAGTCACAATGACAACAAAAAATTACAAAAACGATAGTCGCCTTTTAATCCATAGAAAACCAGGAAAAAAAGGAATAAGGAAAAGGGAATAAATATCCGATTTCGAAACAGCTTACACATCAATATTCATGAATACCCGTTATTCACGCTTTAATTTTTTTTTTAACACTTAATCAATAGAATGAAGCAAATGTTTCTTTTATTTTTAAAAATTGAAGACTCTTCTAAATTGTTTAAGGTACATTGAAAAAGTATAGTAAGGGCCTTTCATTGGCTGAATAACTGTGAATGGGACCATCAGCGTTTTTGTAATAAAGTGAATGTATAAGAATTAGAAAATTTCAAACCAAACCTTCTATTTAGTGATTACACATTTTACTGATTACACTGGATCACAAAATGAAATTTTTTGTCTGTACTTTGGACGTGACTATCCTATCTATATGTAAAATCGGTCTCTGATTCCGAAAATCGGGTTCATTTTTAATTCTATGGGAAGGTTTTTGAGATATCGGCAATTTACCGTTATTTGGCCAATGGGTCCACTTAATCCAGTATATCTCTTTAACACAGTGAGCTTAGGGTGACACCAAACGAAAGAAAATTAAATTTCCTTTTTACGGTTCCTATAACATTTTTCTCTAACTCGTATAGTTTCTGAAATATTGACGATTAAATTTGAATTTTTTCGATTTTTTACGATTTTTTGAAGAAAAAATTGACTTTGTCAGACAATATCTTTAAAACCAATGTCTTCACCTTCGGTTTTACTCTTTTACGTGAAGCTCCATTCTATTGGGAAAAAGATAAGCTATCAACGAAGAAAATCCATGGTAAAATGGAAAAGTTATAGGCGATCAAGTAAATACAGCCAAGTCGCGCAGTGCCTCTGCACGGGTATATTCTATGCATGTTATACCCGTAAACGCGCTTGTATCTACTGCGCTGCCAATGTGCTGCTACTGCAGATGTGTAGGTATTGGTACAATATGCATATAATGTACCCGTGCAGAGGCATTGCGCGACTTGGTTGTATTTACTTGATCGCCTATAACTTTTCCAGTTTACCATGGATTCGTTGATAGCTTATTTTTTTGGAAATGGAATGGAGCTTCACGCAAAGGAGTAAAACCGAAGGTGAAATCATTGGTTTTAAAGATATTGCCTGACAAAGTAAATTTTTTCTTCAAAAAATCGTAAAAAATCGAAAAAATTCAAATTTAATCGTCAATATTTCAGAAACTATAAGAACTAGAGAAAAATGTTATAGGAGCCGTGAAAAGGAAATTTAATTTTCTTTCGTTTGGTGTGACCCTAAGGAAGATAACTCACTATGTTAAAGAGATATACAGGATTAAGTGGACTCATTGGCCAAATAACGGTAAATTGCCGATATTTCAAAAACCTTCCGATAGAATTAAAAATGAACCCGATTTTCGGAATCAGCGACCGATTTTACATATAGAAAGGATGGTCGCGTTCAGAGTATTTTTTGGCTGTAGAGCAGTGTTATTAAAGCATTTTCTTTTATTAATGACTAATAATCATAATTATTTATTACTAGCTGGCCCGGCAGACGTTGTTCTGCCTAAAATTTATTCCTATAAAGCTATAAAACTGTAATTCTATCTTTAAAAGAGATATATGTACATATATTCGCCGCGACAAACCTAATTTCTCCTATCCCCATCTCTATCTCTGTCTCTGTCTCTATCTTTATCTCTATCTCTATTTCTATATCTATCTCTATCTCTATTTTTATCTCTATTTCTATCTCTATCTCTATCTCTATCTCTATCTCTATCTCTATCTCTATCTCTATCTCTATCTCTATCTCTATCTCTATCTTTATCTCTATTTTTTTCTTTTCTATCTCTATCCCTATTCCCATTCCTATCACTATCTCAAAATGTATGGGAAAATATTTTTTTTTGCATTTTTCGGGAATTTTATTGGATATTCTCCTATTCTGAATTGGTGTCAATCATCCAAATCGGTGCAGGCGTTCTTGAGTTATACGCGTTTGTACTAACGCCACTTCCTTTTATATATATAGATATACAAAATATATGGGAAAATATTTTTTTTTTGCATTTTTCGGGAATTTTATTGGATATTCTCCTATTCTGGACAGAGAACAATTTGAATTTGTGTCAATCATCCAAATCGGTGCAGGCGTTCTTGAGTTATACGCGTTTGTACTAACGCCACTTCCTTTTATATATATAGATAACTCTTGATTCGAAGGTTAATGCAAGTCAATTAAAATAATCATTAATACCGGGGACAGACATCTAGTATTTTTTCGTAGCAATTTCATAATACCATATATCTGTCACCAAATATTATAATATTCTTCAAAATACCACACGAGCATCTTAGTATTTTTGTAGTAAAAAATCCAACTTTCCGTAGGTTGTAATTTTGTGGTATTCTCATTGTGAATTAGCATTTCCCACTGAACATACCTAAATGTGACAAATGTCAGTCAAAAAACCAAAAACCAAGGCTTATCCAATACAGGTTAAGTTACTTGCGTTTGCTTTATCTTGTTTCTTCTTTAAAAATGTCAATGTGAAAGAGGAGAGAAATGAATTTCAATGTAAAATTTTTCCCAATTCGTTTTGTCTGACATTCACACTTTTTAGTATACATACACAATTCCAATCAGCTTATCTACTACGATATCCTTCTTTAGATAATTCTTGCCAAAAACGTTTATTCGAAAAATCAAAAAAAAAAAAAAAAAAAAATTAAAAATTAAAAAAGCAAACAAAATATTTACAAATGAACGGCCATATCTATCAAAATATGTGCGCATAACTGCAAAAGCAGCACAATATTGTGCTGTCCGACAAAGAGCTTCAGGCCGAGCAGCATCACCAAGTTCATCGATGACAATTTTAACGTTCCCAGCTGGATCAACATCAACAAGATCAGCTGCAGAAATACCAACAATATCAACAGCTGCAAAACCAAAAAAGGTTTGGAGCTCGCCGAAAGAGACAGCCAAACGGCAGGAAAATATTTGCGTGAAAATGAGATAAAAATTATAAAAATCATTGAAGAAAGTAACGATTTACTTCGGAAATGTTTTCCATTTTTATGTTGTTTACTTCCTTTTTCAGAACTGAAATAACAAGTTAGGTTAGGTTAGGTTAGGTTGAGGTGGCTGTCTCCGCAATTCATGAAAGCGGGGACACACTTAGGCCGAGGTGGCCCATTGTGATACCACACGGGAGCCCTAGCTTCCTTATCCCTGTTTACAAACCTTTCCGGAAAAATTAGATTCGAAAGTATGATAAGATTAGATGCCCGTTAAGCTAAACCAGCGCGTTTGTTTCATGAAGCGCAGAAAATCTAGTGTCCTTGCATTTTCCATCTCCGCCAGGCACTCGAAAAAGTGTTTATGGAGAAAGCGGTACCTGGATTGCGACAGTGCGGGGCAGTGGCATAGATAGTGCTCAACACTCTCTATTTCCTCCACGTCCCTGCAGCTGCGGCAGAAGTCGTTTTATATAGGCCCATGCGAGAGGCGTGAGTGCCCATAAGACAATGGCCTGTTAGAAGTCCCACCAGCGGACCTATAGAGAGCCGATTCAGATGCAGCACCGATACAGACCTAGCCTCATCCAGTCTAGGCCAGATTTGCCTAGAAATCACACAAGTTGACTCCCTGGCCCATCTAGCGTTAGCCTGTTCAATGGAGCGAGATCTCAACCAGTGCTTGCATGAGTTAAGCGGGGGGCCAACCCATGTCGCAGATGTGATATCCTGCAAGCTTGTGCCCTCCCTTGCCAACTCATCTGCAATGCAGTTGCCCCGAACGTTGCTATGGCCTGGAACCCAAATGACGTTCAGGTCGCACCTTTCGGCTAGTTTGTTCAAAGACTCCCTACATTTCATTGCAACTATAGATGTAGCATTGTTACTCTGTAAGGATTTTATGGCAGCTTGGCTGTCAGAGAAGATTTTGATAGAATTTATGTCTGGCAGATCTGTCAGGCGACGAGCTGCTTCCCATATGGCTATGAGCTCAGCCTGATAGACGCTGCAGTGATCAGGTAGGCGCAAACTTACTTTCAGATGAAGCTTTTCGCAGAAAAACCCACTTCCAACTCTATTGTTCAATTTAGAGCCGTCCGTGTAAAGGTGCAGTGTATTAGGGTCGGGATCCCCCAAGTTCTTCCACTCGCTCCTCTCCGGGATTCTTGTGGAGAATTTGTTATCCCAACAAATAATATATAACAAGTTACTGTCTGTCATTATGGTAGTATTTTAAATACCACAATAAATTTACCATAATGCAAATACCAGATGTCTGTCCCCGGTATAAAATTAAAAAAATTTAAAAATAATATCTTATCATTACTAATTTTAATTGGAATATAACACACCTGGCTAAAACCAATTTTTTGCCCGATAACAAATCTCTCCTAGTAGGTACAATAATTTAATTAAAAAAATTAAATAAATAATTTATTAAATATTAAATACGAGTACTTTTGTACAGCATCATGGAAGTGCGTAATATTGGCTCTATTTTGAGTTCGTGCTTTAATTATTTAATTAGAGTAGTGTATATGATGAAATAAATATTATGAATGAATTGTGATGAATAGTATGCATAAATGCAATGCACATACTACATACTTACTACATACGCAACTAGAAACAGCCTAAAATACTGGAGTTCATAAAACATTGACTGCAATAAAATTACATAATTTCACTTTAAAAATTCGCAGCACATTATATCTCACACTTTGGCAAGCAATCGCATAAACATAAATCGATCACAAATGAAAAGCTAACGAGTTCAAATAAATACTTACATAAATACACAAACATTAGAATATGTGGATATTTTTGGCTGTGTATATATGCAATTGTCAAGCGGAGTGTGGGCGGTGTGGCGGAGAGTTTCCACGTGAGCCAAAAGCAAATTTTATTAAAAAACAAAAAAAATTAAAAAAAATTAAGCATAAAAAATAAAACAAAAGAATATGTAAACAAAAACACTTGAGACGCCTATTATGGCCAGCTAGGCCGTAAAAAGGCAAAACTTATTGTCTGGCTGGCGCATTCGAAGCAGACAGGCGGTTGATTAATGGTCGCTAAGCGGCTTAAGATTGACGCTGGGATCGGTTAGTGGCTAACAGGCTTGTATATGTAAATACCTATACAAACTTACATAGTCATATATTACTTGGCGTGGAATGTGTGACGTATTGATAAGTGGTCAAATATATCCCTGCAAGAATTGTGCTGGTCATTTGACCGGCAGCCATGACCAAAAGTTTTGGGATATTTCCTGTCACATTCTTAAGGGCATCGGGAACTTTGGTCATCGTTTCATTCATCACGTTGCTGTATGTGTATTTTCAAATTCCATTCTATCCTTATCTATTTCATTGATTTTGCACTTGTCTATAAGCACATACGAGTGCAAATGTGTTGGTAATATTATATTAACACGCTTTTATTAGTTTCACCTGTATGTATGTATGTAATTTCTATCTGTTGTCTAAATATATGCAACATATTTACTAATGAGATTAGGTTATAACCACCGCTATTTTCCAAAAGATGGCGCGCGTGTATTTATATTTTTAAAATATTCACTTATTTTTGTAATACCATGTCTCCACATAACGTGTTTCGCTCTTTTTTTCTGCAATTTCTCTCTCAATCTTGTTTCGACACGGAAACCAATGCCGAAACTCGCCAATTTCCATACAAATTTCTGAGAGCGAGTGAAGATTGAAACACTGTTTCATTCTGAATTATCTTGCCAACCTCGATGATATCGATGTCTTCTCTAATTTTGTATCGAAAATCTATCGAAATCTCACACAGACCAAAACAAAGACGCAAAAATAAGCAAACATACAAACATTTAAGAAGAACAAGAAAGAGAAATGTCAAACTGAATCACGATTAGCCACGTGGAGACGGGTTATTGAGCGAGATGTTTTGCTACATGTTTCTCTGGTGAATCAAGTTATGTGGAGACGGGCTTTAATAGTGGTTGTACTTTCGGTCACACAATTCGTGCAGGGACCTAAGTATGTATACCGATTAAAACCACGTAAGTTTCAATACAGATTTAACTTATGTAATAAATAAATCAGATTTACCGCATTTATTTATTTTATAATCTCAATTGTCCAATGTTTTTGTTTGACCGGCTTTCGAAGTTTTTGCATACAAATACAAATACATCGTCCTTGACAATGAAAATCAGGTATTAGACGCGTTTTGGATTTATGGCGCTAAAATAATGATTATTAAATTTTACGAGTATGTTTGCGCCTTTTTGTTGAATTTATATTGGCGTATAACTATGCAAGTAACATGAAAATTATACTTCTTTGTAATTTTAGTTTAATTTACAATCGTTAAAAAATATAATCGCTTTATGAGGTAAATTTACTTACGCACAAAAAAATCAAACCAAAGGCCTCTGTATGATGAGAAAAATGCCTTTGATTGCAGATTTGGTTGGGTTTGGGTTTCCAAAAATTTCCTGACATTTATCACCCAAAAATTAAATCTGAAATTTAAGTTCTCAACTTAAATCCAAAAACCCTATGATTAAGTACTCAATGCGCATTATCCCATAAACTCTAGGTCAGCATTTCCAAAACGGATGGGAAACGAATCTCGAATTAGAGAACTTGTTCATTCCCCAGAGAAAATAGAAGTTTCGTTCGGAATTTTATCTCCAGTCTATTATCGAAGGAAAAGTTTAAGGTGATTATCTGAAAACTACAATTGCTCTTATTGCTCTAAGCTGCTCCCGCTCTCTATAAATTACCCTCACCTCATAATATGACCCAGTTACATCCGAGATGTAGTCTACCAGTGATAGAAACATATTTATGATTGAGTTACCAAAATAGTGCCGAAAATAAGTGCACAGATACATTTTCCAATACTGATGGCTACTACTCACTAAGTTAGTGATTGTTGATTGTTCAGCTCGGCCTTATAACAAAACAATCTTAAACACTTTTTGAGAAGTGAGTTTATAATTAACCATAGCTTTCATAGAGTCCATACTCGTACTTATTGTCTTTCTAAAAAATTTGTACAAAAGGTAATTTTGTAATTTCATCGAGCTGCTAATACGAAGATGAATGGTGAAAAATAAAACGAGGACACAAGAGTAAATGCGAATAAGTGTTTTTTATAAAATGACTTTTGTAAATATGTACTTGTGAATGACAGGTGAACCTAAAACCAAAGAATAACAATTATGCTGATGACTCAAGATATTTGTTTGTAACACAGCAATGCAACTTAAAAATGATAAACACTCACTCGCATGCACTTCAATGCAATTTTGTAAATTCTTTTGTTTGTAAAAAATACATAAATCTTACATATTTTTGTAAGATCAGCTCATATTGGGTCATTAGCGTTTATTCGAAGGTTTTTTGTAGCTAATGAGCATTTTTTTGTACTCCCAACTTCTAACACAATTGTTGAAGCAAGTTATTAGCAGTAAAGTGTGATTTAAGCGCATGGGTAGAATGAATTTGAATGAAGCGTAGACAATTTTATTGTGTTTGTTAAAAAAAAAAACCTCAAACATAATTTGTGCATTCATTACATTCAAATTAGGTCAATGTCAGTGTACATCAAGGGCTTTAGGTTTATCTATTTTTATTTCTTTGTGTCCATGAACGACCATTAAAATAGCTTATAGTACACTAGTCTAGAATTGAGAGAATGTCTTAGGATTATGTTGGTCAAGAAATGATATATATATGCTGGTCGTTGCTTTATTAAGGAAAGGGAACTGCTGCAGAGCTTGTCACACACTCTAAAGATTTTGGCTGAAATGCATGGGATAATGTCTAAAGTGACAGGATATATGCGATCTAAATGGAATCCAAGCAAATTATAAAATTGGTGGTATCTACACGATGTTTTAAAGAGGCAGTCTTCGGATCCATGTGGTGTCACAATGGAGCCCTAGGGTCTTAACCCTCGAGCACTCGCGCTATGAGCATTTTGCTCAAGCAATTTTTTATTTCGCGAAATTTCTATGTTCTAAGAATTTGTGGCACTTGATGTGTTGAGTACCTTCGCAAATGGTTGTGATTCACACTTTGACGAATATTTCTTTCCATTAGTGCACCATCACAGCTTCAGATGGGATATTGTTTTTTGAGAGCGGCATTTTGCTCATTGCGCGAGAAACGATGTAAGTATTTTATGTTAATCTTTTTTGCTGGAAACCTAGGATTTAACGCTGATATTTATTATTTTTCCAATACTTTCATTTGTATTTGCAAATAGTATTGAAATGGAACGCAGACGTCATTGTAGTAGGGCCTCTTCACAACTTGCTTCTTGGTTGGAAGAAGTGTTATATGACGAAGGCTTAGACATTGACGAAAATGAATTATTTGAACAAAGTGATGGCGAAACAGAAAAAAGTGATCACAACACTACCTCTGAACAATCCGCCGATAGTTTGGAGAAGGAGTACAACATAAGTGAGTATACTAAAAGGCCTGGCCTTTGCGAGCTGTTCCTCAGGAGTAAAAATAGGCGTTCAAAACAGAGGGTGAAATTTATGTGCAAAATTACTCTGCGAGGAACATGTAATATACACGTGCTCATTTTGCTTCGAAAGCAACATTAATGTGAATCATAACGCAGACTGATTTTATAATTTTATTTAGTTATTTCTTTTTTCAATAAATATTTTTGTTCATGTACTACTTGGGAAATGTGAAATGGCCATTTTATGTTTTATTCGATTGATTTACTAAAATTTTAAAAGGTGAATTCCTTAAATAAATATGCTTTTTCAAAAACAATTAGTTAGTAATATTTCTACGACAAAAAGGAAATGTTTAACAATGTAAATGCATCAAAAAATTACATTACAAGAGCGAGTGAGCAAAATGCTCATGCGCGAGAATCCGTGTTACTCTACGAGGCGCGAGTACTCGAGGGTTAAATATGTTAATAATGGTACTAACAGCCACTTCAATCAAAGCTACATATGCTTCCTGGAAGACAAACGCAGCTCGGAATTGGAACGCGTCCCCGACGTAAATGAAAAGTTAAGGTTTTCAGAACATGCACCGAAAACGCAAAGTTGGCTATATCTATGCTTTGTTCAATATTTTAATAAACATAAAATTTCTCCTTGTTGATATTTACATACCGTTATCAGCGAGGCATCCTCCAGCACATCCGTCTTCAAATTACGCCCGCCACCAGCCAAATTCGCATTACTCGCCAACAGCACAGAATTCAATAAATTTCTAAAACTCAATGAAGTGTAACTAAATGGCGAGAGTATTGTGAAGGCTTGAGCGGTGCCGCCAACCAACAAATGTAGTGTTAGTAAAATGCCAAAGGCGCGCGGCGGCCATAGACCAAAAATCCGGTAACAGGTCTTTTCACTTTTTAGCATCGTCATTGGGAGCGAGTTTTTGTTTTTGCTCCTTACCTTTTCTTTTTTTGTTGCTGCTGGTGGAAATTTTTCCTTTTTTACGAAAATATTGGAGACGCGACAGAAACACGCCCAGCAAGACAGCAAAAAAAGAGCACAAGTTGTGCAAGTGAAAAAGACGTGGAAATAGAAAATTGTGTTAAGAAATAATAAAAGTAACAACAATAACGACAACACGAAAGAAAACACGCGTAAATTGTGAAAAATTAGCACGCAAAATTTTTATTTTCGATGCAGTAATTTGTTTTGTTTGTAAAAGCTCAAACACGCGAAATGTCGGGAAAAGGCGCTGCGCATGCGCGGCACGCAATTGAGACGTTCCACTGAGTTGTTGAGTGTTCGTGTGTGTTGTATTTAAGTATAGTGGTGAGCGTTTGGCTATTTGTGTTTGACTACTTGCACTTTTCTTGCCTTGTTGCAACTGCGGCTTCTTTGGCTGTTGTTTTGTTTATTCACTTTTGTTTGTGTAAATTAGAGTTATGTCTTACTAAATATTTAGTAAGTTTTGCATTGCGTTTTGATTTTTAATTTTTTTCTTTTGATTTTTTTGCTTTCTTAAGATTTCCTCCTTTTTCTTATGATGGATATTATTTCACGAAAGCACAACTTACTAACTTGCTGCCTTAATATTAAATGCTAATTTCTTTTTATGCTTGATGAATTACACTTAAATTATTAATTTATTTTGTGCAATCTTTTTTGCTTCACTGTTTTCACCCACTTTTTTCCTGTAGGAAATGCAGTTTGTATTTATTGATTTGTTTTATATTTCGACTTATTAAATTTCCGCGCACAAGCTAACCAACAAACATAATTTACATAAACTTTTTTTCTTCCATTCAGTAGGTAAGTGGTTTGCGCTGATTTCAATTCCGCGCATGCGTCACGGGCGAGCAAACAACCCATTTAGTGTATGCATTAGCTTAATATTGCACTCGCCGCTGCTTTACCGTACCGTTAATTAGGTTAACACACAAATGCGAGTAAAAATTTGAAAGCACAGAAAAAACGGCGTTTAATTTTGCAATACAGCAACGACGAACGATGTTTATTCACATTTACTCAATTCACACTTGCTTATCTTTTACTAATTTTTATTATTTTGTTTTTAACTTTTTCAAGATGCAATGTTTAAATATTTTTAAGCTTTTTTTCCTTTCGCGCCTTTTCGCATTTTTTAATTTTTTTTACGAAGTCGAAGTCTCGTATAATTTACTATTTTTGGAACACAACCAACCGCTCGCCACGAACTTTATAAACAAACTGCACCGATACTAAGCACGTTTTGTAGCTTAGCTTTTTTAGCTTTGAGAGGTGATCGCATTTCTCTGCCCGCAATGATCGTCTTTTACTGACGCTTCAACGTATTCGAACTCAAACTTTTCGTTAAAACAACTTAGTAACGAACTTGTTTGATGGTGTGTAATTTTTTGGCGATTAAAGTTAATTTTTCTCTATTTGAATACCTGTTAGTTAATGAATAATTTTTTTAATGATATTAAAGTTTGTTTTGTTTTTGTAACAATTTCATGACTATCACGATTATTTTGACCAATTTATTTTGATTTTTTGTAATTTTTCGTTTTTTTTAATGGCATGATTAATTAATTAATCGATTAATTATTTTTCGTTATTGTTTTTTTTTTTTCAATTATCTACATCGCATACTCTTCTTAGACTAAGTCCTTCTAGGTACCAGCAGCTAAAATATGTCCAAACCACTGGCTTGCTTACGACGTGTTTGAGTTCAGTGGGCACACACATATAAATATCTGTTTAGTTTTTCTACGTGTTTTCGTGCACACCACAAAACATTTCATATCGATTATTGACTAATTTTTCTCACGATCAGCTGATCACGAGACAGGAAATCTGATATACATACATATCTGCCGCAATGCTTCTATCGGCTAGCTGCTAATAGCCCAGTTAGTCGAGAACGTAAACCCGTGTACCGTGTCAGCTGATCCAACCTATTTAATGGGATTTGTATGTAACCGATTATTCAACGACGTACGACGCAGAAGCCCGTACCGCAGAAATCAAAATCATTTTGATTTTTTACGTAAAAATGTGTCAGCTGATCGTTCGCATGGTTGCAAGGTAGAAGGGTTGCCAGTTGAACATTTTTAGTTATTAAATATTTAAACAGTAATTTTCACAGCATTATACAACTAACTCAACAAGATTGTAAAATGTTATCGAATATACATATATGTGTTCACATGGAAAAAATAGTATGTCTACTTAAACGAACCATTTATTATTACTTTAATTTTTAAAAAGAAAGGAAATAAAACGTTTATAAATTTTTTTAAATCCCAAACAAAATGTAAATATATATATATATAAATTAATAACAAGATAATAGCTTTGTTCAACAACTTTACTTGCAAGTACTTGCAAAAAGAGCGTCAATGTCAAATTAAGAGTAAAAACGAGAAAAAGAGAAAATTATCAACCAAAGTAATTGAACACAAAATCGTAAACATTCGCAAGAAAACAGCTGATACGCTGTTTTGACAATTTGATTTTTAGGTTAGGTTGTAATTGAAATTTTTGAAATTGGAAATGAATGGAAATAACTGAATTAGGAAAACAAAATTCTACTTTGGCTATTCCACAACATCATCAAGATTCGTTTTTGCGCTAACTTATTTAGTACACAATTAGAAACTTGCGTTTAAAATGTTTGCATATTTCCAATTGAAATTTTTGTGATCATATATTTTTGACACTTCTATTTTTTTAAAGCTGCTAGTAGTTGCAAGTGAAAATTTTACTTGCAGCGTTTATCAACTCTCTCGAGGTCTTACTCTCTCAATTTGACTCTCTTTTGCGAATTTTTTGGGTTATTCAACATAAATTCGTAACTATTCGTAAAAATATGTAAAAATTTTGAGATATTGAACACTCCTAATAAATGAAGATATTACTGAAAATTAAAGCAAAAATTGTATTTATCCACAATGGTGGCGGTATTTTCTTAATTGATAACTCTTGGTGGTCTTCTTCTGCAATTTTTCTACATTAAAAAGTTATAAATTGCCACAATAAATCTGAGTTTCTGTAACAAAATCAATTAAAGTGATGTCACACTAATACGATCCACACTTTGTCACCACCTATTTATACTAGAAAGGATATGAGTTACAGAAACTCAGTACAGATTTTTTAATTAAACACAGATTTTTGTGAGAATCTTATTGCTTCCCAATATAATTTTTTTATGGATTTTCAATTGTAAATTTAATGTTCTGACTGTGTTTTTTGTTATTTTATGTTTTAGTCCTTGATAACTATCACCAAGGTGTGATGGAAATATATTGGGCAGCAACAAAATTACAAGAAAACTGTGTTTTAATTACCAACTAAGCCGTAAAAAAGTAACTAAATTAATAAAAAAAAAGTCGTCAACGACAACTTTAAAAACGATTAAATTAGTATTTTTTTTGTCATTTGGCAAATAATGCACAGTTGTGTATTGAAGAGTAATCCGCATAACACTTTGAAGATTAGTAAAAATATTGTTTGTTCAAAAATGACTAAACGGCAACCCTGCCAAAATGTAAACAAACTATATATATATGTAAATATGTGTGAGTAAAACAGCTGATTGCTACGGGCTCAAAAAATCCTAAAAATTGCATACGGGCGTTTGCGTCAGCGAGCGGACCACACGTTCTCGACTAACTGGGCTATAATAAATAAGCTTTGTGAGCAGTGAGGAGAACGGGCGGCTGGCAACATTCCATTGCCCCAGAGCGCCAATTTGGCGCATCAGATCATACATAGGCACTAGTATATGAGTATTTGTGCACTTGTTCCCAGCAAAAAGGTTAGGCTGATAGCTGATGCCTAAGCTATAAAACAGGAATATGCTGACAGCGCTGCTTGCTGTTGTGCACTCGTTCTCTCTGCTCCAAATATTTTAATACTTAATTATCTGTCATACATATCACAAATAGAGAGAAAGGGAGTTGAGTTTTATGAGAAAATACGGGCAAAGTGAGTATAAAGTTCTGCGAGCGTAAAAATGGCGTTTTGTCCAAGGAAAGATTGTCGCATCAGTTTATTTTCAACTGACATGCAACCGAGTGTTTGGTTAAGTGTACAAGCTTATCTCATTCCGATATATACATCTATGTACATGTACATATGTATATAAATAAATGAATAATAAAGTTTCAACCCAACAGAATATACATCTTTTTTATTATTAAATATCCGGAACGCTTAAGTTGCGCAAAAAAACTCAATTATACAGCTAAACAAAAATACCTTTTTACTACTCCTTATATAAGTCACTTAAGGCATGATTATCAGGATATAACTAAGCCTTATTTCCGTGGCGAATAAGTCTTTGAAATAAGGTTTCCTCTCAGAGAGAGAGAGAGAGAGTAGTCAATACGGCCTGATGACATTAACACAGTGTTAGTTTAAGCCATACGCCATACAAATCCGCAAATCAAATCAGCGCTGCCAGCGTCTGCTTTTTTATACCTGATTTGTCAACAATAAGCAAACCTATTATGTAGGTAACTTACTTACGTACATATGTACATACATATGTATATACATTATATGCATCAAGTAAATAATTTGTTTCCATCTAGCCTCCACGCCACACCATATCGTCGTTTAATTCAATTGCTAGTGTTTTTTATGACTAAGTGCACTTAGAGAAATAAATGAGCCGGATTGAGTGTGTCTCAAAAGTTTACTGACTTTTACTTTTTCCTTTTAGTACTGTGTGCTTATGCCCATATGTACCTACTTATACATATGTATGAATATTGCACGAAGAGCTTGCAAGTAAACTTATTTACATATATACTTTACACATTAGTTTACAATAGGTATGTACATGTTAAAAGTACATATTTACATACATAGATACATACTTAGTACTGATATAGTATGTACCTATATGAACATATGGCTTATTTCAGATGATCACAAGGCTTATAAAATAACGCAATTTCTGGGGGATGGAATTTTATGAACAAAGGCTTACTTTCCTGTGTTGATGTTATCAGTCCATAAGGAATTCTGTCTATCCCTATCTCTGAGAGGAAACCTTACTCCTAAAGCTTATTCACCATGGCAAATGCGGCTCACATAATTCCCTATAATAAGGGATTACATGGAGTTTAATTACCTTATGATAAGGCTTAAAAAAGGGATTATAAAAAGGTATTTGCACGCATATATGTATGTACGTAGGTTTGTATTATATGTACATATGTTCTATTTGGTTTGCTATCAACGCCTCAGTTAGTGATTCTTCCAGCTTTCGCAATTTTCTATAATTTTATACCATTCGGTTTCTTCGTTGTGTTGCACTCGAACTGGAACTATATTACTTCTTTTCATCACACATTATTGTGTATTTTCCTTTAGCATTATCACCACTTTTCTTTCAGTTTTGGTTTTCACATTGATTTAACAAATGCTTATATTTCTTCAATGGCGTTGGTCAGCTTGATTGTAGCAACTTCTTTTGCTTTTATATTTTCTTCTATTGCCATAACAATCTCCTTGCAGTGTTAAGAAAATGCTCTTCTGTTTTTTTTTTTGCTTGCAGCATAAACGCGCTAATGCAGCAGATGATGAGAAGTTGTGCTCTCAAATTGATTAGCCAACCCGATTTTACACTGACTTGATTATCTTGTTATTGCTATTATTTGCATTCAAGATTTGTGCTTTAGATTCACTTCAAAAATTTATGTATGATATCCTAAGATTAACCACACAGGGATGGTTGATTTTGACAAATGTTTATTTATCATACTTTTTTCTGGATTCTAGCGAATAATCCAGCTCAATTAACAATTCGAAAACTAAAGTGTGGTACCTAAACTAATACATTTTTTGGAAGACCTTTTGGCAAATTTTTAAGTACATATGTGTGTATGCAGCCTTGCGTCCCAAGTTCCCGACCTTTGAAGTTTCGTTAATATTTTAAAATTGAAGGATCGTAGCTAAAAACCTAGAAAAATCTATTTTCGCCATTAGTATTATTAATCATATTAGCACCACTGTGAATATTAGCCACATTATTTCCTATTAGCGTTCGTTTGATACATTTTTGATTCTCTTTGATCATGGTGTTCTCTTTTTTATTGCAGTTTGTTGCCGTACTTGTAGTTTATTAGTTAATTGAAATGCAACTTTTACTTTAACAGTTTATTTTTGCTTTGTTTTGTTTTCTATATTTTTTGTCTTTTCAATTTCTTCTTTGGTTTTTCTATTTTATTGCCTGGATATATTCACTACAGTTTTAATTGGTCTTGTGTGGTTAAATGTGTAGGTGTCTGCCACGATTTACGGCATTGTTATTGTTTGTTTGTCAGTTTTTGTCTACTTTATTGTTACATAAGTTTTTTGGGTTTGTTTTTACTACAATTTTTTGCTGAGGTAGTTGCTTTTATTTTTCTACAGTTTTTCACTTGCTATTTGCCTAGATAAAATTACATACATATGTAAACACATTTATGTGAGTAGTTCTTTGTAAAACTTATGCATTTTCCTATAGATACATAGTTGCGTAAGCTATTTCTTATAGTTAGAGAACACGCATATTTTTTTATACTCAGCTGTACTAGTACACAGAGTATTATAGTTTTAATCACATAACGGTGGATTGTAACAGAATGAAATAATCGAGATAGATATAGACTTATATATATCAAAATGATCAGGGTGAAAAGAGAAATCGATTGAGCCATGTCCGTCCGTCCGTCCGTCCGTCCGTCCGTCCGTCCGTCCGTCCGTCTGTCCGTCCGTCCGTCCGTCCGTCCGTCTGTAAACACTCTAACTCGCGCAAAAATTGAGATATTTTGATGAAATTTGGAACGCAAGTTGGTATCGAGACTGGGACGGTTGGTATTGAAAATGGGCGAAATCGGACCATGACCACGCCCACTTTTCCTATATAGAAAAAATCGGAAATTTGGTATCTCAGCCACTAATATAGCTAGAGTTTTAAAATTTTACCCACGTATTGAGCTCGGGCCCTTATGAAGAAATTTGATGAAGTTTTGGAAAATGGGCGGTGCCACGCCCACTTATTAAGGGTCAAACATTGAAAGTTTTATATGTCATAACTCAGAAACCGTTGAAGATATATCGATGAAATTTGGTACGCGTAATTTGCTTACATAGACAAATGTTTTGACGAAAAATTATCAAAATCGGTTTACGGCCACGCCCACTTTTATATATGTGTATTATAAAGTGACCTAATAAAACCATTTTAAGCGATATCTCTGTCAAATATAAAGATCTATCATTGAAATTTTGTCGCATGAGTCCAACTATGGACATAAAACAAAAAACACAAAAATTTTGGAATATGGGCGGTGCCACGCCCACTTATTAAGGGGCAGACATTGAAAGTTTTATGAGTCATAACTCAGAAACCGTTGAAGATATATCGATGAAATTCGGTACGCGTAATATAATTACTTAGTCAAATGTTTTGGCGAAAAATTATCAAAATCGGTTGACGGCCACGCCCACTTTTATATATAGGAAATATAAGGGGGCCTAATAAAAACATTTTAAGCGATATCTCTGTCAAATATAAAGATCAATCACTGAGATTTTGTGGCAGGAGTCCAACTATGGACATAAAACAAAAACTACAAAAATTTTGGAAAATGGGCGGTGCCACGCCCACTTATTAAGGAGCGAATATTGAAAGTTTAATAAGCCATAACTCAGAAACCGTTAAAGATATATCGATGAAATCTGGTACGCGTGATATATTTACTTAGCCAAATGTGTGGACGAAAAATTACCAAAATCGGTTGACGACCGCGCCCACTTTTATATATGTGTATTATAAAGTGACCTAATAAAACCATTTTAAGCGATATCTATGTGAAATATAAAGATAATTCATTGAAATTTTGTGACATGAGTTTTACAATAGACCGGAAACAAAAAATAAAAAAGTTTGGAAAATGGGCGTGGCACCGCCTCTTTTTAGACAAAGGGATATATGAGATTTCTTAGCCTTTAACTCGACAAATAATTGAGATATTATGACGAAACTTGGTTTATACACTTTTATAACATGTGTTAATAGACACGCAAAAATGTATTGAAATCGGTTTATGACCACGCCTACTTTTTAACAAAGATATTTCTGGAACACCCTTTTGGAATTTGTAACGTGAAGTCTTTGTAACTAAAAGTCATAGAGGGATGAAATTTTGCACTAACAATAATATTTGTATGCTTATTTGGATGATTGATATAAATTTTGAAAATGGGCGTGGCTGCGCCCTGTTTATGCAGCACTCGTTTCATATAAAATACACCCTATATCGAACAAACGCAAACAAACAATGAAAGCATACAGCTGAGTATCTAATGTTCGATTGCACTCGAACTTAGGCTTCCTTACTTGTTTTAGTTTAAGTTTGTTCTTTCTTTTCAAACTTTCTATGCAAAACCCTGACACAAATTTCTTTTTATCATATTAGAAAAGTAACTTTGTCTTAAAAACTACTTTGAAAGCATTAAATCCTTTCTTTCCTTGTTTCGCGCTGTCTTTCAACAAACCACAAATAAAAACAACTCTTCTTACTTAACCTTAACCGCGGGTATACCGCGCGTTGGTCTGTGAGACCGAGAAAATGATTTTACGTAAAATTTTTTTTTCCCAAAAACTTTAAAAAGTTGAATTTACTGCTAGCTTCCGCTTTTCTTGCAAGCTCTATATTAGTGTTGATTTGGCGTTTGCACTAGACAGGCGTGTTGGTGAATTTCATAAAAATTGGTCTGTGAGACCGACGCGGATATATGTGTATTTTTTTGTGGGTATATGTGTATTTGCCCTGATTTTTTTTTTTCAAGACTAAAAACTAATATAATTTATGTATTGTCAAAGAAGTGTTTTTAAGTTAGAATAACTTATTTTTATTTATTTGAATAAAAAAATATGTTTTTGTTTTGTTTTTGTAGTACTTAAGAAAAAATGATCGATTTTGATGGCTTTTTTGTTAATCACCTAAAATCAATAAAATAAGTGAATACAAACTTAATGCGTAGTTTTGTTTTTTTATTACATCTACGAGATTGAAAAATAATAATTTGTTTTCAGTTTTGTTTCAAAAAACGAATATTTTATGTAGTTTGAACTTTCGGTCTGTGAGACCGTGCGCGGGTATATGTGTTACAAAAATTAACGCGGCTATAGGAAGGTTAAAATAAAGCACACTTTGTTTTATTTATACAATTTATTTACAGTTTAGCTTTCAGCCATAATTTCTCTAAAACATATGCTCTATACATATATATCTCTAGAGTACATACCCTGCAAAAAAATGTGCGATCAATCCCGAAAGAGATTTGTCCGCGATTGATCTCTTTCGAGAACAATCGGTCCACAATTAGTCCCCGATTGTTCCCGTACGGGTATAAATGTAGACTAATTGTAGACCAATTGTTCCCTAACGGGTATAAATGTAGATTAATCGCTTTCATCCCGAACGGGTATAAATGTAGATTAATCGCTTTCATCCCGAACGGGTATAAATGCAGATTAATCGCTTTCATCCCGCAAGGGATTAATCGCATTTTTTGCAGGGTAGGTACTCGTACATACATATGTATGTATGTTCATATGTTGGCATGCATACATACGCTGCAAAAAAATGTGCGATTAATACCGAACGATATTTGTCCCGGATTGATCTCTTTCGAGAACAATCGGTCCACAATTAGTCCCCGATTGTTCCCGTATGGGTATAAATGTAGACTAATTGTAGACCAATTGTTCCCGAACGGGTATAAATGTAGAATAATTGTAGACCAATTGTTCTCTAACGGGTATAAATGTAGATTAATCGCTTTCATCCCGAACGGGTATAAATGTAGATTAATCGCTTTCATCCCGAACGGGTATAAATGTATATTAATCGCTTTCATTCCGAACGGGTACAAATCTAGATTCCTTAAATGTAGAAATTTTACAAAAATATGCAATGTATTTAAAAAATTGTAGAGCAACCGGTAAAACGAATTGAACACCCTTTCTTTTAATAACAATGATGAATAATAATTTTAACAAAATGTTGCCTAGAATATTCTATGAAAAAATCCTTTACATTATGCTCATATAATGCATACTCAAAACTTACATTTTTTTTTATTTATTTATTGAGATTTTTTTTCAATCTTTATTTATATATGCATTAACATTTATAATTTTTTAAAGATTGTTATTAAAAATTGCCTTGGCGAACAACTTGGAAAAATCTACATTTGTACCCGTTAATGCTGGAAGCGATTGGTCTACATTTGTACCCGTTGGTGATGAAAGCGATTAATCTACATTTGTACCCGTTCGGGATGTAAGCGATTGATCTATATTTGTACCCGCTCAGGATGAAAGCGTTGATCTACATTTGTACCCGTTGGGGATGAAAGCGATTAATCTACATTTGTACCCGTTCGGGATGTTAGTGATTAATCTACATTGGTACCCGTTCGGGTATACAAGTTGAACAATTAGTCTCTTCATAGGACATGCTCGAACAAATGCGATCAATTCACTCCATATAAAGGGATGTAAAATTGTATTAGTCGCATGCTCCCTTGCGATTGATCCCGGACACGTCCCGGATTAATCGCATTTTTTGCAGGGTAAGCACAATGAGTTACACACAATGACATACACAATTCTCTATATATTTTCCTTTACTCGTATTCCACAACTTTGAAGAACTTGGCTTTTATCCCTTTTGTCCCATTGAGTCTTGCATGTGCGTGCGTATGTTTGTGAATAAATTTGCATACTTTTTCCACATCAAGTGCTCATAAGTACTTACGTACATACATACATATCTCCATATTTATGGGATTTTATGAATATTAATGCGTGTTTCATACCTTGAGATTTATCGTCATTTTAAGTGAATTCCAAGGATGCACAACGATATCAACAAAAAAATTTTGTTTTGGTGAATATCAAATAAAAATTAACAAAAAAATTTTGTTTTGTTGAATATCAAATAAAAATTTTTGAAATTATTTCGTTTCGTTGATTATCAAAAAAAATTATCAAAATTATTTCGTTTCGTTGATTATCAAAACAAAATAATAATAAAGTTTTGTTTCGGGCTTACGGCTTCATTTTACTTTGAATTTTTATTAACGTTATTTTTTTTTGATAATTTTTTTTGTTGGCTACCGAAACGAAATTTTTTCAATATTTGTTTTTTGATAATCAACAAAACGAAATTTCAATAATTTTTTTTGATAATTATCAAAACAGTATTTTTTTGTTCAGCATTTAACGTTAAAATTTTTCAAAGTTGAATTGAAAACAAAATTTTTTTTCGGTTATAGATAAAAAATAACGTTAATGTGCAGCCCTGGTGAATTCAGCGCATTTGTTACCCTGCAGGAACATTTTAGTTTAATTTTTGGGCTAAAACAAACAAAGGTACACAATTTTGTATTTGTATTCCCGACGTAGTACCTACTGAAACTTTAAATCATGAATGCATATGGAATTTTTAATCTATTTTTAATCTATTTAAATCTTAGCATACTTCGTGTAAATAAAAATGTCTTTCCTACAGAGCTGCTTAATCAGCGTGAAACAAGAGATTTACAGTAGTCAGCAGCGTAATTCGGTAAGTCCTTGTAACACTTTTTGTCAGTCAGTCAGTTGCACGGCGATGCACTACTAACTTTTCGGCTTTGTGCAGTGGAATTGTGTCAACTTGCGACGTCAACAGCAAATATATTTTTACTCAAACTGCTACAGTTGCAATCCCTCAGCTCAACGGAAAAACACTGCATCACTGCAACATTAAGTATATATCAAAAACAAAAGTGCAAAAAAATGCCACTCATGCTTGTGCCAGGAAGAGGAATTGAAGAGCAGCAAGGGCGTTGACTGTGTTGCAACGACAACAAAATAATTGCAGCTGGCAAAGTAAGGCAATGGGCGATCATTGAGGGATCAGTAGCCGAATAATCAGCAGATAATTGCAGGTACATACGTATGTATGGATGTTTGCACTTAAGTACTTACGCACAATGTTGCCAGAAGCAGCGCCAGTAAGGTAAAGCCGTTTTCTGTCAAGGTTAAAATGGATGGAAACGAACGGTGGATGTGTGACTGTACATTTCTTTTTGTTAACTCTGCGGTTGCTTTAATTAATTTCAGCAGCGGACAAAAAATTAAATGTTAAGTGAAATATGTATGTAAAATATCAATGTACGATGTCAAGGTACTTGCAAAATGAATGTACTATAAGTGGGAGATGTATGTATGTAGAAATTTACAAATATGCAATATATATGTATACATACATATATACATAGGTAAGGTTTTTTATTTTTGTTTGTCTCAGTTGCCTCATACTTTTCCCCAATTGACTTCTGTCCCTTTTCTTCATTATTAGCCAGAATTTAAATAAATATGTGGCAAAATAACCACGATTTACATATGGATGTGTATCACAGCTCTGCTTTTTATACCCGGTAGTGTTGGCATAGAAATAGTTTATGTGGGTGATGTATTTTCGATAAATTTCTGTTGTCAATGAGGACATCCGATTTATTTAAAAAAACGCCTTGCATTAGATGAGGAATCGTGTTACGATCCATTCAGAAACTTTGCTATGTACCGTGGTAGTCGGACTTAAACCTGGACAGTGTTGGTAACACTGCTCTACAGCCAAAAAATACTCTGAACGCGACCATCCTTTCTATATGTAAAATCGGTCGCTGATTCCGAAAATCGGGTTCATTTTTAATTCTATGGGAAGGTTTTTGAAATATCGGCAATTTACCGTTATTTGGCCAATGAGTCCACTTAATCCTGTATATCTCTTTAACACAGTGAGTTATCTTCCTTAGGGTCACACCAAACGAAAGAAAATTAAATTTCCTTTGCACGGCTCCTATAACATTTTTCTCTAGTTCTTATAGTTTCTGAAATATTGACGATTAAATTTGAATTTTTTCGATTTTTTACGATTTTTTGAAGAAAAAATTTACTTTGTCAGGCAATATCTTTAAAACCAATGATTTCACCTTCGGTTTTACTCCTTTGCGTGAAGCTCCATTCCATTTCCAAAAAAATAAGCTATCAACGAAGAAAATCCATGGTAAACTGGAAAAGTTATAGGCGAGCAAGTAAATACAACCAAGTCGCGCAATGCCTCTGCACGGGTACATTCTATGCATATTGTACCAATACCTACACATCTGCGGTAGCAGCACATTGGCAGCGCAGTAGATACAAGCGCGTTTACGGGTATAACATGCATAGAATATACCCGTGCAGAGGCACTGCGCGACTTGGCTGTATTTACTTGATCGCCTATAACTTTTCCATTTTACCATGGATTTTCTTCGTTGATAGCTTATCTTTTTCCCAATAGAATGGAGCTTCACGTAAAAGAGTAAAACCGAAGGTGAAGACATTGGTTTTAAAGATATTGTCTGACAAAGTCAATTTTTTCTTCAAAAAATCGTAAAAAATCGAAAAAATTCAAATTTAATCGTCAATATTTCAGAAACTATACGAGTTAGAGAAAAATGTTATAGGAACCGTAAAAAGGAAATTTAATTTTCTTTCGTTTGGTGTCACCCTAAGGAAGATAACTCACTGTGTTAAAGAGATATACTGGATTAAGTGGACCCATTGGCCAAATAACGGTAAATTGCCGATATCTCAAAAACCTTTCCATAGAATTAAAAATGAACCCGATTTTCGGAATCAGAGACCGATTTTACATATAGATAGGATAGTCACGTCCAAAGTACAGACAAAAAATTTCATTTTGTGATCCAGTGTAATTAGACGTGAGTCTTGCACGAACTCTGACTAATTAATTGTGGAAAGGCTCTTAAGAATCTGGAAAACTCCTCTAAAAGACTCCTCTGCCGATCACCATGAAGAAACTTTCGGGCTGATTACTTAATGATATACGTTCACTATGGTGTAGTGGGACAGTTTTCGCCACTTAATATACATAAATAGCTCACTATTGGTTATAAAACTCCATTACAACTGAGCTTATTTCCTCTTGCTTACTCATTTCTTTAATTTTTGTGAACTCTTCAATGTCATGCCCTGTTTATCGTAAGATAAATTTGTTAACAATTTACCACAAACATTGCGCTGCAACCGAATTGAGGTTAAAATAAAATAATCAGACTGAAACATTAAAAATAATGTCATCAATAACTTAAAAAGATGGTAATTTAGCAATTTAATTTCGCTTTGTAGACATTTATCGAAATACACCCGCATAGCAGCGACATGATTAAATGGGGATAATGAACCAATCTGGCAGTAAGAGAGTTTGTACAATTTAAAAATGATCCGTCATGACCGAAAATATTTCCATTTACAATTAAAAGCACTCAAATGCCAAGAAAGGGATGCAATTACTAATCATTTCATAATTCAATACTCAATTTATGAGCAAAAACTATTTACAATTTAATTATGCGGTGCGCATAAGTTCGAAATAAATTTTTATGATTTTTGGTGGCATTAAACAATTGAAACGATTATGTACATATGTATGTATCTATAATTCAATTATTGTATCTCACAGTCAATTGCTCCAATTGAGAAATCAATTTTTTACTTGTTTGTTATTGTTGCATTAAATACTATCTATTAAAATGTTTTTTTTTCTAATTACAAACTTTTATCACTTTTCATGCTCAATTGCTTACCATTCAGTTGGCCTAAACGGCATTTTTTGGCAATTCGCCCCGCCCCTTTTGCTCTTTGCACGCCCATTTTTGGCTTTTGAGCGCTGCGGCCGGCATTTGATTCAGCATTGAACAACAACAACATTCCACAAAATATTCGGCTATCGAACGCTGTTCTGCCTTGGGGTGTATTGCCAAAAGTGAACAAATAATTAACGTTTATGTTTACAACTAATTAAATGTGTGGAAGAACATTGGAGATTTTTGAGTATTCATGGAGAAAAAATAAAAATTTTGATATGTATGTGGATAGAAATAATGAAGAAGTAAAAACCGAAAATAGAATAAACAATAGGCATTCGGATTGATTAGCAATTCGAAAATTATTGGGAATCGAAAATCTTTTTCATATTCCCACCTCTGATAATGATTCAGTGATGGGTGCGACTGAGATGGTTTAAAAATCGAGAGAATCGCCATCGTTGCAAAGTCACAATCGAGTCAGAAGTTGTCTTGCTCCTCGACTACACCATCGAGGTGTTTTGAGATTGTTCCGAGTCGGAAGTTGTTTCGATTAGTAATAGGCGAGTTCCAGCTGTTTTAGCGAGTGCTTCGGTTGACGGCTATTGTTGACTTAACTCCAATACGATTGAAAGTTTTCGACAGTTATTTTAACAATCAAGACAAAGGAATAACAAATCTTGAACTCGCCCGTCACTATAAAGATTGTGGAAAGATTGTATTCGATTCAAAATCCAGGTCATTTTCCAACAAAATGGAACCTTCGATATTCGCTTTATTGTCTCTTCATAATGAAATCCACTGAGAGAGAGTAGTAGTCTTAAAATACGTAACCCTTTCTCTTGTTTCTGTAGTAGCCCTTGGATATCATTGCTTTCGAACCTATTTTGAGTTTATTCCCAATATACTACGAAAACTGAAACTGAAAGTGGAAAAGTTCGTTCTTAGTTCAATATCCATATTTGATATCAAAAGTACTTAAGCCTTCACTATTGAAAGAAAAACTCTTTCGTATTAACACTATTTCATAGATAGGGTTTGTAATGAAGTATATTTAAATTGTCTAATAAATTTTCAGCCATACTAAGCCCACAGTTGCAAGCTATCCTTGTTGCGTTCTTGGGCGTACCGCAGACATTAGCGGGGCAATTAACTTTTGTTGTTTTTTGCTGAAGTTTACTACGTTTTCGATTACCTTTTCTTGTTCCCGTTTAACTGGTTTGTTTGTGGTTTTAGTGTTTTTTTTGTAACATATTGATTTACTTTTGGCAGCATTGCTCTTGCTGATTATTCCAGTTTACCTTGAATGGTGTTGGTGCTTGTACTGTTGCGTAGCAATTTTCAGTATGTTGTTTGTAACCAAAAAAAAAAAATTGTTTTGCGGAAGGTCAAGTTGATCCACAAGCAACTCCTTGGAATGGAATGTATTTTTGCAATTGGAGAGGAAATTTTTTACACTGGTTAACACATTTTTGGTTAGATAGGTCGTTTTGTATCCTGTTGATGTTTTTTGTAGTAGAATTCTATTGAACTGGAGTGGTTTAAGCGAATGTGAGATAAGTATATGAAACTGGTTATAATCAGGATAGATTATAATACAACTCATTAGAAGCACATACTACCACTGAAAGTTCATTGCTGAGATCGATAGAAACGTGCACAATGGTCAATGGAAGAAAGCTTTCTTAGCTCCATGTTCCAATAGAACAAAACCAAGACTTTGTAGCTGAAAAAAGTAGAATAGCCAGGCTTAGAAAGAGACAACAATTAATAGCATAATAACAATCCAATGTGACCGAACATTGATTTTACCACATACGAGTATTGTATACTAACCGAATAACCACTGCAATGACGTCACAAATAATTGCTGTGACACAAGCAGTAAACAGCAAAACAGCTGGAAGTAAAGCAACAATTGTATGCCGTAATCAAGAGACGCAACAAGTAATCGCCAGCATGAACTTGTTTCCACACTTAAAATTGCTTGCGTGACCGAATATATATATGCATATATACATTAGGGAGGTCCAAATTTTCTTGAAAATAAAGTTCTCCGGAAGCCCGCGGAACAGCCCGCATTTCACGCGACTGAATTACGGAAATTTATACCGAGAATTTTGCCTTAATATATTAATATATATTAGAGGTCGCACAAATGCCTCCAGGTTTCCCTCTGCTTTTACATTAGTGATAATACATAAAGTCCTTAATAAAAAAAAAAAAAAAAAAATAAAAATATCCTTGTTCCGCAATGATTTGTTGGGTTTTAAGTTTTTTGGACTACCTGAATGCAGATATGTATGTAAATAGATACGTATATTAGCAAAAACGTAACAAAAAACAAAACAAAGTGAAAAAAGAAAATAAAGTAAATTAAAACAAGTAAGGAAGCCTAAGTTCGAGTGGAATCGAACATTAGATACTCAGCTGTACGCTTTCATTGTTTGTTTTCGTTTGATGGAATCACTGGGTATTTTATATAAAGCGAGTGCTGCATAAAGCGAGCGTAGCCACGCCCATTTTCAAAATTTTTATCAGTCATCCAACTAAGCATATGAATATTATTCTTTGTGCAAAATTTAATTCCTTTATGACTTCTAGTTACAAAGATGTCACATTACAAATTCCCAAAGGGTGTTCCAGAAATATCTTTGTTAAAAAGTAGGCGTGGTTATAAACCGATTTCAATACATTTTTGCGTGTCTATTAAAACATGTTATAAAAGTGTATAAACCAAGTTTCGTCATAATATCTCAGTTATTTGCGGAGTTATGGGCTCTCAAATATCGTAGATTCTTTTGTCTAAAAAAAGGCGATGCCACGCCCATTTTCCAAAATTTTTCCATTTTTTATTTTTGGTCTACTGTGGAACTCATGCCAGAAAATTTCAATGATATATCTTTATTATTCACAGAGATATCGCTTAAAATATTTTTATTAGGTCACTTTATAATACACATATATAAAAGTGGGCGTGGTCGTCAACCGATTTTGGCAATTTTTCGTCCAAACATTTGCCTAAGTATATTACGCATACCAAATTTCATCGATATATCTTCAATGGTTTCTGAGTTATGACATATAAAACTTTCAATGTTTGACCCTTAATAAGTGGGCGTGGCACCGCCCATTTTCCAAAATTTTTGTGTTTTTTGTTTTATGTCCATAGTTGGACTCATGCGACAAAATTTCAGTGATAGATCTTTATACTTGACAGAGATATGGCTTAAAATGTTTTTATTAGGTCACTTTATAATACACATATATAAAAGTGGGCGTGGCCGTCAACCAAATTTAACTATTTTCCGTCCAAATTTTGCCTAAGCAAATATATTATGCGTACCAAATTTCATCTATATATCTTCAATGGTTTCTGAGTTATGACATATAAAACTTGCAATGTTTGACCCTTAATAAGTGGGCGTGGCACCGCCCATTTTCCAAAATTTCATCAAATTTCTTCTTAGGGGCCTGAGCTCAACACGTGGGTAAAATTTCATCACTCTAGCTTTAATAGTGACTGAGATACCAAATTTCCGATATTTTCTATATACGAAAAGTGGGCGTGGTCATGGTCCGATCTCGCCCATTTTCAATACCAACCGTCCCAGTATCGATACCAACTTGCATTTCAAATTTCATCAAAATATCTAAATTTTTGCGCGAGTTATCGTGCGTACGGACGGACGGACGGACGGACATGGCTCAATCGATTTCTCTTTTCACCCTGATCATTTTGATATATATAAGTCTATATCTATCTCGATTATTTCATTATGTTACAATCCACCGTTATGAAATCAAAATTATAATACTCTGTATACTAGTACAGCTGAGTATAAAAAGTACACATAAAAACATAATTATGTTGCAAGAATGCATAATGAGCACAAAAAAACCACAACAATAACAAAGAAATAACAAAAAAAATTAAAACAGAAAGCGAGCAATCATAAACAAGACTTGTTACTTAAAGCAAGAGAAAAAGCAAAAAAAAGAGAAATACTAATAATTTAGGTCATTAACTGGGCCATCCGCCAGCAAAACGAAAATGGTAGCAAAACATATATCTGCAAAATTGTACGAAATATAAAAGCAATAAAGAAATAAGCAAACAAAAAATAGCATTCATCTCGGCTGACTCTAGCGCGCTAGTCAAAACAAGCAAAGAAAAAATCAACAAATATAAGAGAAATATTGCGCTGTATGATGCAAAAGTTAAGGTGTTTTCATACTTGGCACGTTGAAACTACTCGTATGTGATTGTTTAATGGCGTAATTGGCTCTCTATACGTAAATTGTTCGTGAATTCGTTATTTAGCTTGTCTGCTCTAAATCTTGTTCTTTCTTTTTAATTATTGCATATCACTGCATCCGTAAAATTTGTGGTATAATTCAAAGTGAATCTCGATTGGGGATTCAATGTATGAATTTTAGCCAATTAATTTTCTTAGATTCTTTAATTGTAATGATTATTTGAATTGTCTGATATTAAACTGGGAATTAATAACCAATTAAAATTTGAAAAACTAATCATGATTAATATGCACTAAAGATAGGAAATGATCATCAAAATTAAATAAAAATTGTTTTTAACTGTATGCCTATTTTTAATTACTTAATCTTTTTTAACTGCTTTATTACTTTTAATTGTGTAATTGTGTAATTGTTTGATTTTTTAATTACTTGATTATTAGACACATAAATATTTAATCATTAAAGAGTTAAAAAAGCAAAACATGATTTAATTAATTATCATTAAAACTTTTAATCATTCAATAACAGGTCTGATTTAAGCTTGATTGGGCATGTAATTTGATCGAATGGGGGATTGAATTGCGTCTCGTGTAGAGCTCCAAGATATTGTCAGTTCAATCGATTGATATTTTCTTAAATAATGCGTCAATAGACTTGTTAACTGTTCTCTCTTCTAGAGCTACTAATAGAGTAAATTGCCACTGTAAGATAAACAAGATTTTGAAAGTTTAAGTTTTAGTTGGAGAGTCAAGCCAAAAACCATTTACTCTTGCTACGTCTGCCTTCACCTTAAACACAAATAAATGTAAATTTGCGTTGGCAAGTAGTTAAATGCATCAAATTTTATATCCGTCTGCCTCCAGGCCAACAGTTGGCCAGCTCGCTCGAATGACTGTGGTCAGTGAGCGTCACTTTCTGGGTAGTTGGTCGTACTTATACAATGTAAACAGTATTGCCGCTCAAAAATTTCAAAAGGTGGCCCAAAAAATTAAAAAAAGTGGCCCCAATTTTTTTTAGCTAAACACATTTTTATATATTTTTGTAGTTTATTTAATGCTTAAAGAAAATGGAATTTAAAATATTCTCTACACTAACGCAGCGTTAATATGATCGTTCGTTGAGCAGACGGAATAACCCGAGAAAGGCAAGGAATTAAATTCGTTGAGCCGTGGAAAAGTGCAAGAACCGTAGGACTTTTACCAAAAAAGAGCTAATATGAGTGCAAAGAATGTAAATTCTGGTAAAACGCTATATGTGTTTTTCTGTGTCTGGGCTGCTCCGTACGTTTTCATTAGCTTTGTTCAAAAACTTTACTTGCAAGAAGAGCGTTAGTGACAAATTAAGAGTAAGAACTAGAAAAAGAGAAAATTATCAACAAAAGTTATTGAACACAAAATCGCAAACATTTGCAAGTAAACAGCAGGAAGACGAAAATCTACTTTGTATATTCCACAACATCGTCAATAT
The DNA here is from genome assembly GCA_960531455.1 of Urophora cardui. Lineage (NCBI taxonomy): Eukaryota > Metazoa > Arthropoda > Insecta > Diptera > Tephritidae > Urophora > Urophora cardui. Next base: position 1,705,785 of record OY482674.1, on the reverse strand, counting down.
TCCTTTTTGCGCTAATTTATTTAGTATGCAATTAGAATGTTTGCATATTTCCAATTGAAATTGTTGTGATCATATGTTTTTGACGCTTCTATTTTTTTTTAAAGCTGGAAGTAGTTGCAAGTGAAAATTTTACTTGCAACTATTTTCAACTCTCTCGAAGTCTTACTCTCCCAATTTGGCTCTCTTTTGCAAATTTTTTGGGTTATTGAACATAAAATTCGCAACTATTTGTAAAAGCAATTAAAAATTTTGAGTTGTTGAACAAAGCTATTATCTTAACGAACAGCCCAAATTTCAAAGTATTCAAGGGCAGTGTTGACAAACAAATTAAATAAAGAACCTTTCGAAACGGAGAGTTGCCAATGCAAAGTAAAATAGTAACAAAGAGGTTTTTTGTTCTTATATTTAAGAAAAAACCAAAAATTATTTAATAATTATAGTTTTGAAAGTAAAAAAGGACCAAAAGTGGCCCCATTTTTAAAAAGTTTCAAATATTGCATATTTTGAAAAAGTTGGGTTCAGGTGGCCTGGCTTTAAAAAAGGTTCAAATTGCCACTTTAGTGGCCCAAACGGCAACGCCGAATGTAAATGTACTTCATCTCATCGAACTGAGATGTTAATGGTTCATACAAACAAACACATGCACGTGAACATATACATACTTACATGTCGGAGCAAAAAACAGCAACAACAGCAGCTGCAATGCATGTTTACAATTAAGTGATTATGGGCGGCAATTGCGCTGGCAAAACAGCAATCACAGCATAACCAACAACAACAACAAATACATACACTAACAACAACAGCATCACAATTATTTTTTTTATTACTGAAGGCTTTTTCACATTTAGCTTCTTCTGGCCAAATGGTGCAGAGCGAAAGGTGTTTGCCAATCAACACTAAAACTTAACATTTTATTGTGGTAGCTTTTTTTATTGGAGCATGTCACTTTGCCACTAGCACTAGTGTGCTACTGTGCTACCAATTACATGCCATTTATGTATGTATTTTGCTTTTATTATTGCAATTATGTGTTAATGTTGCAGTGTATTACTAAATAAGTGCATATGTTTAGATATTCATTTTCTTAAGATTATGCTTTTGACGTAACGTGTACAGTGTACACGCATAGATTGGTATATAAATATGTATTTAAATTGGGAAGATGAACTGCATAGGTAAATGAAAGTCAACGGCAAAAGGTAAATAATGAGTATTAATCTTGTTTTTATTTTTATATGGGGTGGCTTGTGTTATAAATATAACTCTTGTTTATTCTTTTTTTATTCTTTCTTTCTATAACCATAGTCACTAAAAATTCAACAACATCATCGTTAAAATCAACATTCCGTCATCATCAATACTGATAAGATTATCATAATTTGAAGAAAACACTTTATTGTATTTTATTTTATTTTATTTTATTTTATTTTATTTTTATTCGAAATAGCGCTAGCTAGATTAGCGACTAACATGGAAAACAACAGCAAAAACCAAGCCAGCTAGATATGTCAAGGGCTTTGAGCTGAAAGCGCTTATCTGTTTGTCGACCTGAACAGCAGTGTTGCCATGTAAAATAATGAAGCTATTGTGAATTGAAAACTTCCACTTCCAAACAATCCACTGGATGCTTGTACTTAGAATAGGCATCATCCAATAGCATAAATGTTCTTTTATATAGAGGCTGCACCAGCGGACTCCATCGGTAACCCAATCCTGCTAGATGAATGGCAAAAATTCGAATCTGTCCGAAGCTCTCTAACGTGAAGTGCTTGTATAATAGCCCCGACACAAAGAATACGTCAATCCGTCTACGTCGACGTATATGACTGACAGCTCAGGTACTTGACGGAGAGGTCCCCACATAGAAAACGTTGACGGATATACATAAATCAGCTGTTTGATTAACCTTTAACTACAGAGGTGGTGGCAAAAATTTAACTCTTTAGAATATTTTGTAATTTCCCTTTTAAGTTGCCCTCTTGAAATTCAGTTTTCAGTAACTTCACATCTCCTGATAATTATTGACCATTTTGGTTTTATGTAAGGATGTCTTACAAATGAGAAAAAACTCGAAAAGAAAATTGCAAAATAAGTGAAATTCAGAAGTAGCTAAAGGTTAACAATCAAAAGCAATCAGCTGACATAGCGGCAGATTGAAGTATGCCAAAAGTTGAGTGTTGGGCAACTTTGGTACGTCGCGGCGACGGATCCGTCGTAACTGTGACGATGTACATTTATATGCCCAGAGTTTACTGAGCTGTCAGACACATACGTCGACGTAGACGGATTGACGTATTCTATGTGACGGGTCTATAAAATAAAAATGAATGTCTAACAAGTTGAGCGTTCTTTCATTTAATAGAAAAATCGACTAATAAAATTGCATGTCTTTTATATTGGGTTTTGGGTTAGGTTGGGTTGAAGTAGCACCTGCGCCCAGTGAGCACATCTCCCCCTTTGGCTTTCGTTTAAAAAATGACTAGCTAACTTGTGAACTCTATTTTATACCTAAGAATCACTGTTGTTTATGCTGTTAACAAATGTTACTCATACGCCTACGCTACCAAAAAAGTGTGTGTGTATGTAAAGGTTTATAATTATGTTAAAAAGTACTCGCTAACGCAATAATTTAGCATTTTATATGAGCTATTGGCCAGTTTTGACCTAAGGAAAATCCATAACTTATACAAAAAAAATTTTTTCAGTTTTCCTTAGTTAAAAACTCATATAAACTTCACATAAAATATTATTTTTTTACTTTTTCGTTCGAAGCTTTAGCAACTGAAAATGTCATAGCAAACAGTAACGTAATCTTCGGCTCTGCTTTAATTGACTTTCATAATAATAATACAAAAATACTCACTTTAACTGTTATTAAGTCACCTAAATAAAACTTTAAATGTAATAAAACACCATTGCGGGTCTATCGCCTAAGCACCTGCACTAAACAAGAAAGTAGCAACAATGAAATATCACTAAGTTGGCCTGAGTCATTTTATGGCACACATACATTTTAATATAAAAAAAATATGTTAAAAAAAACAGACAAACATAAAAAATCATGAGGACGTGTGAACGCAAAATCCAACTACATAACGGGTTAGCATAAGTATTTTTTTTTTAAGTAATTAAAATAGTCGTTGATATTTATAAACACGTTGAACGGTTTGCGCCAAGCAACAAACTAGTACTTGGCTGAATATCAGCGTGTGAGAAACAAAACAAAAACGCAAATGATATAACTAAACATTGTTAAGTAAAATGGACTTATAAACCCAAAGAGCCGAAAAGTCACGTGTAAAGTAAATTTTAATTGAAGATGACATATTTGCGTACATATGTACATATGTATGTACTATATACACAGTTTCACAAACCTGGTTCCAGGTTAGAAGTAAAAAAAATTTCTGCTGGGCATAAGAACTCCTTTAACAGTCAGAGACAGGTAATAAGCTAACACAATAAGGGCAAAAAAATTTAGAGAGTTCCGATTAGTGAGTAACACTGTAAAACTACCTCAATAAGTGCAATTAATTATAATTTTAAACTCATTTTGAATTTACCTTACAGTTACTCGTATACATATGTATATTAGAGTGGCCCTTCGGTCTCAAAAGAAATTTATAACAACGCTGACTTACATACATATGTATATGCATGCATTTATGAACGTTTGCGGTTACATAATTAATTTGTTTGCGCAGTTGCAATTACTCACAAAATTAAACAGGCCAAACAATCAATCAAATTTTATACAAGAAATGCATACATGCGAGTATTTATACATATACATATGTATATACCACTACATACAAGGTAGTAGAGCTAACTAAAGCTATTAAATTCCAATTCCAAGCACATTTGTTGTAATTTGACTAAAAAATTTACAAACAAACACACATAATTGAGTTGAAAATTAAAATCAGCATCTACAATTGAGTGGTTTTGCCTCTGTCAGCGTCTAATTATCAGTTTTTACATTGCGCTGCGCCGCGTGCCAACTGGGTCTGGAAAAGGGCCCATCTGTCTGGAATGGCGGTAATAAATGAAAGAAATGCTACAAGCGAACGCTATTAAAAACTTACATCCTACTCGTAAAATTACGCATGGCTTTACTCAGGTTGAGTTTTTACAGTGAGCTACGGTGAAAATGGTACTTTTAGTGATTTTTTCCTAAGTTTATTAATATTAAGATGTGAAGAATTCCAAAAGGATGCTACGAAAAGAACGGGATGAAATTGGCTCGCCAACTAATTCGTTAAATGATTCATGAATTAGACCATCAAGCATTCTACACTCAGATTGTTCTTATTCATTATTGAATATATGTATATGTAATTGCATCTGTATGGGTCATTGCACTACAATACTTTTTTATTGAAATAGTATTCAAAGGTTTATTAATTTTAATCCATAAACAGTTAGACGCACTATATACGCATATATGTATGTACCATCTAGCAGCCCTAAGAAAGGGATATTTTGACCCCTTTTTATACAGCCAGGAAATAGTAAATTTAAGGTCGCTAAAATGTTCTAGAAAATTATTCGCATTAAAATTTCGGTAAGGGTCTGCTCAGAAAAAATCTTTGTAAAATGAACCTAAAAGACGACAGGAAGTGAAAAACTTGTATTCCTCGGAATGTTAAATGTGTTTTATTTCCAGTTCTACTGAAGCAATCGAAATACTTCTTTTGCATGCCGGCAAAAAGAAGTTACATTAAGGTGGTATAAATTAAGTACTGGGTGGAAGTGACTCCAATGGCGCACATAGGGTTAGGTTAATACAATTATAAAGTTGAAACCCTCCTCTCAAACCAAAGAGATTTGTGTACCAAACTTAGGAATCTGACCATAAATACCGATGATATGAAAAAAATTATTTTTAGCGACATCTAGCGGCTTCCAAAAAAAAAATAAAAAAATTCACAGAAATGTTTTCGAAAAAGAAATCATAAGGCGAGACGGCCTAATGTGCATATACATAATATATAATACAATGACGCTTTATAACTCTGACGAGTTTTATTGCCGAGCTTCTCTCCCAATTCGAGGTGTGCACCTTTTTGTTTTTTCCTACTAATTGGGTGGACCTACAGTTTTATGCCGGCTCCGAACGGCGAAAGCAATTTTTTGTGAGAAGCTTTTTCATGGCAGAAATACTCTCGGAGGGTATGCCGCCCACTGCCGAGAGGTGACCGCTTACTAATTAGAATAAAATTTTTTTGGGGTTTGCTCGGACTGTGGTTTGAATCCGAGACATCTGGAATAACAGGTGAGCACTCTACCCACTGCAGCACAGCGGTGCTTATACATACATATGTAAATATTTGCCTGTGTGTTTGTGTATGAATAAAATTCAAATTTGCAATCCAAATTTCATTTCCTCCCTGAATAAAAGTGGTTGCAATTAGTCTTCGAGACAGTTTCATTTCGTTTCGTTTTCGTTTGGCAACAAGTTAATTTTCGGCTTGCACAATAAAACACAAACACATAGCTAAATATGTAAGTATACAGATAAACACATATGTATGAATATACTTTTAGATGTGCATATGTTTACATACATTTTTATGTATGTGAAGCTTTTCTGCACAACCAGTTGTTAGTCTCTGATATTTGCACATAAAAGTTATTTACATATGTACATATTTGTATGCCATTTTATATGCAACATTATTTATTGGAAATGCATTTACTTCACTCATTGTATTAATGTTTGCAAGCACACAGCCATACATACATATTTACATATTTACTAACAATTGTACTTACATATTTACAAATGTACATATGCTATGTATGTACAATTATGGTCGGTTCAGGTGCTTTCGGCCTCCTGACACATTTACCTACCAACCCACCTAGCAGCTAAAATGAGGAAAAATCTTCAATTACAAACGAGTAAAATGGGGCAGTAACACAAAAAAGTGAAAAAAATACAAAAAGCGAAACAAAATATGTAAAAAAAATAGCGAAAAAAGTGGCTAGGAAAACAAATACTAAAAAATTTGCACAGCTGATCGCTTGAGACCAATCGCCCATTTGACCAATGATCGGCTATCGAATTGTTGAGTTGTGATCGCTCGCTCAGCGGCAATCAAATTGCCTTTTGCTACTGGTTGCAAACAGGTGAACCGCGCTGCTCCTTGCCACCATTGCAAATATTTTTATTTGTTGGCCATAAATTTACATATCGCTTCACATTAATCAAGTGAGTTGTTGGTGTTTGTTTGGTTTTTTTTTTAAATTTACTTTTCGCATTCTTTGTTTATTGCAAATTTTGTTTTGTTTTTGAAGCATAGAAATGATTGCGAAAATGCACTTGGCAAAAAAAGAGGGTTTTGAAATAAGTAAATATGTGTGGGCGGTAGTCAAAATCATATAGAGTGAACTTCCTAAAAGACACTTCGCAAGAATTATCTGAAGGCGCGGCGGTCACAAAACTTGCAGGAAGTGCCTAGGAAAAAAATACTTTACCGGCAATTTGACTGCACCAATTTTAAACCAAAAACTGTGTAAATTTTCATTAAAATTCTTTGGAAAATGCGTCCAATCGCCGCTTGAAAATGAAGAGAAACAAGAACTCCACAGCAAAAATTAACATACTACTGCAACTTGAACTTTTATTAGCAATAATAGCATAAGAACAAATAAACGACGCAGATGAAGAAGTTTGATTTAGAGGACCGTTAATGGAAAAGGATAAGGAGGAAAAGAAGACGAGTCTGAAGTTACATCGTTCACACATTATAAAAAAAACTCTAGTTTTGATTAATTTCCCATTACCTTTAATTTTTAACAGTGTATAAAAAAGTTAGTGTAAGTGTGTAAAAAATCATTAAAATAGGAAATTTATTTAAATTTTATTTAGCATGCAATTTTTAGCTTTGGGTCATTAGGAGTCATGAAAGCTCAACATGGCATACCAACGAAAAAACCATGGAAAAATGCTTTTGCGAAAATGATATCCAAAGCAAAGCAATCATTTTTAGCGCCAAAATAATTTGTAAATTTTGTGGAAAATAAAAATGTTTTGCTGTAAGCATAAGCGAGTGTGTTGGGGTGTGTACGCCCGTGGCATATTTCATTCACTGACTTACCCAAAGCACACAAAGCCGCATTCCATTTCTAGCCAAACGCAAAACGTAATAAAAATTTTATTAAAGCGCCCGAAAAGCCGAAGACAGGAGTGCAAATAAGACTAGCAACAACAAAATAAAAGAAAAAAAAAAAACAGATGCTTATTTGAACGAAAGTTGTTGGAGGAATACGTACATACAGATTGGAATAATAGTTGCATGTTGCAAGTGCACACGTAGCGCAACTGATTATGTAAAGACGCTAACGTGTTGTCGGCGGGAAAACTGCTATGGTATGTACAAGAGGGGAGGCGAGGGAGGTTCATTACTGATGGAGCGTTTAAAATCAAATGACGCCTGCTTTTGCCATCACTCTAACCGCTCTGTAATAGCCGGAACAGGCCCGACGAGAGGGGGGCGGGGGGCTGAGGGGGTCAATTGCCCCGGGCCCGGGCTTTAGAGGGCCCGGGAATCTCAAAATGATATCCAAGTTTTTGCTTACAGAAAATAAACGAACAACACCTTTAATCACCTTTCGTAGATAGCAATCATTTTAAATTTCAACAAATTTTATAAATCTCTTAAAGTGTCTGCACCCCACTTAAGGAATTGTTGGTTTTTGGCGTCGACTTTGCAGCATAAATTTGAATTCGTTTTCTGTTGCAACAGAAAAATTCGGTATGATGCAAATTCTTATACAGCGATATGGGTATATCCTGGGCGTTTCGGACGGTATGTTCGCACGATTTTTTGAACTTTTGAGGCAGAAATATCGCGAAATATTGTATCGTTTTATGATAAAAGGAAAGATTTAGGCCACAGCTAATGATTAAAGTATGTTAGCGACAGAAATTTAGTTTAATGCCTCTGTTTTAGCCACTTAAACTGCGTTCCGGACGCTACAAAAACGCGTCCATTTTTTTTTTTTTTTTTGAGTGGCTAAAACAGAAGCCTGGCATAGCAGGCCAGCACTCTACCCACTGCACCACAGCGGCCAAGTATAGATAAATTAAAGTTCGTAACTATATATTCATTGAATTTTGATTTTGAGAATTTGTTCATTTAGTATGGGGGCCCTTAGTTATTTTGACCCCGGGCCCGGATTTTCTCTCGCCGGCCCTGAGCTGGAACGACAAAATAACACACTGAACTCTTTTTGTTTCTTCTGATTTTGTTATTGTTATTGTTTTTGTTCCTGTTGCTGTTTTTTAATGCTTTTGTTTGTTTGTTTGTTTGTTGTTTTTGTTGTTGTTGTAGTTATTGTTGTTCCATGATTTTCCTCCTTTGATCTTTATCATTATTTGACTTTATCTTCCCGCTGTCAGTGTTGTTTTTGTTGTTGTTGTTCTCTCGGCAAGCAATGTCTTGCATATTCACGTCACCGCCTGATGGATTGTCAGCATAGATTTACTGAGATTCTGGCCTTTGCGCTATTACTCTTGCTTTTTGAGTGTTGTTGCTATTGTTTTTAGGTTTTTATTGTTAATCTCGCTCTTACTCCCAATTGAAATTATGACCGTCGTTCGTTTCGATTGCATTTGTTAACTTTATTTCACATTTACGATTTGTAATTGCAAATTTTCTGTCCATTTGTTTGCATAACTGTTGCAAACTGTTATTGTTTTAAATTTAAATGATAATAATGTTTTACATTTTTTTATAAATTTTGCATTGAATCTTGACTCATAATTTTTGACAAAATTAGTACAATAATTTTACGGAAGAAGAAATTGGTGAAAGTTGCAAAAAATAAGGTTGGCCAATACATAAGTTCGGCACTTTGAATTGCACTTGGAGCTTTCCGAAATTACAAAGTTGTGTAGCATATGCTCGTTTGAAATTTTTCAAAAAATTGTACTGATAACAAAAAATTTTCATTTTGTGAAAACAGTGAGCAGTTTCAATTAACAAGTACTGTAAACAGTACTATTCAGGATCTGGTTAACTAGGTTTTGATGAATCAGAATTAGACCAGATAAGTCAACTATTTTGGCAAAGGGATGTTCTCATTGTTTGTTTACGTTTGACGGAAACACGGTGTATTTTATATAATGCGGATACCGCTTAAAGTGGGCGTAGCCACACCCATTTTCAAAATTAGTATCAATTATCCGACTAAGCATATGAATATTATTCTTTGTGCAAAATTTCATTCCTTTATGACTTTTAGTTACAAAGATGTCACGTCACAAATTTCACAAGGCCATTTTAGAAATGTTTTTGTAAAAAAGTAGGCGTGGTTATACACCGATTTCGCTAAATTTTTTAACGTATATTAGTACAAGTAATAAAAGTTTAACCCTAAGTTTCGTCATGTGGCCGCTGTGGTGCAGTGGGTAGAGTGCTCGCCTGCTATACCAGAGGTCTCGGGTTCAAACCCCAGTCCGAGCAAACACCAAAAAAATTTTTCTAATTAGTAAATATCCAATTATTGGGTTTTTTTAAGAGCAGCGGTCACCTCTCGGCAGTGGGCGGCATACCCTCCGAGAGTATTTCTGCCATGAAAAAGCTTCTCACAAAAAATGCATTCGCCGTTCGGAGCCGGCATAAAACTGTAGGTCCACCCAATTAGTAGGAAAAACAAAAAAGGAGCACACCTCGAATTGGGAGAGAAGCTCGGCCATAAAACTCGTCAGAGTTATAATAGCGCCATTGTATTATATTATTATTATTCGTCATAACATATCAATTGTATGTAAATGTACGACCCGAATCCCCAATAGCAGATGATGGTAGGCATGTTCCACCACCTGATCATGACGAAGTGCGAATAGCAGTATCTAGGCTTAAGAATAACAAGGCCCCGGGCGCTGACGGCTTGCCAGCCGAGCTATTCAAACATGGTGGCGAAGAGTTGATAAGGAGCATGCATCAACTCCTATGCAGAATATGGTCGGACGAGCGCATGCCCGACGATTGGAATTTAAGTGTGCTCTGCCCAATCCACAAAAAAGGAGACTCCACAGTACGCGCCAATTATCGTGGGATAAGCCTCCTGAATATCGCATATAAGGTCTTAGCAAGTGTATTGTGCGAAAGACTGAAGCCTATCGTCAACAATCTGATTGGACCTTATCAGTGTGGCTTCAGACCTGGTAAATCTACAATCGACCAGATCTTCACAATACGACAAATATTGGAAAAAACCCATGAAAAAGGATCCGACACACACCATCTCTTTGTCGATTTTAAAGCCGCTTTTGATAGCACGAATAGGAATTGCCTGTATGCCGCAATGTCTGAATTTGGTTTCCCTGCTAAACTTATACGGCTATGCCAAATGACATTGACTAACACCACCAGCTCCGTCAGAATTGGGAAGGACCTCTCCGAGCCGTTCGAGACCAAACGAGGTTTCAGACAAGGTGACTCTCTTTCGTGCGACTTCTTCAATTTGATGCTGGAAAAGATAATACGAGCTGCAGAACTTAACCATACAGGAAGCATCTTATATCACAAGAGTGTGCAACTGCTGGCGTACGCCGATGACATCGACATCATTGGCACTAACACGCGCGCCGTATGTTCTGCCTTCTCCAAGCTGGATAAAGAGGCTAAGAAAATGGGTTTGGCGGTCAACGAGGACAAGACGAAGTACCTCCTGTCATCACACAAAGAAACAGCACGCCTTGGCAGCCACGTCAATGTTGATAGCTACAAATTCGAAACTGTTAAGGACTTCGTCTATCTGGGAACCAGCATTAACACCAAGAATGATGTCAGCACGGAGATCCAACGAAGAATCACGCTTGCCAATAAATGCTACTTCGGACTAAGTAGGCAACTGAAAAGTAAAGTCCTCTCTCGACAAACAAAAATCACACTCTACAGGACGCTCATCGTTCCAGTCCTCATGTACGGCGCAGAAGCATGGACAATTTCAAAATCAGATGAGATGGCACTTGGAGTATTCGAGAGAAAAGTTCTTCGTAAGATTTATGGACCTTTGCGCGTTGGCGTGGGCGAGTATCGACGGAGATTTAACGATGAGCTGTACGAGCTTTACACAGACATCGACATTGTTCAGCGAATAAAGATCCAGCGGCTGCGTTGGGCAGGTCATGTCGTGAGAATGGACGAAGGCGCTCCGGCTAAGAAAGCATTTCTATCGAAACCCGCTGAACGCAAACGAAAAGGGAGACCTCCACTGCGTTGGGAAAATCAGGTGGACAGCGATGCTGCCTCCCTAGGTGTTCCCAAGTGGCGCCATGCTGCACGAAACAGAAGCAATTGGCGCGCTCTGTTGGACTCGGCCAGAATCGTCTAGACGGTTAAGCGCCAATCAAGAAGAAGAAGAACATATCAATTATAATAATTATTTTTTGAGTTATGGGCTCCGAAATCTCGTAGATTCCTTTGTCCAAAAAGGGGCGGTGTCACGCCCATTTTCAAAAGTTTTTCTGTTTTTTGTTTCCGGCCTATTGTGGGACTCATGCCACAAAATTTCAATCAATTATCTTTATATTTGACAGAATTCTTTTCCGTACCTCGAAGAATCGCAATGTTAAACGGACTTTAATTATAGCCATGTATTCATAAAAGTGCGAATAATATGCCACCATATCACAAATTCTCTATCAAATACAGAAAAATTTTTACAACCAAAAAAATTTCTTGGGTATAATTTTAAGCATCAGAGTATGCAGTTTCAGAAAAGTTAGAGAACATTTAAATTTATGATGTATGGGTCTGGATATCTGTTTCAGCAAATATGTTTATCTTAGCGAAAAATGTATGCGAATGCAAACCAAAATTAAAAACACCCCAAGGCTAATTACTGCGCACGGCCCTGATGTGTTATACATACATACCTATATATTTTCTCATTTGCTCATTTGTATTTGTAATTGTTGCTGCTTTTTATTTGTTGGTTAATGAAATGGGAAATTTTTTAAATTATATCTAAAAGCTCGTCATGTGAGACAATTTATTTTTTGTTAAATTCTGAAACACGGGCATAATAAGTAGATAGATAAATACATACATACTTCCATTTATACATAAAAATTTTAAATTAAAAAAGTAAATAGATAAATACATACATACTTCCATTTATACATAAAAATTTTAAATATGCAAAAAAATGACGTACGCAATAATTCCCCCAAATGGCTACACTGCACACTATCTTGCTACTTTTCAGCATTTAAAGCACCCTATGAAATACAACCTTGTGCTTGTCTGCAACAAAACAAATTAAAGCAAGGGTGCTCAACGCTCTCGTATTGAATGGGGAAACTCCAATACATCTACAAAAATTTATTAGTGCACTCAGAAAAAATTTGTGTTAGATTTAAAAAAAGTTACAAACTACAAGTAAATTTTTATTGTAGGAAATTTTACCTACAACATACATACATATGTACAATATTCACAACATATTTTATTTATATAAATGTATCTATATATTAAATTAAGATATGAACTCGTACATATAAAAAAATGTATCTACATATTACATAATAATAAGTGATAAGTTTATTCAAGGCTGTTTAATAAATTGTCAATATTTATTGTCGAATCAGAGGTGGATAATTGCAGAATTGCTTCCAAACGCTTTTGTGATAAAATGTTTCTTTGGTTTGTTTTGATTAACTTAAGGCTAGAAAAGGCTTTTTCGCAAATATATGTGCTTCCGAACATGGATAAGTATTTTAAAATTTCATTTCTTATGAGTGGATACTTGTCATATTTTATTTCTGTCATATATGTAACTTACCTTAATTATTAATTTATATATGTACGTACCTATAATTAATTAGAATAGACTGCGACTCGCAATAATATTTCAGCAAAAAAAGCTCTAATTCCTATTTTTCTTATTAAAATCTACTTTTATTTTTCTTCAAATAATTTGAAATACACTTTTAACACACATTTTTCAATATTAACTAGAAATTTTGTTCAGTTTTTTCGTTTGCCTACAAATCGCACCCTAAATCAAAAAATTGCACAACTCAAAATTTTTTGAATCCATGAATAACGTCTTTAGGGACTGCTAAATGTTAGTCTCCTCCCAGCAACAGTCTTCTTCCTTATCCAAGGTTTTACCTCAAAGCTTCGTTTGTAAAGAAAAAGGTTTTCTTGCATTTCTTCCATTTATTTTATATTTATTTGGGGTTTGAGTTACGTCGCTTTTCAATTCAAGAATTCAATTTTTTCAAAAAAATTTTATTTTCAATTTGTTAGTGTAATTTTCAATTTCATATGGGAAGGGCGACGCCAACGTAGCTTCATATGGGAAGCGTAGCTTCGCCCATCCCATATGAAAATCAATCACATTCATTTGAAATTTTTTATACCTGAGGGCATATGGCAGGGGAAGAAAATTTTATTTTTATATTCAAAGGGCGAATTCGTATCTGTGCCTATGTCTGGGGAGAAAAACAAAAACAAATGTGATTCAAGGGCATAGGCATGAGCATCTATGAATTAAAGGTAATTTTATGCCATAGCACGCAAGCTAAACTGGACACGATCGAAAAAGCGGAAAATAAAAGCTTATTTACGAGCAGACAGGAAGATGCGACTAAAAAATCAGTGACTATTTGTTATGAAAGGGAGCAAAAAACTAGCCCAAACACGTGACCACAGCAACGCAAACAAAAAGTATACACTGTCACTAAAGAAATATTTATTGAATCGTTGAAAAAGAGTTATCAGTCTAGACAAAATGTTGCCAAAACAAATACAAGCCACACTTTTTTTCGGATTATTTACTGCAGATTGTCGCGCCCCAGCCACCGTAGTGTTTTATGCCAAGTGCAAAAAGTGAAAACGCATTGCGGCAACAGCTGAGGTCACAGAGAATAAAAAGGGAATCGAAAAGCAGAAGTAAACCGACAAAAAAGGCGCAACAATATTGTTTTAGTTTACTTAAACAGTAATTTTTTTGCATTTAATACTATTTTAAAGGCACAGACAGAAATGGGTTGCAAAGTCGCAAACAAGGCATATGTAGAAAGGTAGGCGCACGGGCGAATTCAGAAATTTCCTATGTATTTTACTATTGTAATTCGTAGAGTGTAATGTCAAAATGATATTTTGCCTTTTTGCCTATTGGTCATGATGCGAATTCACTTTGATTTTGACATTACACTCTACCTTTGTAAATAAAAAAAAGTTTCTGAATTCGCCCGTGCGCCTACCTTGCTACATCTGTCTTGGCCGCAAAAAGGAAAAAATAAATAAATATTATTACTTTTACAGCCGTTTTATTGGCATCAACTATTTTTCGAAAGAGATAACAAATCGAAGAAAGACGCAAACTTTGTTTCTTTCAAAGAAAGACGCATTAAAAATACTTTTCGAAAGAAAGACTGTTTATTTTTTTTGATAACGAAGAAAGACGCTTTATTTTTTTTTACTATAAAGAAAGACGCATTTAAATATTTTTTAGGAAAGAAAGACGTATTTAAGGTTCGATTTCAATTGATTCTTCTTATTTAGATCTAATTCTTCTTCTATCATATCACTGCAGCTGTCAGATTTCGATAGATAGTTCAAGGCCAATCGTCTTCAATTGAGGGTTCGCTTTCAACATTTTTTACAGAACTTAGAGCGATTCGGCATGTGATTCGAAGGTGTGTGACGATTGGAAAAGTGAATTATGTACGACAAAGAGAGCGAATCGGTTCTTGTAGGTATCAACCCTCTTGAAATTTTTAATGATGGCGGAACAACCTACGTACATATGTATGTAGCATGTATGTACAATAAGCCAATCGCCTGTGTAATTCAGCTTATAAAGAACTTGTTATCTGATGAAACGCTAAAGCTGTTTTGTTGCGCCTCTTGGGTATGCAACGCCTTTTATTTTGTTAACAAGTTGACCGCACTACACAATGTGTGTTGCTATAATTTTAGACCCCGGATTTCGCACTCTCACCTCACGCAACTAGAGTTCTTGCCAGCAAAACTGTGCATGTTTGCACTTGCTTCTGTGTATGTGTCTGACAAGCAGCCTGCTTTCACTCCTGTTGATCTCATTGGTATTCGCCTTTGTTTGTTTATGTTCAATGTTGTCCCAGGAGGCAGTAAAAACACAGAGTTCGTTCACGGAGGCTATTCGTTTCATTTAGCGGCATGAAAGTTCATGAGCATTGCCGATTGCAAACCAAAATTTCAATATCGATTCGTTTTATTTTTAAATTGTATCTTTTCTGCTCATTGTTTATATACATATGTATGTATATTCTTTGCTTCTTGTTTTTTACTTTTGTGATTTTAAATAAAGTCTTACCGTACTTTATTGTTCCCTGTGAAATGGCATATCCACTGCAGTGTGATCTTTGTGTTGAAATTTCGTGCTGTTTGTGTTATGTCGTCCTGATTGTGTGGTTTCGCTGCGATGTGTTGCTTTAAAATGTATTCGTATGTGCTCTTACACATGGGTTATTCCACGACCAAGCGACTCCGAACTAGAACAAGGGGAAATTGTAGAAGCAGAACATCATTCCGGTGACAATATACTCCTTTCCCTGAAGTTCTGAGGATATAAATCCATGTAGTTATGATGGTTAGACCCGACTGGCGTAGGAACGAGGGATATGGCCTAACTTGACAACAGTCAAAGGGAATCAAATTATGCCAAAACCTTGCACCATAAGCCAGGCATATTTTTGAGTACAGTTTTTGCTAGTTTTGATTCAATAGCTCAAAAATTCGTTCAGTCACAAGAATTTGGAATAACCCCTATTCATAAACAAACATCACATTCTCTGCTCTGTTTTGCATTGAATTACCTCCATCTTTTTAGTTTTGTGGTTGTTCGAATGTTTCGTTTCGTTTTGGGTCGTTGGTGAGGCGCAACATGATTGCGCATAAATTAAACTTCTTATCTTTAGCAAAACAGAAGAACTACAGCGCCATGCTGACTGGCTGCGGCAGACTGTCTACTACGGCCATTGCAGAGCGAAAATGCCAATGGTTTCTCATACCTACAAACACCTAGCGCCTGCCGCAAAATTCACGAGATATTCACAGAATGCATGCATGAACAAACATAAATTCTCACTACCTGTTATCAATATGTTCTTGTTTTCTGAATACTTAAGCTCACACACACACACACACCCAAACTCATTTTCAAGCTGCAAAAGTGTCAAACAAACGTTTAATACAAACACATACTCATAAACAATGCTTCGAAAACGTCACAATAAGTAGTTTATGTCTTTCCGTTAGTGAGAATGTTGCACTCAATGATGATAGAAAACAATAAAAAACAAAAGAAATATTTATCACCTCTACTAAACCCAAAACAGTTTGTTAAATAGCAAAAGTTCTGAAATATGCGCATGAAAGGAAAGGTTTTAAGCCGAATTTCAGAGCAGCGCATTTGTGAATTTTGCTCTGTGCTCAGCAGATAATTCGTTTAATCGTGAATGGCTGCCACATAGTTCGACTTTTATTAGTTTTTTTTTTGTTTTTACATATTTATTTCGTATGTAGTCATAAATTTGCAATTTTGTTTGCTTGTTTGTAGCTTCTTTGTTATTTATTGACTGCCAGTTCATACCGCAACATCGCAGCAGTCAAGACGAGCGACAACAATGTTGCTAACACCATGTTGCTAGCACCATGTTGCTAACATCATGTTGCTAAACATGTATCTATATAGTAGTTCATAGCACTTGCGTACGCCTGAAAGTAGGCAAGGTAGTCAGCAGTTTAGCATGCATTTAACTCGTAGTCGGAACGTTTTATATATGCCACTGAAAAAAGTTTCTCTTTAATGAAAATTAGATATGAATTAATGAGTGGATAATGTGCCTTATCTTTCCGCTTATTCCATAGTGGACGCATTGGCAACGCAGCTAAGCTTATGACAAATGAGGAGTGGGGTCTTTTATTTAAATAAATTACTCCCAAATGTGTGCCTGTGCCTGCCTCAAATAGCGAACTTGCTCACATTTTGATGCCAAGATTTCTGAAAAATATTTGTGAACAAAACTTGTCAGTTACTATTTTATACAATTGTTCTGTTATTAATTGTAATTTATAAAATTTATACATATGTGAGTCGTTAGGCGAATTTAATGTTAATTAATCAAAGAAATAATGGTGACATTAATTCTATTAAATAACAACGTTACGAGCAGCTTTTATGTAGAGAAAATGGTGGAAGTAACAAAGATTCGTTTCAATAATTCGCTTAGCAAATGGAACCTACAGCATTATGCTCATGAAGCAAGCATTCAAGTGGCACAAGTGTCGGTTAAGCGGTTAGGCGACGATATATATATTTTAAATGTAACCTCTGTGAACTTGTGTGACTAACTCGAATCAATTACCATTTATGTACCTTTTAAAACAGTGGCGCACACAGAAAAATATTTTGGGGAGGGTTTTCAAAAAAAAAAATACTCAAAACTCGTCCAGACAATTTTTACTTAAATCTATTTATGTTTGGGGAGTGGACCTACGTATGCACACATTAAACAAAGGCACCTTTTAAAGCTCAATTCATTGCATTTTCTCTGTATTTAAACTAAAACTAAAAAGGAAAGGTCACCTGTATTATTGCGTCATAATTGCTACTGAATTCATATTTTTCGTCATGTAGCAGCTACATTGTAGCTTTGGTGGAACGAATTGGATTATGGTGAATTAAATATTCGTTAAGTCCACATCGTTGTCAGCCCTACACACAAAAGTAAAAAATGTTGGTGTTTCAAAAAGAAATTTCTGTCATGCATTTCCGTGGAAAATATATTGAATTTTATAGAAAACCTCATTCTATACGCAATAGACACCATTAAACGTTACTTTGGCTCATTTAAAGTCAACACATTTGAAAAAAAAATTGTCTGGAAAAAGTTTGTATAAATAAGTGTATTATGATTTTCGCGAGATTTCAAGTTTGAGTGCTAAAAAATGCGGATAACTATGGAAACGCAAAAAGAGGTATGTTTCATGATTTAGCGAAAGAAAACAGTGAGAACAATTTATTTTTAGCAAAATACAAGATGAAGAAATCTTAGTTTTTCTATGAGCGTAATTTTCAAGCATTAGCATTTTCATTTAAACTTTTAACAACTAAGGACCACTCTGGACCAGGTCTTATAAGCAGATTGCCAAGCAAAAAAAGTATCAAAAAGTATCAAAGGCACAACCGTGGTTTTAAAAATGTTCATTTGAAAAATAAATAATAAGTAAAGTTGTGTATCTAATTCAGACCAGTTTTTTCTGGTTGTTTTTATTAAAAATATAGACATTTTAGTTAAGACACTCAAGTATTTTTTTGCAAATAGCATAATTTTTTTTAATTTAAATTTATTTCACAACAGTTTGTTCATGGAACGAAAACTGAAAGTCATAATAAATGAGTTTTTATTTTTCCAGTATTATGATTAACAATAAACTCTAAAAAAATAATAGAAACCTTATTGGTGACTTTTCAGTTCAGAACTAATTTTCAAAAGAAGTCCATTTTCGACTCACAATTCCCCTTAAATCTAAA
The DNA here is from genome assembly GCA_960531455.1 of Urophora cardui. Taxonomy (NCBI): domain Eukaryota; kingdom Metazoa; phylum Arthropoda; class Insecta; order Diptera; family Tephritidae; genus Urophora; species Urophora cardui. Next base: position 1,687,236 of record OY482674.1, on the reverse strand, counting down.
AAAATCCAGTTCAGCAGCCACAGAGTTATAAGGCAAACTCATTACTTTGAAGCAAATTAAAAAAATGTCTCTGTCCAGTTTATATTTTTCTGGGTTTTTTAATTGGCCTACATTCCCACAACTTTTTAATACTATCCAGATACAATAGGTTTATTTTTAGTTTAACATTTTCATAGTTTCAAAAAATTTAATTCTATCAGCAGAAAAGTATCAAAATAGGCCGTTTGTGAACAAAAAAGTATCAAATCACAAAATTTAGAAAAAAAAGTATCAAAAAAGATACAATTGTATCAAAACGGCAACGCTGTTAGTGACTAATGTATTCATTTATTTTACATATTCATACATCGTCGCACACTGGGGCCACTTATATATATGAGGACGCTCAAAATTCTGAAATCAACTTTTTTACATCAGAATCGCTTTATCTGCACTAAAGTTGTTAATCTATAGCATCTTAACCCATTGACGGCCATGAGTTAACCCGTTGGTGACCTATGTTTTTTATTTCAGTTTCGAGTTTAATTTTCTTGAATCAGAATCGGTATATCGATACTAAAATAGTACATCCCAAGAATTTTAACCCCTTAACGACCACGCATTAACCGATTTTTAACCAAATTTTTTCACTTAATTCTTAGATCAAAATATTTAAATCATATTAGTTGTATCTACACTAAAACCAGTAATCTTTGGAATCTTAACCCATTAACGGTCATGAATTAACCTATTGGTGACCAGTTTTTTTTAAGATCTGTAAATAAATTATTTAAATCACAATTGGTATGTCTATGGTATGGTGGCCGCAGTGGTGGAGTGGGTAGAGTGCTCGCCTGCTATTCCAGAGGTCTCGGGTTCAAACCCCAGTCCGAGCAAACACCAAAAAAATTTTTCTAATTAGTAAAAATCCAATTATTGGGTTTTTTAAGAGCAGCGGTCACCTCTCGGCAGTGGGCGGCATACCCTCCGAGAGTATTTCTGCCATGAAAAAGCTTCTCAAAAAAAATGCATTCGCCGTTCGGAGCCGGCATAAAACTGTAGGTCCACCCAATTGGTACGAAAAACAAAAGGAGCACACCTCGAATTGGGACAGAAGCTCGGCCATAAAACTCGTCAGAGTTATAATAGCGCCATTGTTTTATATTATTATTATATTAGTATGTCTGTACAAAAATAGCCAATTTGTATTATATTAACCCATTAGCGGCTATTTATTAACCCATTGATGAAATATGTACATATGTATGTATACAAAAATGGTTTTCTCCAATTTTTTGTTTCGAGATATTAAAAGTTTTATGTTGTCACAAGTATGTTTATATGGGAATTAGGAGTTTCAACGTTAGCGTTTTAAGCAGAACACGTATTTCCCCACACATTTTCATGCCTAACATAAAAAAAACAAAATTGGAGTAACACAACTTGTGCTTCAAAGAACTCATATTATAATCCAACTTACAAGTCTAAATTAAAGAAAACTGGCTTGACAATTAACCTTAACCACAATTTGTAATTAAAGTAACCAGTAAATAATGGATCAACTAAATTTAAGATAGAACAGAATCAAATTCAACCAGATATAGGTGTTTTTTTTTTAACTAAAATTGGAATGCAATTTTTAAACTCACTTTTTTTTTAAAATGCGCACTTTGCTTTTGGTTCTGAACTCGGATTCTTTGTCACAAAGGACCATATTTTACTGCTTCATTTTTACATTTGCTACTTTTTTGCGCAAATTAAAAAAAATCAATTTTGAAAAAAATATTTAAAAAAAAGAGGTACGTTTAGTTTTATACTAAAAATTAATTTTTTAAAACATCCAGTTCCAAAAAAAAAACACTCATCGATTATATAACCTTCACTTAATGTTATGGAAAAAGCAGAATAATAAAATTTTATATCCTTCTCTTACACCAACTATTTGAAATACACATTAAAATTTCTCACTTTGAAAAAAAATTATTTTTTGGAAAATTTGCCATGTTTGTGTATGGATAACTCCCAACTAAAAAACGATAGAAAGCTGAAAATTGGGCCAGAAGTGTAGAATTTTATAAGGAACAATACTGCGTTTTTATTTTTTTGAAAAACTCATTATTTAAAAACTGAATTTTGAGCACGCTCGGCCCCAGTGTGCGTCGGCAGAAAGATTGCTTTGAAAACAACAAATTACAATTTTTCAAATGACTATGTAGAATTAAATATAATATAATAATATATAATAATACAATGGCGCTATTATAACTCTGACGAGTTTTATGGCCGAGCTTCTCTCCCAATTCGAGGTGTGCTCCTTTTTGTTTTTCCTACTAATTGGGTGGACCTACAGTTTTATGCCGGCTCCGAACGGCGAATGCATTTTTTGTGAGAAGCTTTTTCATGGCAGAAATACTCTCGGAGGGTATGCCGCCCACTGCCGAGAGGTGACCGCTGCTCTTAAAAAACTCAATAATTGGTTTTTTACTAATTAGAAAAATTTGTTTGGCTCGGACCGTGGTTTGAACCCGAGACCTCTGGCATAGCAGGCGAGCACTCTACCCACTGCACCACAGCGGCCACATGTAGAATTAAATTCTATTATTTAAAAATTCAATTACTTTGGGGGGGGGGTTTAACACCCCAAAACCCCCCCTGCGTTCGCCCCTGTTTTAAAAGGTACCTAAATGATTGATCACGTTTGCCTTTGCGTTAATGATTTAGAGAACGCGGAAATTTCAACTTTCACTTTGTCGCAATGGTGAATTGTACAATTAATTTTTTTTTCTTCGCCTCTTTTACGCTTTGAGATCAACAAGGAAGATAATGTGACCTCATTTTTTCGATGAATGCTTAATGGTCCCTTGAGGTGAGAATTGCTTTCCTTTTTGACGAATAAATTTCGCGCCCATTTTGAGTGTGTATGTTTTCATTTCATTCGCTGCATATGTAAGTGTAGTATTATTAGAGATGTCCCGCTGAATATTTGCAAATTGGATTAAAGCCACATTTGCTTGATTGAAAATTCATGTGGTGGAAAGAAGTATGAGCCTAAGTATGCGAACTTTGAATTTTTTTCTAAATACCTGAGCATCTTAAATTAAGTCGATTTTCCAAATGAACATCCTTAATACTTTCTTAAAATATATAAACACAGAAAAAATGCATATACGTATGTATATGTATAAGTATGTCAGCTCCCAACAGCCTGTGGATCTTATCGCTTGCATGACGGACTACTTCAAGTGTGCAAAAGCTATATAAATACAGGAAACGGGTGTTGATTTTTGCTGAAATTTCCCAAAGGATGAGCGCGTGTGAAGGCGAAACAAAATAAAATGAATTGTTTTTGGAACCTTCGTGATGCCTAAAAATTGTCACTTGTATTTACATTTGAAAGTAAGTATGTATGTAGCATGTACCTACCTACATACATATATATATGTATATAAATACATATATACATATTTGTATTACATTCCCCTTATGTGTCCACCGTCTTGACGGTGCCACTGTTAGCGCTGCGAATCTTACTTATAAGTACATGTGAGTATGCTCTTCGATATGAAATATACTGTGCCATTTGCCATTGCTCTGAGATATCAGCACAATGTCAATTGCTGTCAGCGAAGCGGTAGACGTTTTTAGAGGTTCTTGTGTACAGTTTGTTTGACTTACCGCAAGTTTCCAAAGGTTTTCTTCATATTAACAATCTACCGGGGGAAATGAGAAAAATGTGTCACACGTAACAAAGAAACTGACTTGACTTTTAACTTTACGTGTGCCCAGCAAGAGATTTTTCATTTTCTTAGAGGATACACAAGCATTGCGGGTGTATGAGAAGAAGAAGATGCTGATAAGACCAATAAGAACTAGAGTGCGCAAGGATGAAAGGAAAGCGTATTCAAATGCAGCGAAAGCTGTCTGGTCTGTCGGCATTCTTCCTTAGAAACCTATTCGGCACAAAAGCTAAGAGGATTAATATCGAAGTGAAATAGTCTCTACTGCTATTTTCGATTAATTTATTTCAATTTTCATGATCTTAAATCCTCACACATATAAATAAATATGTACTCATATACAAGCAACAAAGGTTCTTAATTTGTGTTCGCGTTTACGTACGCGATAGTCGTCGCTGTCACATCAATAACACTAATGGTTGAAAAGGATCAAGACAGATAAGCATTAAATGAGGCAGAGTGTGAAGAAAATAAAAACGGAAAAATGGAATTTAGAGAATATGTGTCGCACTTGTAAATGTTCCTAAATGTATGTTTGTTTGGTATGCCAGAAGTAAAGGCAGAAGCTTAAGCAGCGTAATTTCTACTATCTGATGGGTGAGAGCTCCTTAACTTCATACCGAAATATGTGTGCTGGCATGTATACATATGTAGGTACATATTATGTTGTTGAAATAAATGTTTGCAAAACGGCTGGTCGCTGTTTTTTCTGTTGCTTTCCGTTTCGGCACCCTTTTTAAGTGAATTTTTCAGCGCAAATATCGAATTTTCACAAAAAGTGTTAGGCGGATATTCCACGCAATGGCTTCTTACGTACAGTGTGACTTACATATAAAGTGGTGAAAGAGGCTTTTTAGACTAAAATTTTATTTGAATGGTAGCACTTAGGCAGGACTCCCTTTGGGAAGAAATGTCGACGAGCCGCTCTCGAGTTTTTAGGTATTCTTCTATTCAAATTAAAAAAAAAAAAAATTAAATTTAAGACCACAATGAAAAGAAGTACATAATGCATCTTGTTGTGACACTGAATTTTGCGCCACCCTGTACGTATTTATGCTTATATTTGCTTGTCCTCTCACCCGTAGTCAAAGGCTATGTCACACGTACAGACAGTCAACAGATGTACCACTTCGCTAGCAGACATGTAAGAACTATCTCCGCAAGTATATTACATACATACATCTGTAAAGCAGCTCTGCATTTAAGCGTTAATATTTGCTTACAGAACGTTTTAAATTGGCTGATTGTGGCATCAGCAACAGCTTAAGCAATTCGATGAATTCAGTCAGTCCCTCACTCACTTGCATTGCGAACAACAAACATGAAAGCATCGAAATTGCTGTTGATATGGCAAAGACGATGGCACAGCTAAAAGACGCACCAAAACTAATTCACATACATTCATATCTGTCACTTTCATGAATGCGCTTTCTTACGTCGCGACATGCTCACTTACATATATATGGCTTGGAAGCCGTGCAACCGTGTGTCTTTTGATTAGTCCTGGCGTTGGCTGCTTCCACGCTGTAGTTGTGATTATCAGAGCGCTATTGAGTTGTGATTCAAGTATTTGCACATATACATTGTGTTTCATTAAAGGATATATATTACATATGTATGTATGTAGCCGCCTTGGCGATTCTTCTTAGTCCAATCTAATAAAAAGTTAGCTGCGTCACATCAGAAAGAGCGCGAGGCATGTTGGCTTTGCTCTGTTGTACTCAACAACAATTTTCCTTAATCTTGCCTCGTTACTTCAGATTTACGTCTGATGGGCGAGTGCGAGATGTTTTAGCGAACGCTTCGATTCGCGACTGAACTCGAAAACGCATACGATCCCAATTTTTCATATAGAAATAACAACTCAATAAGTAACATTCTATTCCATATGCTATTCAAATTTCCTACAGGGTTACTGCGTTACGTTGATTACTTCAATCAATGCCGGCGGCATAAATCAATGTAATCACATGTGTAAAATAATTATTTTCCCACACACTTTTTCACGCCGTTGAATCGCCTTCATACATACAAAAGCATTCGCAGAATCACAATTTACAACCTGCAAAAATTATTTCAAATAAATGCGAATGTTTTTGATGTGTAAACATCTTTGCTGTAGCTACGAGTAATTTCGAAAAACAGGTAAAGTTTACGCGTAAACATGTAAATGCGTAAACGAGTAAACATGTAAATGCGTAAACGAGTAAACATGTAAATGCGTAAACCGTAAATGACCTTGGCATTGTCAGTGGTAGGTAGCTGGGCATGTACTTACAAATGCTTGCATGCATAGTCGTGCAAATGCAAATATCAGCAACAACAGCAACGAAGCGAAGCGAAGTTTTTGTTGTTGTTGTTCTCTGCAACAATGTGACAAATAGGCAAAATAAAAAGGGCCAATCTGTTTGAACATGTATGGATATGCATTAAGGTGGAGTGAAATCATATGGAGATTTTTTGTTTGTTCTTTTTTTGAACGTACCAGCAATGAAAAGTTGCCTTTATACGAGTTAATTAACCCCACAAAATTTTATCGTGATAGGATGACGTTTTGGCTTTCCCCCTAGCCCCGCAAAGTAGAAAGCAATAAGCACGATATGGTACAAATTCGAAATTTTGAAAATTATAAAATCAAAAAACTAAGTATGGGGATTGATAAAGATGGCTAAGCTGAGTATTAAAGTGAATTTTTTTTTTTTGGAATCAACAACAACAAAATTTATTAAAGGTCAAAGTTTATATTATGCATTTTTTAAATTGCAATTACTTAAAAAATACTGAACCGATTTCGAATATTTTTATACCATTCGATAGGTATTTTGATTCCCTTTAATTTGATATACATTTTATATATGAAAAGTAATGGGGGTAAAAGGGGGGTTGACCCCCGCAGGGGGTGTTATGGAACCCACATAAAATGTATATCAAATTAAAGGGAATCAACATACCTATCGAATTGTATAAAAATATTCGAAATCGGTTCAGTAGTTTTTAAGTAATTGCAATTTAAAAATGCACAATATAAACTTTGACCTTTAATAACTTTTGTCGTTGTTGTTTCCCAAAAAAAATTAATTCACTTTAATACTCAGCTTAACCATCTTTATCAATCCTCATACTTAGTTTTTTTATTTTATAATTTTCAAAGTTTCATATTTGTACCAGATCGTGCTATTTATTCAACTTTGTGGGGCTGGGGGCACCTCTAAACATGCGAGTAGGTCAATAAAATTTGACATGCTTATTACTGGGCTAGAAAGCTTCCGTTCTGGCTTTGGAACAAATTGAATTTCCAAAAAAAAAGTTTCACTCCACCTTAATATGCATACCTACATCTACCTATCTAATTTTCTGAGAAATATTGGTATCAAATGAAAGGTTTTGAGCAGGGATTCTACACGGAGCTCTACTCTTTATGATTCCTATGTCGGGTCCCGAGATATGGGGCAATACGAGGACCTGGATGTCCTTGAATGTTTCTGAGCAATATTGATATCAAATAAAAGGTGTTGAGCAGGGCTTTCACATAGAGCTCTATTCATTTTATGAGTCCTAGATCGGGTCCCCAAATATGGGTCAAAATGTGACCCAGGATTAACCCGGAATATTTCTGAGCAATATTGGTATCAAATGAAAAGTGTTGAGCAGGACTTCTACACGGAGCTCTACTCTTTATGATTCCTATGTCGGGTCTCCAAATATGGGTCAAACGTGGACTCTGATGATCTTGCATGTTTCTGAGTAATACAAAACAAAAGAAAATAAAAAATCAAAATTTAAAAACCAAAAACCAAAACAAACAAAACAACAAAATAGTAGCAGTCACAATGACAACTAAAAATTACAAAAACGATAGTCGCATTTTAATCCATAGAAAACCAGGAAAAAAAGGAATAAGGAAAAGGGAATAAATATCCGATTCCGAAACTGTTTACACATCAATGTTCATGAATACTCGTTATTCACGCTTTAATTTTATTTTCTTTGTTTGTAATGCTTTCAGCGTTCGCTTTCATTTTGCTCGCATTTACAGATCATTCAATCATTGATGATGGCACAAAGCAGGGAAGTTAGCGAAGCATTGAGGATTTTCCGATTTTTCCACGTGTTTGATTTGTGCTTATGGGAGTAGAAATGTGGCACAAATATGAGTATATCGGTTTGTGTGTGTTCTTATGCGTGTGTGTGCGTGTTTGTATGTAATTTGTGAAAATCAATTTTACGCGGATTTATTAAAATTCGCAATTCTCATTGTAGTACTCGGCAATATTCATTGTAGTACACGGTATTGCGGCTTTTGATGAATACATATTTTTTGAGTTATGTTATGCTGTTAGTTAGGATTGCATGTGCTGGAATGTAGAGGTCTTTAAACGATTTAATTTTATTGAAAATATTACTAAATTTAAATTTAAAATAAGATTGAAGGCACAATACAAGTTAGGATTACTTCATTCCTCTTTGCCTAACTCCGTAGTTCTCACTGATAATGCTGGTGCATATTTCGATGTTAACCCTAATTCTCTCGCATTCAGCTGCCACTACAAATCCTCTACTAGATACAACAACAAAGGCGTCATAAAGGACTTCTCCATTTTCCCGAATAAAAATTTAGAGAGCGATAACCCAAAACTTGCAAATGCAAACAATACCAAACCAAACAACTATAATTTCCTGCTCAAGCACTTCCGCTGCCACTACAACACCTCCATTGAAAATAAGCACAACTAAACGCACACACCGCGGCGTCGTCCCTCAGCACTTCATCAGCACAGCGCCGCTGTCGTTATTGCGCTAGCAAAGGCAAACTGTGTAATGATGACGGAATAAATTAATTCATAGCTCAAAGAGACGGACGGCATGCGGAAGGAAGCATGCGAAGTAGAAATTAATAAGCGTCTGACAAGTCTGACTACGGTGTATCTTCACATCTACCTTGGCATGGCATAAATGGCTTGACAGCTTCGGCAGCCACTTTGGCCAATTAAGTGATGCCAATAAAGGGGAAAAGGGAGAAAGAATGGAGTGAAGGAGATTGAAAGGGTGTAAGAGACGTCTTGCCGGCACAATGATTCCCACTTGAAGAACGAACAACCTTTAGTTGGAAGTCAGTGTGAAGACACACACAAACATTCTACACCTTCCATTATTATTATTTTTGTTGTTATTAGTACTCATGTTGCTATTTTTTGTTGTTGTGGCGCTTACACTCGTGCTCGTGCACACTACTCTAAACATTAATCGAGCTCGCTATTGAGTGGGGCGAAGGGGATGAAGAATGCAAGGCTGTGGACGATGACGACCGGAATCCGCTGAAGCTGTAAATATGCAAGCATGAACAAGATGCTTCCTGCTTGAAATTCGCAAAATGTGTACTTGCGTCTTGGCTGTGTGTGCGAATATGTGAGTGCATGTGCCCTTGTAGTGGAAGTATTGGCTGTTCGTAACGCAGGAAAATTTGCGCTTCCACTTGTTTGCACAAATTCGATTATCACAAAACATAATCCGGAAAAAAGGCAACAAAAAGAAAAACAACAACTATAACAACAACAGAAAATGCTATTACAATAATAACAACAGCAAACGACAGCGGCAACAGAAACAAACTCTATGCGCTAGGCAGGCAGCAACAGCTTTGGGGGGTTAACAGCAAGTTGGCAGACTAACAACAACCTCAATAAAATGTTAAAAAGGCAACAAAAATTCATGCGAAATGGAAAATTCAATATGTAAGTGAGCTTTTGAATACCCAGTTGCCGATGAAAGCAGCAAAATAATCATTAAATTGTGTTACGCGAAGTCTAAGCTAATGAGGGTATATGCAAGTATAAGTAAACACGAAAACAATAATAAACCAAGAACAACAACAACAACATTTAACTCATTATGAGCAACAGCTTGCTAGAGACATACCAATCTATACATACAATTCAACGGAAGCAACGATCACAGAGACAATCATGATACCAGTAAGTACGAACAACAACGAAGGGCGGAGGTAACCAGTCGGAGTCAGTCAGCGCAACAAATCAACGAACAACAACAACAATGAACACAACAGTTACGACCATACGACAGGATGCTCACGGTACATTTGTATAACCCTGTTGCTTCGCCTTATACTGCGCTTCCACATCCATTTGTTCCATTTGATTCACAATGTAGTGCATGTGGCCATCATTGTTGTTCTAAAAGTAGTTGTTGTTGCAACAGCATTCCTTCGCAGAACAACAAAGTTGACAGCAAAACTTTTGCCCCCAAAGCCTGCGACTACAAACCAAAGCTGCGAATGGAATGGATGAATGAGCCAAATTCCATACTTCTGTGTGTCTGTTATTGTTTGTTCGTATGTGCTCTTATGCTCTCTTTCATGTTTGTTGTGCTGTTTAACAATTTGTTGGGATAACAACTTGGTCCGTTATGTTTTGCACCGTCATTTCATTTTTACACCATTTTCAGATTTAATTTTCCCTTGTTTGCTATCCAAGAATTTTAGTTAAGGATTATTGCGAAGCCAATTTCGTACTCTTGACGTTTTGCAAACAGTGCACCACATCACCTTTGGCTGGGAATTAAATTCGTATTTGGTCACTCTAAAGAACGTGTCTCGTTCTTGAAATCGTTGCACTTGTTGCAATAGAACAATCATTTGATTTAAGACATTTTTTATTATGCGCAAGTAAACCAGACAAAATATGCAACTTTAATTACCAAGTTCGTTGGCCTGAAATTGAGTGTGATCACTCAAATGGCGGTTTAAGTGCCATAAAACCAAAAAAATTGATTTTATGCTTTTCAATGGGTTTCGAACCACAAACATTAACAGTATGACTTTAGCACTTCATTTGTCATGTCTTTGTAGCTTGTAGAACCCACAAAATGGCAAATACTTATGTATACGCATAAGTATAGCATAAACATTCGTCTGCAATGCAACACATTACTCATACGCCGTGGCGCATGCACGCACGCACGCTTATCCATACATTCCCCTAAGTATCTACTTAAAGCTTGTTGTAGTTGCATGCAAATTATGCAATGAGGTAAATGTTTGCAACTGAGCATACACTAAATGTGCAACAAAAGAACTTATCATAATTTTGTTATGATTAATAAGCAAACTTCAAGCGCAACTTATAACAAAAGCCACCACTGGATATCTCCGCCGCTTGGTGGGTAAACACATAACAACTTTCAAGAAAATAATAACTAAATAAGCTCATCCATTACAAAAGTTTGATAGCAAAAGCATTTGCATATAAAAACATAAACATATGCTTATAGTAATGTTTATAATACGAGTATCCTTGATACGAGTAGCAACCAAAAAGTTCAAAGCACCACAAAATCCACAAACACAACGCGAAGGTAAGTGAAATCTGCGCAAATGTTGTAAGTGCATTTTCAAAGATGAACGGCCGTATTACAATTTGTTGGAATCTAATTATCTGGGCTATAAAACTGAACGCTTAGAAATTGGCTAAGAGTATTTAAAAAATTCAGTTGTTTTATATAAGAATACAATCTTGCAGTAACAAAAATATATTTAACTAAATTTAAAACCACTTTACTAAAGTTAAAAGTTTATGGTGCATTTGACACTGATCTCATAAAAATTGTGTTTTATGAGCAAGAAATTGTCTTCGTACACATACCGATTGTCATTACTACTATAAATTATTTAAACTCCTTACTATAAGGAATAACGTTTCCTCTCAGAGGGAGAGAAAGCGAGAGAGATTTAACTCCTTATGGAGGAAAATACGCCTTTGTTTATGCAACTTATGTCCCTTAAAATCTTCAGCATCATATTTTTTTTTTGGTCAACGAAATACAGACTTTATAGTATTTATGTGTGTGTGCCAAAACTAAATTGGTCATTTCAAAGTGAAATGAATACGAAATAACAAACTAAAACGAAACGGTGGTTAAGTTATCGCAATACGACGAAGTTTGAAGGATGTTCTCATTCATAGCACAGAATTGGATGGATGGGTAACTAAGCTCCAAAAGAAAAAACAAAGTTAATGTCTCGTTTGCTGCTCATGTTACAACACTTTTACTGCTCATGCTAACTCTATACGCTTTGTTTACATATTTATTTTTGAGATGATATGCTAGTTAGCAGTTAAGAGGCAAGGCAACACTAATATTCTGCCAAACATTTACTTACAACAACAATAACTCAACACAAATGTGGCAGCAGCACTACATCGCATAGCTGTGATATAACCAATGACAAAGTTGGCGCTAACGTTGTGGTCCTAAAAGGGCCTATCGGAGCGTTTGGCTAGAAGACGTAGAGAAGAGAGTGGAGAGAGAAAGTGGCCGCCAGCTGTTTTAGGCAACAAAAATGTAATTGACTTGAAAGTTTCAAGTGGCGTTAAGTTGTTGTTGTAGATAGTTTGTCCTTCGGCTTACTGAATATGCTGCAAGTAGAAAATTTGACAAAAAATTTTTAGTTTGATATATGAGTACATACTTGATGACTTTATGATGGATATAGAGTTTGGCAGTTTTAGTTAAACATTTCAGAATTCAAATTGAAAAGAAAAGGGAATATTTAAGCCTCAAGTGATGGCTTAACAGTTTAGTGGAATCACTTTAAAGTATTTTTTTTTTATTATTAATTTCAAAAGCATTTACAAGTTATTTTTAAGTAGCCAAAATAGCTTGATTCGTTCTTCTCGCTTTGTTTTTACAAACTTTATCTTAAAATTAATAGCAATAACCTGCGGATATATTAAAGCTTTAAAGGTGTATCGACAGGGCCACCAAGGGTGTCTAAAGAGTCTACTTTTAACACAGTTTCTTCCACTTTTAGCAGCTTTCTGAGTCTGCAAGCTGATAAGAAGGATGAACTCTCTTTGAAATAACTTTCATTTTTACATAATTCTTCTTTATTTCTGCTACATTTATTTTTTGTTTATTATTTCAGGGCGCCTACAAAGACATTTGTATTAACGAAAGCTATTAAAATGCTTAAGAACTTAACTTGTGTACAAATAAGCATATGTGTCTATGACTGAGGTAAGTGTGAAAAAATTACATCAAACTGGCATTTTAACATACATACATACTTATATCATGTCTCCACATAACGTGTTTCGCTCTGCAAACATACAAACATTTAAGAAGAACAAGAAAGAGAATTGTTAAACTGAATAACGATCAGCCACGTGGAGACGGGTTATTTAGCGAAATGTTTCGGTAGATGTTTCGCTGGCGAATCAAGTTATGTGGAGACGGGCTTTTACATATGTAGATATGTACGCAGAGGTATTATGCGCGGTTATTATTTTACCAAAAAACCACATAACTGTCTTCCTAACAATTTTATAATGTCGCGGCAAAGACCGAGCAACTAACAAATGTTCGCTTGACTGATAAGGATGTAAGCAAAGGAATGGAAGTATTACATTCCAACTGTCCTCATTCTTTCATTTTTGTGTGTCTTAAATTAGGCGAACTTTGGTTCTTTCTTTGTCAATTCTCCAGCAGCCATAATAAGTAAGAGTTTGGTTATGCTGAATGGCTATTTCGCTTGACTTCTTTAAATATTTAATGTTTGTCACAATATTTTCAGCAAAACTGGGCGCATAAGCATATGCAAATGACAAGCAAAGGGAAAATAGAAATTTGAAACCATTATGTTATGTTCAGACACAACCTTAATTGAACATTAAGAGCCTTCATTCAATTTTCAAGCCCAATGATTCTCAATTTACCATACAAAAATTGACCAAGTTAATGCTTCATTAGAAATTAATGAGTTGTTAATGAAGAACAATTCTGCATGCAACCCTGTTAAAAGGTTTGTTTCATAAGTAAAATGAAATGTCATGAAAAGAGAAATGTGATTAGCGTCAGTGTCCACTAAACAGGTTGGTTCGTCAGATCAGCTGCATTCTTGTTCTTCTTCATCACCTATCAAATTTGTTTTTATTTCTGCTTATTTTATACATGCATTCGTGTTTACGATTGGTAAAAATTGTGAGATGAATGTCAAATTATTTCGTCCTCCTTGCAATTTTGACATTTAGGTCACGAGAGTTTGATATTCAGCTCACGGCGTGTATGTGTGTATGTATCTTGAGCCGACCTGTTAAATGGGCCAAGTAAATTAAATATGTCTGAACACCAAATCTAAAGATGTTCAATCAACCCCAATTGACTTAATTAATTTTTATGTCTGAACATGATATTACAAAGCTATCAAATGAAATACAGAAATATACATATGTATATGTATGTGATATAACCAACGAAACAATGGCGCCATTTGGTGACTTTTTATCACTACAAAAAAAAAAAATCGATGAACATCTAAAGTCACTTCAATTTAATACACAGTCTCTTTGAATCTATTCTGTTGGCAGTACTTAGAAGACCTGTTTAGTAGCTGGTTAAACTTTTCTGAAATCATTGATCTTATAAACGGTCTCTACTTCTTCGAAACACTTGATGGAAAATAGAAGAGACTTTGCTGTTGAGTTACTTGTTGTATGTAAGACACTTCACATACAATATTTACTATTTGCGATGAAGTAAAACGCAGTAAAACCTCATGGTTAACACTAGATAACCAAACGAAGCACATTTAACTTTAATTAGGGTTTCAAATTAAATTTTAGTGTCATTTGCTTACTTAGCTACACTAATGCAACTTGTCCTTTTTATTTGCTCCATGAAGCAACATTGTTGCTGCAGCAAAAAGGCACTGAAACCATTAGCACAGTGTTGCATTTGCAGAAAATTGCAAAATCGCAGGTAAAAAGCATTCCAAAAATGAACAAAAGTAGAAAGCTGAATAATTTTTATAAGTACAATTTAAACATACTCAAAACTTACATACATACAAGTTGATATCTGTATTTGTACAGCCGTAGTACGTACGTAAAATAAAAACCGAGGTAATGAGAGAATAGCAGTAACAGTAACAGTGCGGCGGAGCAGAAATGCCATTTTAATATTACAAAATAGTTTATGAAAGAAGAAGAGAAACCAAACCAACTAGTGCAATGCATAGCAACCCTGCAGGGAACTCAATAACTAGTGAGCCAAATTTCTAGTTCCGAACCAGCGAAAAGGTGTCAAAAGGGAACTAGATCAATTGTAGTTAGACCCTCACCATTTCAGAAGGAGTGAATTGAGTGACCATTATAAGACACACTTTGATTTGTATGCAATTTCAAAGTGACAAAAATTCTATGAAAATTTTTCGTTCGTTCAATTTCCGTCGGCTTTGTACATTTCTGCAATTCTCAGATGTTTAGTGAAGCATTTTATATAAAGAGTTTTCAATTTGCATCTTGTATGAAATGAAATGTTCCCCCTAATTATGCTTTTCCGATCCCTCTGGCTTATTTTTTATTTTTTTTTTTATTTTATTACTTTTTAAATATTATTGTAAATTTTTATTAAATAAATAATTGAAAAATATTAGTTAAAAAAAAATATTAAAAAAAATTATCATCCACCTTGACACCGACAGGATTCGAACCCGCACCCCTCAGATTGAAAGGTACATGCGTTAGCCAGTCGGCCATCGCGCCACTTACATGAAGTGTGTCAAATGCTGCACTTAAGCAACAGATGTAAAACTGTAGATTTTTTAGGTACTTGTAGTTAGTTCAGAACTATCGAAATTGTGCCAATAAACGAACTACACCTTTTCCAGTTTAAGTTCAGAAAGTTACAATTGAAGTTCAGAAAATTACAATTTAAGTTCGGAATTTCCAATTGAAGTTCAGAAAATTACAATTGAAGTTCAGAATTTCCAATTGAAGTTCAGAAAGTTACAATTGAAGTTCAGAAAATTACAATTGAATTTCAGAAAATTACAATTGAAGTTCAGAAAATTACAATTGAAGTTCAGAAAGTTACAATTGAAGTTCAGAAAAGTTACTCATACGCCCTGGTATCTCGATTGTAGGAAAATTGTATGGATCTGTTTGAAGATTTAATAAAAATGTAAATTCTCGTATCTTTAACGCCCTTCGGGGTAGATGCATTTTTAATTCGATTAATCGCATATATGTTTTATAGGGCTTGAAACAAACGTCTATATATGCAGAAATTTTGACATTGGTTGCAAGAAAGTGCATCAAGCAATGGGTGTAAATCGAAACCGTATAAGAAAAAAATGTTCGCGCATTCACATGGAATGAAACTGATGTTTTTACTTTTCATGAACAATGAAGCTAAATATTTTCGGAATTGCATACATATAAGCAAATAAATTAATTATTTACATAAAATGCATTATTTCGGAATAAATACATATGTAAATAACAAGTATGTAAGAACGCGGCTGCCTTAGAGATACCATGCCGTAGTCTTTACACCTTCTATGATGCGAAATGAACATACAAATCATATTTGTCTGAAAACACTATTATGCAATTGAAAAGTTTGAAAAATGCATCTACATATGTACAACGAAGGGCGCTAAAGACAAGAGAATTTACATTTTTATTAAATCTTCAAACAAATCCATACAATTTTCCCGCAACCGAGACACTATATACATAGGGCATATGAGTAACTTTTCTGAATTTCAATTGTAATTTTCTGAACTTAAATTGGAATTTTCTGAATTTCAATTGTAATTTTCTGAAATTCAATTGTAATTTTCTGAAATTCAATTGGAATTTTCTGAACTTCAATTGTAATTTTCTGAACTTCAATTGTAACTTTCTGAACTTCAATTGGAAATTCTGAACTTCAATTGTAATTTTCTGAACTTCAATTGTAACTTTCTGAACTTCAATTGGAAATTCTGAACTTCAATTGTAACTTTCTGAACTTCAATTGGAAATTCTGAACTTCAATTGTAACTTTCTGAACTTCAATTGGAAATTCTGAACTTCAATTGTAATTTTCTGAACTTCAATTGTAACTTTCTGAACTTCAATTGGAAATTCTGAACTTCAATTGTAACTTTCTGAACTTCAATTGGAAATTCTGAACTTCAATTGTAACTTTCTGAACTTCAATTGGAAATTCTGAACTTCAATTGTAACTTTCTGAACTTCAATTGGAAATTCTGAACTTCAATTGTAACTTTCTGAACTTCAATTGGAAATTCCGAACTTCAATTGTAATTTTCTGAACTTCAATTGTAACTTTCTGAACTTAAACTGGAAAAGGTGTAGTGTAAACTGTAGAATTTAGTACTAGTTCGGAACTATCGAAAATGTAGTGCAGAGAGTGACAATTGACACCGCCTAGGACATCGCCGTGTTCAATTTGCCAGTTGATAACATGCAAAAGAGATTTAGATCGCACTAGTAGTGTCGAAAAATGCTCTAGAAGCGACCTAGTTCGGAACTAGAGATTTTCCCTACAGGGAACATACAAAGGTAACTGTATATGTTAATCATACATAGATACATACATATATCACATGCACAAAAACAAAGGCAAACCCCACGCTGAGACTGCCGTGAGCACACGCCAACAGGAAGAAGTTGCAAGGACTTTTGTTTCATTTTTTTTTTATTTTTTTTTTTTTTGTTATTGTTTTTTTGGCCTTTGAAGTTTTATAGTTTTTTTCTTCCACCGTTTAATTTAAGCGAAGTGCAACGCGACGCAGGTGTTCAAGCAATGCAATAAAATGCAATAGAGATGATGAAAAATTAAAACAAATGACGACGGTAATAAAAAAGCGAGGAGAAACGAGGTAGGAAGAGTGGAATTGTGCGCGAATTGCCACAAAGCAAACCAAACACTGCCAATGTAAAGTTCAAAGAGCAACGAACGAATGGACGTTTAAGTAGGTAATGAGCAATTTGACTTTAATATTTAAGGTTTAGATTTAATGATGATTAAAAAAGATAAAAACGAGAGAACTAAAATATAGTGGCATGAGCACTGTTGCATATAATAGACATACATATAAAAATTTAAGAATGGTAGATTGAGAAAAATATACATACGGGCGATTCCATCGTAACGGGTGGGACAGTTTTACACGAAATTTTATCTTTGCTAAAAGATTTTTAAATATAAAACCAACTAACGATTTCTCCTTTTGATTGCTTGGTCTGAAAATATAACATTCAGTTAATATTACACCAAAAAGAAAACCTGGTTTAAAAAATTTTAACGGGTGGGACAAAATATGGAAGTCATTTTTAAGCCAGGAAACGTATTACTAGAACTCTGCGAATTTATAGTAGTAATTAAATTTATTCACATATTTTCATTTGAAATGGTGTTCCTCTCCTCCATTACTTTACGAGTATCGCAGTTAAATGACAGCACGAACAACAAATATAAGACCCATTATGTTTTCAGTTGATAAAGTAGCATTTCACTTTAGCAATTAAGTATATAATCTTAGCTTATTACTTGTCCATTCGTTGAGACAGTCCATCAAAGCAAATGAGTCCATTGGGACTTCACTGTTAAAAGCAAAATAACGCTTCAATGGATTTCTTACGCTTTAATTTTTCAGCGATTGACATACTTCATGAACCGTGAAAAAATCACCTTTACGAAAGCGTGAAAGCATTTTAATAAAATTACACAAGTAAGTATGTATAAATGTTTGTTTGTAATGCGGTATACTAAATGGGGTGCAGCAGTGCACTGAAGCGCAACTCGAATGCAATAAGACGCACCTTTTTTATGCGATTTCTCACGACAAAATGACGGGTTGATGTATGAAAGTAAATATGTATACTATGTAGTTATATATAGCAGTCAGGGTTATTACATGTGTATATGTACATATGTATTTACATAGGTAACTTTCCGCAGAGGATCACTTTACAATTCAAAGCTGTAATTAAGAAATAGCTTCAACAACAAAAAGCAACAGGAAAAGGGAGTAAAAGCAATCATAAAAAATAGAAAAATAAATAAAATAAAATTAAGTCATTATAAAGACATGCCGAAAAGGAAATGAAGTGTGGAAAAATAAAGATATAAATCACTCCCATAACAACTTCAACAAGCACACATACATTTGTAATGTAATTTTATAATTTTCTGCTTGATTGGCAAGCAAAAGTTGATGAATAATGAACGAAAAAAAAAAAAAAATATTAATGCATTGAAGTGAAATAAGCCAAAGAAGGTACTTACTTGGCTTTACAAGGTATAATAAATAGTAAGACAAAATCCACACAACTGCAATGAGAGCTTATGTATAAATAAGAAAACACCATATATGGGCAAGAGGTCAAGCAGTTATTTATTTGTACCTTATTTTTTTGTTAGTCATCTAGGCGCAATAGATATTTACCTTTAGTATGACATTTATAGAAAAAATGTGTGTGACGTGAAAAATTGTCCCACGCAAGCTAACCTTGCAAATAAAGCTGTTATAGTTTTCATTAACATTAAATGGTACCTATTATAACTTTGTGCCAAAGCATACACCTTTTTGCAACGACAACTATGTACATAAAACTTACTTTTGAAATATTTTCTACAAAACCACCAATTAAGGAAAAAAAAAATATTTTAATCCCCATAAGATGGAAGCTATGACCGTTTTAAAGACGATTCTTGACCATTTAATAAAAAAAATATTTTAAAAAATCCCAAAAAGAAAATTTTCGAAACTTAAGGCGATGGGAGCTCTCATGTGTAGTATAAAAAATCCTAATAGGGAGATTTTAAAAAAAATTTCAGATTCATACAATTTGAGCTCTAGCTTGTCCTGTCAAACAGCTGAGAGATTCAAGTTTTTCACAGAAATTGTAAGACTCCATTTACGAAAGTCATTAAGTCTGAGCCGCATGTCAAGACGGGAACGTAGAGTGACTTACAGTATGTGACTTTGTTGATGTTAGTTGAGAGAGCCTACTTAGTCTAAAGTAAGACACTAATTATTTCCATAAAATAAGAAGTCAACATTGTCAATATCTTTCATCAGCCGGCGGCCGTGCCCAGCGAGTGCACTCCGCGTGCACGTTTATATGCCGGTGCCAATTCGCACCAATTTTCTCAAAAAAGTAACATTAAAACCTAATTTTTATTTCCTTAATGCTTCACTTCACCTCAATTCTGACGCTCTTAAAGCTATGCACTTTCTTTTTATTACTCAATTACTCGTTGCACTTTATCGATTGATAAAAAGCTGCTAACGCTGCGCTTTTATCGCTGAAGCTCTGAAGTACTTAGTTAAACAGCAAGTCCATTGTGATAACTTTCACATTACTTCGAAACTAGAATGTGTGCATGTGGTTGAACACATGTTTTTGTTTGCTTACTTTGAAGGGTAATAAATATGTTGCAGTAGCAGGCGGAGGGGTCCAAGTAAATTGTAAATTGTGTGTGTCATTCATTACACACATGTGCAACAAATATAACGGAAACAAAAGTAATAGAATCTGAATTGTCAGTTAAGCAGAAGTTTGTTAAATTTATGTGTTCGTTCGCTTTTGGGAGCTTTTGTGTGTATTCTTTCTAGAGCGTGAAGTTGGAATGTGTTTTTTTTGGACTTTTGTTGTTTTTATACCTTTCATGAGAATGAAATGGAATTATAACTTAGTGCCAAAAAATTTTTGTCGAAAGTACCAGAAAGAAGCGTGGGGGACCCACCAAAATATATACCGATATGATCAGAATCACGAGCTGAGTCGATTAAGCTATGTCCGTCTGTCCGTCTGTCCGTCTATGTGAACGCAAACTAGTCCCTCAGTTTTTGAGATATCTGAATGAAATTCGGAATACAGGTATGTTGTTATATGCAGCTGATCATTTGTCGGAACCGGCCGAATCGGACCACTATAACATGTAGAAAACAACCGATTATTCAGATATACATGAAATTTTTGGATGTAATTTGTGCATAACTTCCCCATTTAAACAGCTAAGGACATGAAACTTTGAAGTAGACGTGCCAATTTTGGCCCAAACAAGGTTACCGAAAATTGTCAAGATCGGACCTATGGCTCCCCTACAACCGATTGTTCAGATATGGACATTTTGGTGCATAACTCCTCCATTTTAACAGCTAACGGCGTGAAATTTTGAAGTATTTGTACCCATATGGGCCCAAACGGGATTACCGAAAATTGTTAAGATCGGACCAAGCATTATTTTTAAGGCGTTATGAGAATCTGAAATAAGCCTCAAATAAGCAGTAAACTTTTTGGATAGCTGTTTATCTGCGCATTTATGCTCGCATTCGCGATTCATGTCGGTGATTATACAACATTCACTAAATGGCATATTGAAAACCATGCTTTTGAAATGATTCCTTCTTGCGAATACCACAAAAAATGTATCTTAAAATTGCTTCCTCTGTGAATTGCCATTAAACCGAAAACAGAAGACTAAAAAGACTAAACCAAAAATAATAACCAACAATTCTAAAATGCATTCTTCATTTTGTAATACAACATTTATTACAACATTTACTACTGTAACTCCGCTTATCTCATTCTATTAAACAACAAGACAGCAACAACAGTAGCAGAAGATTTCTTCCAATTCACTGGCCCGCTTAAAATAGTAAATACCTACTTACGGATATTTATCAACGTACAGTTTCTGCAACTTCAGCTTTACATGCAGCGATACTTTTTGTTGCAAAATCAATTGTTTCAATTCTTGTTCTTTTTGTTGCTTTCCACATGTTTTGCTGGCTGTGCAGCATCACTTTATTTAGTATCGGCCACCGCCAATGCCAAACAATTTGTGCTCTCGTGTAGACAACGAATTAAAAGGCGTGCGCGCGAGCCAAAGTGATCAATTTAAAATTTTCGCAATACTAAGCAATAACGAGCAACAACAAGCAGCAATAAGTGGCAAACTACATGCCACATGCAGCATGCAGCAGCGGCCGCCAAAAATAGCCGCCGTTGAGTTTCCCAATTTGATGGCGTCAGCGCTTCCTTCCTTTGTATTCCTCATTTTTCCTTCCTTCGCGTCAGTTTAGTGTCATTAGTTTGGTGTTGTTGGTTTTTGGCTTTGTTTTTTCATTTGCTTCATTTTCTGTTTGTTCCATTTTGGTTGTTATTATTTTTTGTGTTGCAATCACGACCGTGCAACACGACCCAGCAGTTAGTAACGCTTATGTTTTTAACGTGCCCCCAGGCGCCTTTCAACGCTTGCGAAGTGCAAAAATGGAAGGTTTCGAGTACATTAGTGCTCCAAAAGCGCCTAAAATTATCAACAACAACAACTGCAGTTTTCATTTTTATTGATTGGCCGCTTGCTTATTTGTATGCCCTGCCCAAAAAGCCCTATTGCATGCCCCTAGGCAGTAAATGTACTAGAAAATGGTACAAGATGAACGAAACTCGATTGAAATGCAATTTTATATACCCACATGTTGGATATGACTGAGAATGTACAGATAAATTGATGTATGATAGTCCATTCATGTCTGAAAAAACTCGAGCTCATCTGTCTTCAGTAATGCGCCTGGGTACTAAAACATCCCCTGCCGTTTTATTGCCTCTAACGAGCTCTCATTGCTCTGATATTGCACACAATCAACGCTGTATCAGCCACTGTTATTTGCACCATTGTACTATGTACTTGCAACACTATACAATGCTTGCAACAATGGGCTAGTTCAATCGTACGTACGGTTTGTCGGTCAGTTAACCGTTGCCGCATTGTCGTCGTCAACCACATAAATCCGTGTTTAAGGTGAAATGCCACTAAGCCAAACAGCGGCAGCCAGCCAGCAGTAGCCAGTAAGAGCAGCCAACAACAGTTTTGGTTTTTGTTGTAACAATAAAACTCAGTTTTAGGCCATGCGGTCCAGGATGCCTCCACCAGCAGCAGCACCGCACATACGGAGTACTATTTCTAAAGTGCTTTTAGTGTTTTTAGTAAGCTTCAGACCATTTAATGTCGACGTATATCCATTTAAGCTGCGTTTATTACTCCCTACTGCATCCGCATCACCACTTTACCTCTCGGTTTGCTACATAGGCATTGACAATTATGTTATTACATGCTTGCACTTTACCAACTGCAATTTAATGGTGGTGGCGCGGTGACCTGCTATGCAATTTTCATGCCTTGTCAACAGTTTTTAGCCGCGAGTTAAATGAATACCACTGCGCCCCTTTACTTGCACTCCTGTCGCGCCAGTGTAGCTGCAAAGTAGCCTTCCTCGCTCTATCCGCCTAGCCTTATAGCGTTGGACAGACTTGCTCGTGCTGGGATGGTCGAAAAGGGCTTTATGATTGTGATCAGTCCATACTCGCGGATTGTTTTGTTCTTGTTATTAGTTTTGTTTCATTTTGTTATCACGTCAGGAACACTTTAGTTATCGTGTGTTGTTTTTCTTGTTGTAAATATGTAGTACATATTTGTTTCTGTTTTTGTTGTTATTATTGACTTAAATTCCATGTGATGTTGCAACAGCGGTTGCTCTATATTGGGGAGTGTTCCATTTTTTGCTTTGCACTTTTTTCTTCTAGCCTTCAAGTGCTTTGTTTTTGTTCTCAACTTCGTTAGCCTTTTTTTTTAATTTTTATACGCTTTTCGGATTAATGATCGTGTTGTACAAATTAGCTAAGCTAAAGCAGATTCGCAGTAGGCCAAAAGGAAAAGAAACAATGGCTAAAGACAGCTATAAAGCCTCATATTAGGCGTAGATATGGCTAACTGTTTAGATTTTAAGAAGCGGTATATAAATATGCATACCAAAAAGTATGCATATATGTGTTAGTATTTAAGCCTCGGAGAAAACAAATAAAAAAATCGCAGTCAGGAACCAGCTAAAAACTATTTAAGCACTTGAGCTTCTCGAAAATTTTTAATAGTTTGCTATGCCATAAAAATTGCTAATTGAAGTCCAATCAAATAAAAACAAAGAATTAAAAACTGGATCAGACTGTAGCGTAAAAATAAATTTTTGAGCAGGTGGCAAATCGTTTTGTAAAAATCGTAATAAATTACTCATTTTCAGGCCAAGCATTTTCATATACCTTGCAAAGCCATTTCATATGACACTCATTTTGAGGCAAAGCACTTTCATATGACACCTCAAATCTAAAAATCAAAGAGACTATAGCGTAAAAATTAAATTTTAAACAGGTGGCAACCCTTTTTATAAAAATTATAATAAATAACTTATTTTCACGCACGTCCCTTTCATATGACACCTCAAATTTAAAAATCACACAAACTATAGCGTAAAACTGAATTTTTGAACAGGTGACAACCCTTGTTGTAAAAATTGTAACAAATTACTAATTTACAGCTCAAGCCCTTTCATATGGTACCTGAAATTTATAAATCAAGCAAACTATATAGGAAAATTAAATTTTTAAACAGGTGGCAACCCTTTTCAAAAAAATTAAACCTTTCTGCACATCTACAGGCCAAGCCCTTTCATCGGTATAACGGTGTAAAAGTTATGGTGCGTACAAAAAATCGCTTAGCGTAATATATATAAAGATATGCATTCTCGTACATTTTCACTTAAGTAAACAAATATTGTCTAAGATAAGATAAAACAATAATAAAACGCGCACTGATACAATGATGATACGAGTGTTTGCCTAATATTAGATGCCATAATTACAACAAAGTTAAAGTTACGTTAATAAGTCAAATTTCTTAGGTGGGCTCATTAGAGGCGCGCGCTCTTAAAAGGCACGATTCGCCGTAAATTAGATGAAAGCGTCGTGATGCAAACAAGCAACGAAATACATAAATATTGTATGTAAATAGTTAAACGTGGATACTTAAGTGTAAATAAGATTTCAAGGATACATATGTATATACTTTACTTTTGACTTTATTTATTTTGAAAGTTGTGCTGTCTTTGTGCTTGTGCAAAAATTATTATGAGGCTATGAATAAGCTAAGCGATCCCATTTAAAAGATCTTAGCAATATAGGTACATACATACATAAATATGTTCTACGAATATTAGAAATGTAAAAAACTATAAAAATTGTCGATTTAAGTTCATACAAGCACCAACATAGTTACATACAGGGTAGGAACACACAGTCATACTACAGCTTTCTGGCCGCCAGCGAAAACAATTTGAAAGCAGCTTTTAATTTATTTTATGAAACAAGTTTTGTCGATAATGAATAACTAAAATTGCACAGCTGAATGCAACTGAAAAACTAACGGACGGGATTACCATGTATTCTAGGTATTTATCGGATAACCGAATTGATCGTAATGAAATAATACAGTCGGCAATAATTTTGCAATGTTCTTTATTAGATATGTATGTACATGTATACATATACATATATGTATGAACTATTTGGATAAATTATATAATTTTAGTTTCGTTTTTTTTAAAAGTCGCCGGTCCAAAGAACTGGTGGCCCATCTGCTCCACCACGACCATCTGCTCCACCACGTCCAGGTCCTCCACCACGTCCGCCTTCTCCGCCACGTCCAGCACCTGCACCACGTCCGCCTTCTTCGCCACGTCCAGCCCCTCCACCGCGACCTTGTCCGCCACGTCCAGCTCCTCCACCACTTCCGCTTTCTCCGCCCTGTCCAGCTCCTGCAACATGTCCATTTGCAACTCCTCCACCACGTCTATTTCTAGCTCCTCCGCCGCGTCCAGTTGATGTAGGTGGATTAATCTGTCGCCCAACACGATAACTGGTTTCATCTACGATGTCGGTTTTTTGTTTATTTGGAGCATCCAAAGCATTGCCAAAAGCCTTGGCAGTGGATGGACTTACTTCTGCAGCATTTGCATTTTTCTTAGCAGCCGAAGCTTTTTGGCCCAACAGCACTAATGCAGCCAGAAGGACTGTTAGCAAAATTGTTAAAACTTTCATTTTAACAATTTTAATTGCGAAATAAAATCTTTAATTGGAGAACCTGTAAGCAGCTAGCCCCTTTTATACCCAAAAATTGCTCGCAAAATATTTATGGAAAACAAGTTTTTATTTACCTACAATTAGTTGCAGCCTAAAAGGTGTTTGAACTCGAAAACAGCTATTTTTATTTGGCCATTGACTGGTTCATCAACCCCTTAAACAAACAAGCACTGTTTTGCTTTTTGTTGAAATAAGATACGTGTACTTGCAAATTTAGATATACATATTTCTACATGCATACATATGTACATACATATATAGATATGTACACATCAATTTGTTTCGAAAAAGCAAATGATAACAAAACAGCGTCATAGAAGTTAACTTCGTAGATTAAGAATAATTATAATCTGAAGTAAACTGATGTATATGCTCCTTACTTTGCTTTATTTCTATATATACACCTATTTTCTGCAAAAAATATTACATATGTATGTATGATTGCATACATACATATCATCGTTTGAAGTCCAAAACCTCGTCAGATTTCCTAAGTTATTCGATTTCGATCATGAAAGAGCTGTCAGACAGTTTTGTAGCACCATATTTTCAAATGTTGTCACGAAGTACATTATTTTGAACAAAACTCGTGAGACCAAATTACAAAAAATGGCAGTACCTGGATGACCGAGCTTTTCTCGGGTTGCAGGCCTCAGCAAAAGTCAAATAAGTTAAAAAAATAAAAGTGAGCGAAGAAATGTATCTTTCCAAAAGTTCGCCCTCTTCATGTCCTTACCCATTTCTTCTTCGTATTAATCTTCCACTCCCTTCACCTCATTCATTTGATATCAGTATTGCTCTTCAGTATTCCGGGGTCATCCGGGTGCACGTATTGACCCATATCTATCGATACCAATATTGCTCAGAAATATTTCGGTTTCATTCCATAAATAACTTGACAGAAAAAGTAATTTGTATTACATTCAAGAAAATACCGCCCTTAGGATTTCAAAATATTTAATTTTTGTCAACTTTAGCTAATCGTTTGACGATGTTAAAGTTACCTGAACACGCATTTCCGCTCGCTAAATTTAACACTGCCAACGCCATTTTCTCTTCACTTGCTTCCGCCGGCAGGCAAACAGGCAAAGTTTAACAGCGACAAGGTGAGGAAATTAAAGTTTCTCAAGCAACATGTGAAATCTGTAAGAGACACACACACACAAAATCTCTCATTCGTAAAATTACACAAGATCACTTTGGTGTGCATTTAAGTGTCTCAGACACAAACCACTTGTAAGCGACAGCGCTCTAGTTGAAAAGGAAGCCAAAGCGACCTTCTTCTGCTTTATAAAATGCAATTTCCTTAACTTCCTACCCTTTTAGAGCGCGTCCTCACCCATGCGTCCATTTTCGACAATTATTTGTTCGTTTTCGTTTTTTTCTTACTCTTGGCACAAAGCCAACCAACTGCCAAAAAATAGTGAAAATAAAATTCTCAACCATAGACTTCAACGGCCTACGTTTTTTGCAAAGCAAAGCGTTGAGTTGGCCGGCCGACATTGTTTTGGCAACATTTCAAATGTTTTCTTGCAGTTTTTTGTGTGTGTGCTTAAAAGTTAAGTTGAGCAGGCGAACAAGTTCTGAGACACAATCCTTCTCGCGTTCATATGAGCCTCTGTGTCTAAGTATGCTTTTGGTCACATTAAATTTGTCTGAGCGTTTTCCATTTTCCGCTTTTTCTTTTTCTGCTCATTTGTAGTTGGTAGACATTTTTTCTTGTTGATATTTAATATATGATTATTGTTGTTGTTGCTGGCGTCTATTTCTGCTGTAATGTTTCCTTTTGGTGTGCGTCTGGGTTGTTTAATTTTCGAAATTACATTTCACCTTTGTGGGCTTTGTTTGAGCCTGATTTAATATCAGTTATATGATTTTAATACAGACGTGCTAAATTCCCATTAAAATTAGTAATGAATATTTTTTTTTTTTTGTTATTATTATTTTAATCATGCAATTAAAAAAAGTCAACAAAAATGTTTAATCATTAAGTATCAAGTCTGATTTCACCATGTGTACATATTTAAGGCATGTAATAAGAAATATCTGGGAAGCCATTGATCACAGACTGTTACTTAGTAAAATAGCGGTCTCAGCTTTGCTGGTGACGGGTTAAAGAAACCGTTAATACAGACAGGGATTAGACCTGAAACTGCGTCAAAAGTTCAAATCACACTTAAGAAATTCAACACACTATTTTCCACTAATAAATTAAACAAGAACCTTAAAGAAACTTAAAAGCCATAACAAACAACCCAACAAAGCCAACTAACCAAGTGCATAGCACTTGTATTCAGCCAACCAACCCAGCAAGCTCACTCACTCACTGAGCCCACTGAACAACCAAACAAACTCAAATGTATGCCATCACCTTTGTCGGCCTTTTAAAGCCAAAACATGGCAAGGATAGAGACATTTTGTTCATTTGGGAAACTGTCAGCAGCAGACTTTCATTCTTGTGTAACGGACCGGCCGACCTGCCGATGCCGCGCTTGTTGAGCTTGCAAAAAGGTCAGGGTTAAAGTCACAGGAGCAACAGCCGCATACAAAGTGAATTTTAGAGGGGCTACTTTTGGCTATTTAGCAGTACGCAGTCTTCAGTTGGGGTAACGCTATATATCTATTATTATTTTTTGCACTGTGACAGGTGTCACATGCCAGGTTGGATATTTTTTGAGTCAACGAGTGCCAATTTATTGCGTTGGTTCTGCACCTTTGGCAATTACGTAAATTCTTATACTTAATTGTTTGCAATTAAATTAAAATTGGATTTTTTTTAATTCATATTAAATTTACAATTCTTTCTTAATTGTTTTTGTTTTATTTATATTTTTTGCATTTTTGATTTCATCGTGATTTATTTTAATTTTTGCAAATGATTTTTAATTCAAATATGTGTATATTTTGATTGCATTTGTAAACCGGCATTTTTGTAGATTTCACATGGATTAGCGGTCGAAGAATAAAAATTATGTATGTATGTTATCGACTTCCCTTGATTGTTTTGTTGCTCTTCATATGAATATTGATAATCTGGAATAGTGTTCAATAATAAATTTAATGGAAAGAGTTTTGTTTAAAAATCAAACGTACTTTCAGACAAGGCTGCTCCACGAAATGAACAAAATAATTTTGTTTCAAAAAATATCAATAAAAAATATCCAAAATTTATTTTGTTTTGCTTATTATCAGAAACAAAAATTGTTCGTTTCAAAAATTATCAATAAACCTTTAATCAGAATAATTTTGTTTCGTTGATATCAAAAAAATTAACAAAAATTTTATTTGTTTTTATTCATGTACGTATGTACATACATACAAAGATATGTAAAATTTACTTTCTTCATAGAAAACGAAACGAAATAACGTTATTTTGCAGCCTTGCTTTCAGAGATATACCTACTGCATTTCAAAATCAAAATTAAAATTTTTATTTTTATAATGCATGTTTTGAACCAGATCATTTTTATTTTAAAAATTTATGTGTTCGTTGTCAGGAAGATCCTGCTTGGTCGTCTTCATATGCAACTTTCAGTTTCCGAAAATGATTTAAGCCTGGAAAACACTGCAGTGATCGTATTAAGTACCCCGAAAAGTAGTTTAGCCAACTCCGTTAATAATTTTAATCATACTACATTCTATAGCTTCAATACATTTTTCTAGTTTAAAAAAATCTTCATTCTCTTTTTTTGTTTTTGAAAAATATCTCAGCTTTAAACATTCATCTATAACGAGGTAGGTCTTTCCCTTCCTTCGATTAATCAAAATCACAGAGCCTCACTTAGATACAATTTTGTTACTGTAAGTATACAATTAAATATTCATTGGTTTATACTCGTAAGTCTTGCAGGTGGGAGAGGAGATTACCTGGCAATGTCTCCGATGAATAAACTGAGTTCCAATAGAGTCAAGAGTTAAATTTAAAAACGTAAGCCGTGAATTAATCGTTTGTGTTATCGATATTTATCTATCATCTCTAACATGTATTTACTATCTATGTATTTGTTTTATATTTGTTTTATTATTTCGTACACATTCATATGCGCTTATGTGTGTGTTCATATGCGCTGAGCTTTAAATGCATTTTGTGTTCAATTGGCTGGTGGTCCGTCTGTCCATAAATTATGTGGCAGGCAATGCATTAATTATGTCATTAACGGCATGATAATAATGTATCATGCATGCAAGCAAGCAACCGTGAAATCTATCCGAGTTTGAGTGAGTGGGAATGTGGGGCAAAAAACGTTTTCCGTACGCGCGCATAAATACCGATGCAGTTGATGAGCGTAGCAAAAACAAATAGGCTTTTTGTAGTTAAGTGGACGAAGCGACGCGTTGTCGAGTTGATCATTTTGTTAATATCATATTGGTATATGGCATAAAGGCTTATGATAATATGCATACTTATAATGGGGTGTGATGAGACGGGCTTCTGTGTTGAGTGTGTCTGAGTATGAGGAGGATATAGCTTTGATTGGAACTAGTTAAGGCAGGGGTCAGATAAGCCTTGATGGACCGAATATTTGGCAACTAATTTGGGAAATTTTGAGGATTTAAGCAAATATAGGTATACATCACATACAACAATTATAACCCTTTTCTTTTAACTAAAAGAGTGCGATGACATTTTTCCACTTCATTGATAATACGCATGTATGCATGGATTTATGGATGAAAAATATTTTCAAGTGCTTCTCAAACATTGTTTATCAATTTAAGAACGAATTTATCTTTGAAACGGGTTTGAGAATAGAAATTTCTCAACTTGAGAATCAGCCCAAAATTACATATTAAAAATGTGCCTTTTAGTTTCAAAACACTATCAAGCCAAATTTGCGATGCATTTGAAATAAACGTCTGAGGTTTAAGAAAAGGGTTCATTCTCAAATGCATCTCAAATTGAGAATGAAGAAAAATGTTTATTTGGTAATACCTAATTTATGAGCCCAGTGAAGCTGGACCCCCCATTCAATGGATTTGAAAATTAATAGGCCAGGAATTATGTGCTATTTATGTGCTAATTTGTTCCAAAAAAAAAAAATTTTGTGCTCCAATTTTAAGGGGTTTTTTTTATATGTCAAAATGGGGGGTGCAGCTTCACGTGAAGCTGGACCCCCCCTCAACGGATCGAAAATTCAATATGCAATAATGAATGCCAGATTTATGTGCCAATTTCGTCCAACCACCAAATTTTTTTTTTTAATTTTTAAAAAAAAATTTTTTTAATTTCTAATTTGGGGTAAATTTTTATAAAATTTAATAAGCCTAAATGAACGCTATGATAACGAACTGTCATCTGCCAAAAAGATTTTTTTTGTTTTTTGAATTTTTAAGACTTTTTTTTCAATTTCAAAGTGGGGGGTGCAGCTTCACGTTTTTTCAATGGATCTGAAATTCAATATGTAAAAATTAATGCCAGATTTATGTGCTAATTTCGTCCAACCACCAAATTTTTTTTTTTAATTTAAAAAAAAAATTTTTTTTAATTTCAAATTTGGGGTAAATTTTTATAAAATTTAATAAGCCTAAATGAACGCTATGATAACGAACTGTCATCTACCAAAAAGATTTTTTTTGTTTTTTGAATTTTTAAGACTTTTTTTTCAATTTCAAAGTGGGGGGTGCAGCTTCATTTTTTTTGAAAAAACTCCCACTTTCACTGGATCTGAAATTCAATATGTGAAAATTAATGCCAGATTTATGTGCTAATTTCGTCCAACCACCAAATTTTTTTTTTTTAATTTAAAAAAAAAAATTTTTTTTAATTTCAAATTTGGGGTAAATTTTTATAAAATTTAATAAGCCTGAATGAACGCTATGATAACGAACTGTCATCTACCAAAAAGATTTTTTTTGTTTTTTGAATTTTTAAGACTTTTTTTTCAATTTCAAAGTGGGGGGTGAAGCTTCACATTTTTTGAAAAACTCCCACTTTCAATGGATCTGAAATTCAATATGTAAAAATTAATGCCAGATTTATGTGCTAATTTCGTCCAACCACCAAATTTTTTTTTTTAATTTTAAAAAAAAATTTTTTTTTAATTTCAAATTTGGGGTAAATTTTTATAAAATTTAATAAGCCTGAATGAACGCTAAGATAACGAACTGTCATCTACCAAAATGATTTTTTTTGTTTTTTGAATTTTTAAGACTTTTTTTTCAATTTCAAAGTGGGGGGTGAAGCTTCACATTTTTTGAAAAACTCCCACTTTCAATGGATCTGAAATTCAATATGTAAAAATTAATGCCAGATTTATGTGCTAATTTCGTCCAACCACCAAATTTTTTTTTTTAATTTTTAAAAAAATTTTTTTTTAATTTCAAATTTGGGGTAAATTTTTATAAAATTTAATAAGCCTAAATGAACGCTATGATAACGAACTGTCATCTACCAAAAAGATTTTTTTTTGCTTTTTGAATTTTTAAGACTTTTTTAACACGCTTTTATTAGCTTCACCTGTATGTATGTATGTATGTATGTATGTATGTATGTATGTATGTATGTATGTATGTATGTATGTATATGTGTATGTATGTATGTATGTAACTTCATCCCATCCTAAAAGTTGTAACATAATTATATCTTTCAAACATTCTCTTTTTTGTGTTCTCTCTATTATTTCTATGTATTCTTCTCCGGATTCGAAACATGACATCAACAGCCCAACGGCATCATATAGTAGGACATTCAACATTATACTTTATGCTTCATTGCGGCTTTTATGTTACCTTTCTTCAAAATAGCCTCTATGAATTTCAATTCACTCCCGTATATAAGCCAATAAGTAACAAGCTTTCAGGGTACGGAAAAACTCACTCACGAACGCTCAAAAATACATTCTACTCAAATCACAAACAAATGTTCAAAGAAAAACGTATAACCACTCAAATAGGGAGTGAACTAACGCACAACAGCCAGCGATCGCTCATAGCGATGGCGATAAACTCAATGCATAAATTCACTCAAAAACAAGTAAGGAAGCCTAAGTTCGAGTGGAATCGAACATTAGATACTCAGCTGTATGCTTTCATTGTTTCTTTGCGTTTGATGGAAACACGGTGCACTTAATATAAAGCGAGTGCTGCATAAAGTGGGCGTAGCCACGCCCATTTTCTAAATTTTTATCAGTCATCCAACTAAGCATATGAATATTATTCTTTGTGCAAAATTTCATTCCTTTATGACTTCTAGTTACAAAGACTTCACGTTACAAATTCCCAAAGAGTGTTCCAGATATATCTTTCTAAAAAGTAGGCGTGGTCATAAACCGATTTCAATAAATTTCTGCGTGGCTATTAACACATGTTATAAAAGTGTATAAACCAAGTTTCGTCATAATATCTCAATTATTTGTCGAGTTATAGGCTAAGAAATCTCGTATATCCCTTTGTGTAAAAAGAGGCGGTGCCACGCCCATTTTCCCAAAATTTTTCTATTTGTTGTTTCCGGTCTATTGTAGAAATCATACCACAGAATTTCAATGAATTATATTTACATTTGACAAAGATATCGCTTAAAATGTTTTTATTAGGCCACTTTATAATACCCATATATAAAAGTGGGCGTGGTCTTCAACCGATATCGCTAAAATTTTCAACATGTATTACCACAAGTAATAAAAGTGTACACACCAAGTTTAGTCATTATACATAAATCATTTGTCGAGTTATGGGCTCAGAAATCTCGTATATTCCTGTTTATAAAAAGAGGCGGTGCCACGCCCATTTGCCAAAATTTTTGTGTTTTTCGTTTTATGTCCGCAGTTGGACTCCTGCTATAAAATTTCAATGATATATCTTTATATTTGACAGAGATATCGCTTAAAATGTTTTTATTAGGTCACTTTATAATATACGTATATAAAAGTGGGCGTGGCCCTCAACCGATTTCGAAAATTTTTCGTCCAAATATTTGGCTAAGTAAGTATATCACGCGTACCAAATTTCATCGATATATCTTCAACGGTTTCTGATTTATGACTCATAAAAATTTCAATGTTAGCCCTTTAATAAGTGGGCGTGGCACCGCCCATTTTCCAAAATTTTTATGTTTTTTGTTTTATGTCCACAGTTGGACTCATGCGACAAAATTTCAATGATAGATTTTTATATTTGACAGAGATATGGCTTAAAATGTTTTTATTAGGTCACTTTATAATACAAATATATAAAAGTGGGCGTGGCCGTCAACCGATTTTAACTATTTTCCGTCCAAACGTTTGCCTAAGTAAGTAAATCACGCGTACCAAATTTTGTCTATGTATCTTCAATGGTTTCTGAGTTATGACATATAAAACTTGCAAGGTTTGACCCTTAATAAGTGGGCGTGGCACCGCCCATTTTCCAAAATTTCATCAAATTTCTTCCTAGGGGTCTGAGCTCAATACGTGGGTAAAATTTCATCGCTCTAGCTATATTAGTGACTGAGATACCAAATTTCCGATTTTTTCTATATAGGAAAAGTGGGCGTGGTCATGGTCCGATTTCGCCCATTTTCAATACCAACCGTCCCAGTCTCGATACCAACTTGCATTTCAAATTTCATCAAAATATCTCAATTTTTGCGCGAGTTAGAGTGTTTACAGACGGACGGACAGACGGACGGACGGACGGACGGACGGGCGGACAGACGGACGGACGGACGGACATGGCTCAATCGATTTCTCTTTTCACCCTGATCATTTTGATATATATAAGTCTATATCTATCTCAACAAAATGATGAACGAAAATATAAGTATTTAAGGAAAAGCGTGGGGTGCTCAATAATATTTGAACATGAAAATATTCGATTCGTACAACTAGTACAAAAATATACCTAGTTGCGAAATTAAAGAGTACGTTATATGAAATCTCAAAAAAGTCAAAATAAAATTATTAGTAAAAAAAACACCGATTTTAAATATTTTTTGACATACTGAGCACCCCACGCTTTTCCTTAAATACTTATATTTTCGTTCATCATTTTGTTTCTAATTAAATTATTTCTCAATTTTTAGTACGATTTTTAAGATTAAAGCGTGTTTTTTAGTTTTTTTAAGCTATTATTTATTTTCAATTTCAAAGTGGGGGGTGCAGCTTCACATTTTTTGAAAAACTCCCACTTTCAATGGATCTGAAATTCAATATGTAAAAATTAATGCCAGATTTATGTGCTAATTTCGTCCAACCACCAAATTTTTTTTTTTAATTTTAAAAAAATTTTTTTTTTAATTTCAAATTTGGGGTAAATTTTTATAAAATTTAATAAGCCTAAATTAACGCTATGATAACGAACTGTCATCTACCAAAAAGATTTTTTTTGTTTTTGAATTTTTAAGACTTTTTTTTCAATTTCAAAGTGGGGGGTGCAGCTTCACTTATTAAATTTTATAAAAATTTACCCCAAATTAGAAATTTAAAAAAAAATTTTTTTAAAAATTAAAAAAAAAAAATTGGTGGTTGGACGAAATTAGCACATAAATCTGGCATTAATTTTTACATATTGAATTTCAGATCCATTGAAGGGGGGAGTTTTTCAAAAAACGTGAAGCTGCACCCCCACTTTGAAATTGAAAAAAAGTCTTAAAAATTCAAAAAACAAAAAAATCTTTTTGGTAGATGACAGTTCGTTATCATAGCGTTCATTTAGGCTTATTAAATTTTATAAAAATTTACCCCAAATTAGAAATTTAAAAAAAATTTGTTTTAAAAATTAAAAAAAAAAAAAATTTGGTGGTTGGACGAAATTAGCACATAAATCTGGCCTTAATTTTTACATATTGAATTTCAGATCCATTGAAAGGGGGAGTTTTTCAAAAAACGTGAAGCTGCACCCCCCACTTTGAAATTGAAAAAAAAGTCTTAAAAATTCAAAAAACAAAAAAAATCTTTTTGGTAGATGACAGTTCGTTATCATAGCGTTCATTTAGGCTTATTAAATTTTATAAAAATTTACCCCAAATTAGAAATTTAAAAAAAATTTTTTTTAAAAATTAAAAAAAAAATTTGGTGGTTGGACGAAATTAGCACATAAATCTGGCATTAATTTTCACATATTGAATTTCAGATCCAGTGAAAGTGGGAGTTTTTTCAAAAAAACGTGAAGCTGCACCCCCCACTTTGAAATTGAAAAAAAAGTCTTAAAAATTCAAAAAACAAAAAAATCTTTTTGGCAGATGACAGTTCGTTATCATAGCGTTCATTTAGGCTTATTAAATTTTATAAAAATTTACCCCAAATTAGAAATTTAAAAAAAAATTTTTTTTAAATAAAAAAAAAAAATTTGGTGGTTGGACGAATTTAGCACATAAATCTGGCATTAATTTTTACATATTGAATTTCAGATCCATTAAAAGGGGGAGTTTTTCAAAAAACGTGAAGCTGCACCCCCCACTTTGAAATTGAAAAAAAAGTCTTAAAAATTCAAAAAACAAAAAAAATCTTTTTGGTAGATGACAGTTCGTTATCATAGCGTTAATTTGGGCTTATTAAATTTTATAAAAATTTACCCCAAATTAGAAATTAAAAAAAAAAATTTTTCAAAAATTAAAAAAAAAATTGGTGGTTAGACGAAATTAGCACATAAATCTGGCCTTAATTTTTACATATTGAATTTCAGATCCATTGAAAGGGGGAGTTTTTCAAAAAACGTGAAGCGGCACCCCCCACTTTGAAATTGAAAAAAAAGTCTTAAAAATTCAAAAAACAAAAAAAATCTTTTTTTTTATAAATTGCGAGTTTTTCATTTTTGACGCAAATTTGTGATACCATTTCACAGTCATGAAAGGTATACAAAACTATGATTACGAATTGTGATTACAATAAATGTAAAATGCGTGTACGATAAAAAAGAATTGGCATTTCAAAACGTTTCCACTCAAATATGAATTTATGCAAAATTAATTTAATTTGCAGAACAATAAACACAAGCGATGAATAAAGCAATAACAAAAATAAAAGCAACAATAACAACCATAGCAGATTTGCATATTTTTATTTCATTTTGAAGCAGGTGATGTATGAAGTGTTTTTTGGGCATATATAACCAGCTTCGGGCACCGTATTGATTGCGGCCTGAAAGCAGACCTTTTGTTAATGATACTTCATTCCATGCACCACAAATATTCACTCAAAACTTCTTATCGGCTTTTGTTGTTTGTAATGTTTACTTGCGAAAATACCAGTCAAATTACTATTCTCCTTCTTCAAAAATATACCCGTTTGTAGACTTAGCAATTTCAGTAGCTTTTTTTCTTATTTGTTCGCAGCGTACGCGGTCCGAAAGTACAACTCAATAATAGATAATATATGAAATGAAAACGCAATTCCAGGTGGAACGCGGTTGGCGAGCGGAGAGTATGGAGCAGAAAGAAGAGAGTCGTCTAGCGCCAATACTGGTTTTATTTGTACTGTCACCAACAGATGTCAACTGTGTCTGTGGCTGTCATCGAGTATGTTGCAACAAAACGGTGGCAACATTTGCTACGCCGCGGCGCGCCGCCAGCAACACTCACAGCTAACGCCGCTATGCGGGTGCGGGTATTACAACGCATAAAGCTAACTCAATATAAATATAAATAAATATGTAGATATATACATTAGGCCGTCTCGCCTTATAGGGACGCAAGAATAAAGTTCGCCGTACGCCCCCGCATACGAGTATGATGTCTTTTTGGAAAACATTTCCGGAAAAGTTTTTTATTTTTTTTTTGGACGCCGCACAGTGGTCGGAGAGACCTGGTTTTACAAGAAAAATTAGAAGTAGTGTTACGATCTTAATGAAAATTTGGGAAATTATTATTTATGTAATGCTGAATCCGATTATGCAAAAAAAATTTATAATTTGATAGTTGACAGCTGTCAAATAGAATAGAAAAATTAGAAGTAGTGTTACGACCCTAATGAAAATCTGGGATTATATTATTTATGTAATGCTGAATCCGATTATGCAAAAAAATTTTATAATTTGACAGTTGATAGCTAACGCTGACCACAATCAAAAGACCTTAGTTTTTTTCCGATAATTTTTTACATATTTTAGTTAAAGTATGGGAAATAATGTACACCATTCCCAGAATTTTCTTTTCCCATAGTGACAATCCTCTATTAGGCAGTATTAACCCAATACGTACTACACCCAAAGTATAAAAGCTTCATTTTTTTTACGAGAAATCTTTTATTTATACTGATAACAATGAAACAACATTAATTCTAACAGAACAATTTCTTTACAAATGGTACCATGACCAAAATATCAATAGAAGAAATAAACTACAAAAAATCTGTATTAAATGATCATTTTGAAAGTGGTAGCAAATAACAGATTTTCACTCTTCTGTAGCGATTTCAACAAAAACTGATGAGTTCTGACTTGGTTCCCGTAAAAGACCGATGACTTCTGCAGAAATGGTGTCTGCTTTTCGGAGAGGAAGTGGTCTCATACTCGATATAACTGGATCGGATGTTATGAGTATCATGTGAAAGAAATCTTCATTCGATTGCTCCCTGCTCATTTTTCGCGTGTTATGCTGAATTCTTTGTTTCGAGCTTCCTGGGCTTCTTCAGAAAAATTCCCAATTTTGCCTTAAAACATTAAAACACTCTAAATGTGTCACCATTCCGAATATAATAACGTGCACTCTCTATAAAAACACAGTTTAAGAAGCAAATCGTGCGCGATTTTTTGTGAAATCGTAGTTTTATATAAAGCAAAAAATAACACCAGACTGCAGTTTTACTGGAAACTTGAGTCATCGTGCCTTTAAAATATAAAAAAAAAACGCAAAATCTAAGGCCTTTACTTTTTTGGCCGCCATTTTTTTTCGGGCGGATATGAGCCGCTAAGCTTTTCATGGATTTTTAGGGCATCCTTTCTTTTATTCTCCGGTAAAAAAATTATGGCCCCACTCGATTGATCTTGTTAGTTATACCTTTCTGAAATAAAATAAATTCTTCAAAAAAAGCCTTTTTTTGTAGTATTGCTAATTTAGTAGCAATTTTTTTTTTGTTAATATTTTTTGTAAAACCATGGCTTTACATGTGTAAAAAGTAAGACTAGAGCAAAGAATTTCAGTTCTACTTGAAACACTATGCAAAAAATGCACTGAAATCTATGCTCAAATAATGACTAAAATACTTCACGATCGAATTTGTGGGTTTAGACGTCTCTAACGGATGTCTCAGCAGATATTTTTGAAAAAATTTATCAGTTCTGAGATCGTTGGACATTTCTGAGTAAGAATGGCTTTTCTCCGGCTAATTTATCACAACTTTAAAAAAACGACTTTTTCTTGTAAAAGCAGGTTCTCCCGACCACTGTGCGCCGCTAGATGTCGCTAAAATTTATTTTTCTCATATCTCCGGTATTTAGAGTCCGATCTCTAAGTTTAATACACCAATGTCTTTGGCTTGAAAGGGCGCCTTATACTATGGAATATTATTAACCCTATGTGCGTCATCTGGGTCAATACCACCCAGTACATAATTTATACCACCCTAATGCAATTTTTTATGCCTGCATGTAGTATTCTAAAATCATTAATCTTTTGCAAAATAAGTATTTCGATCGCTTCAGTAGAACCCGAAATAATACACGTTCAACATTCCGAGGAATATATCGTCCCCTCAATATAACAATAGCGTATGTGCTCATACGCCATTATTTTTTTATTGCATATTTAGAATCTCCATCATTGATTCTATGTCTGGTCAAAATTTCGTCAAATTCTACTTCCACAAAGTGGGTCAAAATGTCATTGGAAAAAATGGTGTATAATTTCTTGTTAAAAAATTTAATAGATATCTCATTTGACAAAAACTTTAAACTCGATTTTCTCAAAACCCAAAAAAATTATACGCTATTGTTATATTGAGGCGACGATATGTTTTTTTTTCATGCGGTCTTTTAGGTGTATTTTACAAAGATTTTCTGAGGCGATCCCTGCTGAAATTTTATGGCGAATAATTTTGTAGAATATTTTAGCTCTCTAGAAAAAAAAGGTACATTTGGGTGGTATAAACTAAGTACTGGGTGGTAGTGACCCCAATGGCGCACATAGGGTTAATAATATTCCATAGTATAAGGCGTCCTTTCAAGCCAAAGACATTGGTGTATTAATTAGAGATCGGACTATAAATATCGAAGATATGAGAAAAATAAATTTTAGCGACATCTAGCGGCGTCCAAAAAAAAATAAAGAAATTTCGGGAAATGTTTTCCAAAAAGACATCATATGCGGGGGCGTACGGCGAACTTTATTTTTTGCGATACGGTCTAATATACATATGTATGTATGTATGTATAAAAGTAGTGAGTGTAAGTAAACTCTTGCATTTTCCAAATAGTGTTTTGAAGTTGCTTCTCTTGCTGGTGACGGTACACAGCTCCCCTTTTTATGTTAACTCCGCCGTGTGCTGCGCCTGACTTCAACATTATAGTTTATTGCTCCATTTTTAATTTCATTTGCATTTGCTGTTGCTTTTGGCACTTACATAAATTATGCACTTAACTTTAGTGGTACACAACACAAAACAATAAAAATGCGAAGGTTGAATGGTGCAAGCGAGCGGTGGCACGTGGAAACAAAAATGTCAACAACAGTAATAACAGTGCAAATAAAAACTGTGTGAAAATGAAAATAATGAAAAAAGTAGTGAAGCGTTAGGAAAATATAAGAAAACGAAATGAAAAATGCATCAAAAAACTAAAAGGTAAATTAAGACGCGAAATTGTGGCAACATTCTTTGCGGGTGTGGGATCGAGGAAAAAATCTTATTATAGGTAGTTACGACAAGTTAGGCGAGAAGAGCGAATAATATAATAATGATTATTACTCATTTTTCTTCTTATAAAAAGTTTTTAATGCATGTTTAAGAAAACGAATTGGTCGATCAACACCAACATAGGTTAAACAAGTATGAGCCAAGTTAGTAATTATTATTATTTTTATAAAATGTCGATTATTTTTTATCGAATTTCAACTACATTCTGCTGGTTTGCGTATGGTACTTACTTGATTTCCCATCATTTACATTTCTCCACATACACGTAAAATATTTTATCCACGCTACTGTATTTAAGAAACTACGTATGTATGTATACACAAAGGACTTGCTCTAGTAAAACCTAAACAATAGTTCCTCATACGCCCCGGACAAAACTCGTGCTTGCATGTTTGCCTGTACCGCGTAAGAATTTGTTTAGCGTTGTGCGGATAAAACAATGCAAGTTGTATAATAAAACAAAGTAAAAAAATAATTTTTTTATATTTTTGAACAAGATTTATATTAGTCCTTAGTTCATTTGGATCTTAATTTCAATCTAAGCATACATTTAACGTATTTCTTCAAAGCATTTCTGTATATGTGTCAACATAAATAAAAGCGCGGGTCCTCTTTACGTAATGCATATCTTACGTAATTGGAATTTAAAGTTTTTATCGCTTCCTTCCATTTCACCAATACGGTTTTATAACATGAATATGTAATGAGTACCCGCGCTTTTATTTATGTTGATACATATACAGAAATGCTTTGAAGAAATACGTTAAATGTATGCTTAGATTGAAATTAAGATCCAAATGAACTAAGGACTAATATAAATCTTGTTCAAAAATATAAAAAAATTATTTTTTTCCTTTTTAGTAAATTGTTATATTAATATTAAATAAAAGCTTTTTTAAAAAATTTTTTTTACTTTGTTTTATTTTTGCCTTTTTAGTTTTACAATGCATATTACATCTAATATCTGGTTTTACTATACTCTTTTGTGAATAGATTACTTCGTAATACGTGTTCAAAATAGGAACAAATCTGGTTCATAAATACTAATTTTCTAAATATCTTGACACTAGCGCCACCTAGCGGCGATTTATTTCCACGGATATATTTACTTTCTCATAGGCAATATATATACCGAATATGAACAAATTCGGTCGGTAAATACGAATTTTACAAATATCTTGACACCAGCGCCACCTAGCGGCGATTTTTTTCCACAGATGTATTTACTTTCTCATAGGCAATATATATACCGAATATGAACAAATTCGGTCGGTAAATACGAATTTTACAAATATCTTGACACCAGCGCCACCTAGCGGCGACTTTTTCCCTCGGATGTATTTACTTTCTCATAGGCAATATATATACCGAATATGAACAAATTCGGTCGGTAAATACGAATTTTACAAATATCTCGACACCAGCGCCATCTATCGGATTTTTTTTTATTTCACATTGCATTGTCTTCGGGTCCTGAACTATGTTCCAAATTTCAAGTACCTAGCTCAACTAGAAGTATCTTAAATGTTCGTTGCAAAATTCCACGACATACACCCATACATACATACAAAAAGTGAAGTTACCCTGCAAAAAAATGTGCGATCAATCCCGAAAGAGATTTGTCCTCGATTGATCTCTTTCGAGAACAATCGGTCCACAATTAGTCCCCGATTGTTCCCGTACGGGTATAAATGTAGACTAATTGTAGACCAATTGTTCCCTAACGGGTATAAATATAGATTAATCGCTTTTATCCCGAACGGATATAAATGTAGATTAATCGCTTTCGTTCCGAAGGGGTACAAATCTAGATTCCTTAAATGTAGAAATTTTACAAAAATA
Organism: Urophora cardui; assembly: GCA_960531455.1. Classification (NCBI taxonomy): domain Eukaryota; kingdom Metazoa; phylum Arthropoda; class Insecta; order Diptera; family Tephritidae; genus Urophora; species Urophora cardui. The sequence goes on along the minus strand of OY482674.1, from coordinate 1,645,128 downwards.
TGCAATGTATTTAAAAATTTGTAGAACAACCGGTAAAACGAATTGAACACCCTTTCTTTTAATAACAATGATGAATAATAATTTTAACAAAATGTTGCCTAAAATGTTCTATGAAAAATTAATAACAATGATGAATAATAATTTTAACAAAATGTTGCCTAAAATGTTCTATGAAAAATTCCTTTTTTTTTCAAAAGTAAAACATTATATAATCTTTATTTATATATACATGAACATTTAAAATTTTTTAAAGATTGTTATTAAAAATTGTCTTGGCGAACAACTTGGAAAAACCTACATTTGTACCCGTTCGTGCTGGAAGCGATTGATCTACATTTGTACCCGTTCGGTATGTTAGTGATTAATCTACATTGGTACCCGTTCGGGTATACAAGTTGAACAATTAGTCTCTTCATAGGACATGCTCGAACAAATGCGATCAATTCACTCCATATAAAGGGATGTAAAATTGTATTAGTCGCATGCTCCCTTGCGATTGATCCCGGACACGTCCCGGATTAATCGCATTTGTTGCAGGGTAAATAAAAGCTTGTAAAAATTTACATATCTATGTATGTGGGTATATGTACATACTAGGGATTCCAATTTTTCCGATTTTTACGATCCCGGGATTTTCGGTATTTTATTTTATAATCCCGGGATCCCGGGATTTATCCCGGGATTTGGACTTTAATTACACAGGCCGAAAAAATTTTCAAAAAATTTTCTAACTCAAATAAAATTCTACTTTTCTAAAGGATTTCGGTGCGCTGATTCTGAATCTGAAGTCGGATTTTCGGTAATATGTATAGGTTTTGAGATATTCATGTCCAAAGAGGCGAAAAATGCGATTTTTTGCTATATTCACTGCTCAATCTGTTAAATTACTTACTTTCATTAAAAGATGATTGCAGCTATTGAAAGAACGATCATTTCTCTTGAAAACAGCGCTTTGCTTTTTCGGGTATCTTATTCAGATATCTACGTTGTCTTCAAAAGAAATGATCGTGCTTCCAATAGATGTAATCAGTTTTTAATGAATGTCAGTAATTTTAAAAATATTGAGGTGTGAATATGGCCACAAACTGCGTTTTTCGCCTCTTTGGACATGAATATCTCAAAAACTACACCGAAATCCTTTTGAAACGTAGAATTTTATTTCTGTTACAAAAATTTTTCGACCAGTATTATTTTCCAACATTTGGGGTTGAAAAAAGTAAATAAAAGTAAAAGTAAATATGAAAAAGTGTATTTTTATGTAGAATGCTAGAAAAATAAAAAAACACCATGCTAAACAAGTCTGCGATACTTGTCTTATTTCTACTCGTTTTTATTCAGCGATACGCAAATTGTATAAGTCCAAAAAGCGAAGAAAATTGTGTAAGTCCAAAATATTTACATGAACACAAATTTTTTTTTTCATTTAGAAATTTTTTTATTTTTTGTTTTTTGTCTCTCCTACAAAGTTTGAAAAAAGGACTTACACAATTTGCATTCTAAGCTAGCGAAATACATTTTTAGAGAAACGCTACAACTTTAAAATGCAAAGAAAAAATAGATTTTTATTGCCATTTTTTATTATTTCATTAGTAACAAAATAAAATAGGAATGTAAAATCATTCGTATTATTTAATAATACCTAAGAGTTACTTTAAAAAGCACAACCAACAACGAAAATTACAAACATTTGGTGAACAAAACATTTGCCTTTGCAGTTGGTAGATACTTTTAGGATATTAATAAAAAGGCTTGCAATCATTTGATAATTTCCAATAGAAATTTTTTTAGAATTTAACGACGAACTTTGTTTAAGCGAATATTTCCAAGCTTGCCGAAAAATTCAGAAAATTAATGCAACTTCTGAATAGATAAATATCGGAGGCAAAATTTTGATATGAATTCCGAGTATGCAGCTGCGTATTTAATTTTAGTAGAGTGTTGTAAGACTATCAAGTCTAATTAAAATTTTGTTTCCATTTTCTTCCATTATGTACTTTCCGTGTGGGAAAATTCCAAAAAACATTTGAGAAATAAATGACCAAAAATCAGGAAATAGAAATTATCAAATGAATTTTGCCACAAGCTAAAAGCTTTAAAAAATACCTAACGTACGTTTCCCTACAACGCGTACTTCAACACAAAAAATTTAATTATTAAAAAAAAATCAAAAATTGTAATCCTTATTTTGACTAATCGACTTTTTTATTCTAGCAAAAATGTCGCACTTTCTTCCGGCTGTCACATTTTTTTGTTCTCTTCCACACAGACTGAACACTTTTTTAGGGATGTTTGTTCTATTGACGAAATATAAAACTGGCCCGACTACGGGCAACATTTTCTGCTCTTAGCACAAGTAAAAGGTTGCATTATTTTTGTTTCATTCATCACATGAAAAATGCAACACTTTGATAGGACACAGGACACATGTTGATAATGCTGCAATGTAATAATGCAACATTTTCATTCAGAATAGGAAATGCTGTTAGTATACAGATCTGAGAACAATAAAAATTATATAAAATATAACTTTTCTTTGCTATAATAGCGGAATATTCTCTCTTTATCTTATCCCGAAAATCCCGGGATAAAATTCTAGCTATCCCGGGATTTTCGGGGAGTCAGAAAGGGCGGGATCCCGGGATCCCGGGATTGGAATCCCTAGTACATACATACATACATACATATCTGTGCCCGCAAATTAAAGTAGCCTAACTCGAGATAATGCGAAATTGAGTTATTGCTATAGTGTTAATCTTTGGAGGAAAACCCATCGATCTGTCTTATCCCCATTTAAATTGGAGTAATATTTAAAAAGTTATTAAGATATAAAAATTATCCTAACTCAGATAGAAACATTTTGCACCAGTTAAAACAACTTATCTTCTAGCAAATCTCTTAAGTCTAGTATTGTATGAAAAATCGTTTTATTAAAACATCCTAACTAGAGTTATGTGGGTACTTCATGGACGTATTTATTTGCGTTTTCAGTTTATTAAAAAAACCTAACTTGAGTTAGGAATTATAATTTTTTTTTGTCAATTTTGTTTTCATAGCCTAACTCGAAATAGGTTATTTTAAGTGATTTTTTTTTTTAGTTTTACACAATTTATCTCGAGTTAGGTTTTTTTGTTAGAATATTTTTCTCATTTCATGCGTTATTATCTTCAGTTAGGTTTTTTTGTTGGAAGCAAGTGGATACGATAAACTGAGATAAGAGATTTTTCATCATAATATATATAGAAATTCAATTAATTATTATATACTGTATACATAAAACACCTTTTTTCATCAATTAAACTTTAATGTGGCCGCTGAGGTGCAGTGCGTAGACTGCTCGCCTGCTATACCAGAGGTCTCGGGTTCTAACCCAGTCCAGACAAACACCACAAAAAATTTTTCTAATTGATTAAACCCCAATTATTGGGTTTTTATAAATAGCGGTCACCTCTCTGTAGTCGGCGGCATACCCTCCGAGTGTATTTCTGCCATGAAAAGGCTTCTCACATAAAAGCATTCGCCGTTGGGAGCTCGCATAAAACTGTAGGTCCACACAAATTGTAGGAAAAACAATAGTTGAGAAGCACACCTCGAATTGGGAGAGAAGCTCGGCAATAAAACTCGTTAGAGTTTTAATATCGCCAGTGTATTATTATTGTTATTTTTTTTTATTTATTAATATTGATAGTTAAGCTTAAAAGCTAGAAACTAACAGATATTTTTTATATAGCACTGACAACTCAGGCCTTCGGCTAGTTATTATTGTTATTAAACTTTAATCGTGTAGCCTTTTACAAGGTATGGATCCTGGTAACATGGAGGAAGAAGACTTTCTGAATATGGATTATAGTAGCGACGACTCAATTAAGGACTCATTTTTTAACGATAGTCAGTCGGACACGGGGTCAGATAGTGCTGATTAGCATATGCCTTCCTACACCTTTTTGCGATCTTCTGAATATTTTTATAAACGCTTTATACACTTTTTATTTAACTGTACATGACTGTGTTTCCGGACAACCTACGTGTTATATGTGGCATGAGACCCTTGCAAATTGTGGTGGCAATGGAATAGCATCGTGCTTATTCAAACACTTAAATAGTTTACCATTCAATATTAAACATGTCGTTTTTTATAGCGATTGCTGTCCTGGCCAAAACCAAAACTCTTTTATTAGTACTATGTTTTAAATCTTCATGCAAGGTGATACTAACATTGACAAAATTTACCACAAGTTTTTGGTTCATGGTCATACGCATATGGAGTGTGCTGTAGACATGCCTTAATTGAACGAAAAAAAAAAAAACAAACGAATATAAAGATTCATCACTGGGTTTATAAACATATGTATTTTGCACATGACTCTATATGTCGATTCCATCACAATTACCAGCTATTTTCTATCAAACAGTAGTGCTACCGCGCCCCTTTTTCGGCGGTTCCAGCTGTTATAGCTTTGAACCTCTCGCCTGGGAATCTTCATTAATCAATTCTGGATAAACCAAGCTTCTTGTGGTGATTTCCCTAGTACCATGCCTTTTCAGTATTCGGTAAAATAAAACGTAAATTCAGTTCGGGTTGAAAACGATCCGCGGCGTAGGATTATGGATTATTTTTTTCAGGCACAAACAACAATGATTAGCGAAACGATTTTTATTTTATTTCATTCATTTCAAACAAAAATTAAAAGTCAAAAACTCTAAGACTTCTAATTCCACTACTTAGTTAGTTATATCCACTTAAATTATCGTTTCGGGTCGTTTTCGACTCGAACGTAGGTCTACGCTTAAAAACACTTAACTCGAGTTAAATGGAAATAAAAACCTTATTGGGAAGAATTCGACACAATAAAAGAACTTAACTCGAGTTAATTCTGCTTTTCGTAAAAATTGCATCCAATAAAAGCACTTAAGTTATAAAAGACAATTTTTTGCAATTAACCTTGCTTTAAGATTTCTGGTTCACAACTATTCCTTCTCTAACACTACAAATCCATTATTTCCCCTTTTAAAAACCCGAATTGGTCCAATGGTTTGAATTTTGACAAAAAATTGAGTTTTCTCCGTTCACCATATTTTGAGTTAGGCTACTTTAATTTGCGGGCACAGATATATGCCATTATGTGTGTCACTTTATTATTTTATCTTTCAGCAAATATGTGTCTTATTTGCATTTGTTTACCGCAGCTCTTTGTTTGCCTTTTCCTTTGGCGCTGCTGAGTCGCTGGCACTTATCAACACCATCAGCAGTAGCACCTTGCAGTTTCTGTTTTTATATTTCTTCTTATTGTACTTTGAATGTAACTTTTTTATTAGGAAAAAATTCACTTTATTTGTCAAGATTTTTGGCAAACTTCTCTTTTTTAATTTCAATATTTATTGAGCTTCTGTTTGGTCGGTGAAATGAAAACAAAAACCTTTGGTTTTATTTCTATGCCTCCTACGCGTGTCTCTATTTTTTATTTTGAATATTAAGAATCACTTAGTGGAAATGAATTCTGATATTGAAAGTTATATGAGTGAATAGATACCTTCCTTTATAGAAACTAAAGTTTCCTTTACTACAGACGGCTGCGATTTAAGTAGTGAGTGCCAACTCAGTTGCAAAATGACTCTCCAACGGCTGGAAGTTCCTTAAGATGTTCTGTGAATCATACGGATTCAATTGATATGAATTAATTTCGTTAAAAAGGACACCACGAATTTGGTGTCTAAAACTAACTATAATATATAATACAATGGGCTATTTATAACTGACGAGTTTTGTGGCCGAACTTCTCTCCCAATTCGAGGTGTGCTCCTTTTGTTTTTTCCTACTAATTGGGTGGACCTACATTTTATGCCAGCTCCGAACGGCGAATGCATTTTTTGTGAGAAGCTTTTTCATGGCAGAAAAACACTCGGAGGGTATGCCGCCCACTGCCGAGAGGTGACCGCTGCTCTTAAAAAACCCAATAATTGAATTTTTACTAATTAGAAAATTTTTTTTTGTGTTTGCTCGGACTGGGGTTTGAACCCGAGACCTATGGCATAGCAGGCGAGTACTCTACCCACTGCACCACAGCGGCCCAAAACTAACTGCATATATATATAGCAAATAGTTCCCTGAAGCACTTTTTAGTAACCGTCTTTAAGCTTATTTAAAATTGAAAATTACCAAAAAGGAGAGAGCGCAAATTGAACGCGTTGGTATTAATTTCCCTTTAAAGTTTAAACGATTCCGTTTCATAATATAATAAAACTTTCAGGCTGAAAACTTCATTCACTAAATTTGTTATAAATAAAACCGCATTTAACTTCTCTTCGTTCTCCACTGTTCATCTTCTGCACTTCCCTCCTCTGACACCTTCTGTCTTCCCACTGTTTCCTTTTTTTACTTATCAGCAGCATCCTGACTACGCTAACACGCCCAATGGTCCTCATGTGCATTCTCACAGTTTATAAATCATAAAGTTTCAGTCATGCCTCCTGCGCTAGCTGGATGGGGCGCATGTATGTACGTCCGTGCGTGCAACATACTTTACGTGGCATATCTGCAAGGAAAGCGTTGTGTTGCATGCAAGACTGCAACCGTCTCACATACACAAACAAGTTATGTGTGTGTGCAGGGTTGATATTTAAGCTGCATGTCTTATGTTGTCAGAAGAGAGTTTCTGCACTTTGCCAGTTCTATATTTGCTTTGACGTAGAATATGACTCATTATACCTTTCATGAGAATGACATGGTATTTATTATAACTTAGTGCCAAAAAATTTTTGTCGAAAGTACCAGAAGGAAGCGGGGGGGACCCACCAAAATATATACCGATATGATCACAATCACGAGCTGAGTCGATTAAGCCATGTCCGTCTGTCCGTCCGTCCGTCCGTCCGTCTGTGTGAACGCAAACTAGTCCCTCAGTTTTTGAGATATCTGAATGAAATTCGGAATACAGGTATTTTGTTATATGCAGCTGATCATTTGTCGGAACCGGCCGATTCGGACCACTATAACATATAGAAAACAACCGATTATTCAGATATACATGAAATTTTTGGATGTAATTTGTGCATAACTTCCCCATTTAAACAGATAAGGACATGAAACTTTGAAGTAGACGTGCCCATTTTGGCCCAAACAAGGTTACCGAAAATTGTCAAGATCGGACCACTATAACATATAGTTCCACAACATCCGATTATTCAGATATACACATTTTGGTGTATAACTCCTCCATTTTAATAGCTAACGGCCTGAAATTTTGAAGTATTTGTACCCATATGAACCCAAACGGGATTGCCGAAAATTGTTAAGATCGGACCACTATAACCTATAGCTCCCCTACAACCGATTGTTCAGATAAACACATTTTGGTGTATAACTCCTCCATTTTAACAGCTAACGGCGTGAAATTTTTAAGTATTTGTACCCATATGGGCCCAAACAGGGTTACCGAAAATTGTCAAGATCGGACCACTATAACATATAGCTCCCCTACAACCGATTGTTCAGATATGGACATTTTGGTGTATAACTCCTCCATATAAATAGCCAAGACACCATTTTTTCTAATAAATCTTTCCATAAATGAACCCACAGAATTAAAATTATAAATTAAACTTAATCCGGCTATGTACATACCTAGGTAACTTTTCATTTCCCCACTCATGAAAGGTATGAAGTCTTCGGTACGGCCGAAGACAGCCGCGCTTTTACTTGTTTTAAGGTAAGGCATTGCCGAGGCTGTAATATGCCTCAGAGCTTTGCAGAGTGCCCAAGAATGATCGTATGAGATAAACTATCTTAGTAAAAAATTTTCAAAAAATTAGTTGGAAGAAGATTTTTCCCAAATGGAAAATGAAATTCCAACCTTCGTAGTATCTATTATATAAATACATATATTGTGGACGCTACTGGACGTGGCTCTTACTCAGCCCATAGAAAAGGCTAAACCTCCTGAGTGGTGTGTTTTTTTTTTTTGTTTTCACGTTTAATTTTTTTTCTCAACTTCCTGCTTCTCACTTCATACGAAAGTTCGTCGTCATATTTAACACGTTTCTTGAGCTCCATATATTCGAGCAACAGAGCTATAACTTCCGTGCTGGGGCGCGGCTGGTGGCAGAACACAAAACACCATACAACACACGCAATAAATATGTATGTACGTAAATATGTACATACATACATCCTACGCTCAAGGACTACACAAAATTTTGTTGATGTTGTGCTGTGCTGTGATGGCATCGCCAAAAAGTTAAAATTAAAAAATGCCGTCACTTGGCGGATTGCGCGCAATCAACCAACAACACGAGGGAATGCGCTTTTAAGCTGTTTCGTTATTAACAAGCGAAATAAGCAGCAACAAAAAAAACATAAATAAAATTTAAAAAAGTCGAAAATTTCACCAAATTTGCGAAAAGCTAAAGTTTTTTGCCAACTCGAAATTGACTTTTGCTCGGCAAGTTAACGCGCGCATTTTGATTAATGACACCGCCACTGCCACTCACTGAAAGGAGCTGACAGTTGCTGCCGCTGAAGCACAGAGTACAAGTCTTGAGAGAAGCGATGAGCGTGTGCTAAGAGAAGTTAAAGTTGGCGCAGTTTAGGCAGAAGAATGATGAAATTAGCGAAATATTTATTTTTAGTAATTTTTAATTATTTTATACTTGCAAGCTTGTAAGAAATCTTGAGAGGTGTTTTCCATTTTTCATTTGTTTTGACGTTCCTTTTTTGGTTACTTTTGATGCACAATCAGTTTTGGGCATATAAGAAGATAGAACTCAAAGAATATACACCCGTATAGTGTTATAAATTAGTTAGTTTTCGAGAGTGATCCAGAAAATAGTCGGAAATTACTAGAACTTGACAGAGAGACTACACGGAATTCAAAGGAGGTTTGTTAGCTAGTGTAAAAGGAAGTTTGACGGTTATTCGCGGCTGGACTACAATACGAATGAAAATCATGAAGGGGTTTCCAGATGTTTGGACAATCAGATAAAATATCTCGATCTCGCCCATCACTACCATGACTTGATTGCCATTCAATTTCAAATGAAAGAAGTATTTAGTCAAAAGTCCGCAAAACACTTTTAGTATCATCAATAACTACATAGAAGGTTGTTTACACTTTTTTTACTTTCGTTTGTTTTACGACCAACAAAATGTAATCATATGATTAACTCTATACGTGACTTTCGATTTTTCTGTGTGTGTTTGCCTTATTTCTCACGTCCTCCAGTTAAAAGCTTACCAAATTAATACAGTTCAGGCTTCTGACAAAATTTGTACGCAATGGACTTTTTGTTCTAAGTCTACACATGTGTATATGAATTTATATACTCAGTTGGTATTATAACCAGGCGAGTTAAATTCTCATTAAAATTAGTAATGATTGATTTTCTTGGATTTTTTAATTTGAATTGTTTTACATATGTATATCACCACATCAATCAGGGCACCACCAATTGCAGTCTTTGTTTTTTATAACTTACAGCTAAGTATTTAGTAGGTCCATTACACCCTCACTCGAATTTATTTATTCTTGTTTGGCTTTGTTTGGTTTTTAAATCCCGAACCTTCAGCCTATACTCAAATTTGTATGCGGAAAGGAAATAATAACCAACACAAATACATACCTAAATAATGCTTTTCATATATAAATACTTATGTATATCTCTCAAATCAGCTGATTATATAATCAGCTTTGCTAATTTTTTTGCAACATGTTCTCTGATACATGTGTAAGTAGGTTGCTAATCATGTTGCTTATACTCTGTTCTATGTTTAGCGACTTTCGCATAAGCGTGTTCTCGTATGAGGAGATTATCCAAAATAAAAAGCGCAAATCTTGCAATTAAGCAAGCGGTGCTGCGCAAGTAATTAGCTGGAATACCAATGTTTCTCTGCTCGTATACGTATAAATATATGTATGTACATAGATATGTATATATATGCCATTTCAGCACTGCTTTGCTGATTAAGTCAATCTAAAGATCAAAGAAAAGTATGAGTTCACGTACTTTTTCATTTCCATTTTTCGCAAACAAACGATTTGAACGATAAACCGCAAATGAGTTTAGCAGATTTGCTATGCGTGAGTTCTGAAAATATGGTATTTTTGTTATATCTGTGGCCACAAGGCATAATCGCCTAAGTCGTAAAAGATGATTTCGAGATAAATTGCTTTTTGTATCAGAAGACGAGAGCTAATATGATTTAGCGCTTTGAAAGAACGCAGTAACAAGAGAGTTTACAATTTACAGCCGAATTTGAACGAAAAGGGTGTTAAAAAGGGAAACTAGTACAAGTTCAAGACAAAAAGATGTGTAGCATTCAATGAGTACACCGATGAGTTATGCCCAAGCAACTTTTCCCCACAATTTTCTCGTTTTTTTTCAACAGAAAACTAATAAATTTCAACACATCTCATTAATCTATATATGTATATATATAAAAATCAAGGCCATTTCTTTGTCGCCGGCTTTCGCCCAAACGCGTGGAGGGATTTTGACCAAATTTACACACCAGCTGCGAACCTTGCCCTAGATGGTTTTTATACATATTTTTTTCAAAAACGTGAATCTGGCTTCCCCTGAATATTTTTCGTCGATACTGGTATCAAATGAAAGGTATTGAGCAGGGAATTTACCTAAAATAATACTTATTGTGATTCCTAGGTCGGGTCTCCAGATATGAGTCAAAACGTGGACCCGAATGACTCTCGAATATTTGTGGGCGATATTGGTATCAAATGAAAGGTCTTGATGAGGACTTGAACATAGAGCTCTTTTATTTTGGAAGTCTAAGAAAGGTCAGGTCCCAAGATGTGGGTCAAAATGTGGACGGATTACCACGAAATATTTCCCAGCGATTTCGGTATCAAATGAAAGGTGTCGATCTGGTATGAACTCATTATTCCTAGGTCGGGTTGTTTTTAAGCAACGATGGTATCAAATGGGAAGTGGAATGTAGGGCTATGTTATGCTAAACCCGGTTCCCTAGGCAAAGGGGAAGGGTAATGAGAATGGGAAAGGCAAAGGGATGGAAAAGGAGAGGCAGAATATAATGATAATGGAATGAAGAGAGACAGTAAGACAGGGAATGAGAGACGGAATAAGATGGGGAATGAAAGAGAGAGAGAGAGAGAGAAAAGGAGAGGTAAGAGAGAGCGGTACAGAATGGGAAATGCAACAGGAGAGGAAAAAGAAGACGGATGCGGAAATGAAAGGAACGAGAAAGATAAATGGAAAGGGATAGAGAAAGGGAGTGGGAGATTAATACGAAGAAAAATGGGATAAGGACATGAAGAGGACAAACTTTTGAAAATATCATTTTTTCCTTCACTTTTTTTAAACTTATCTGACTTTTCTGAGGTCTGCAGCCCGAGGAAAGTTCGGTTCCTAGATTCTTCCAACTTATTTTAAAGTGCGCTGTTTTTTCGCTTATATGCCTATAATCGGAAGTGGACCAAAGCAAAGCTTGGCCGAGTACAGCTAGTTACTTAATAATTAAATCAAAACATTATAGTAGTCACATTTAGTACGTTCAGATATACTTATACATATGTACCTACAGAGCATGCAAATTCTCTCAGTCACATTTAATCCATTCTCCATAGTTTGTCATGTCACCATTAACAGTCAACGGACTGTAAAACGTGCGCGGAACGTTCGACACGGATAGCGTGTCAAATGATGACTTGATAAGTATGTTTAAATATATATATTTATGTGTTTTGTTTACACTGCTGATTTAGGTAAATAAGTAATTAGCATATAAACAGGTACTATATATTATTTAGATCAATTCTGTTCAACCGCAGACCGGAGAAGATGAAACGAAAAGGTTGCGCAATAATAAAAATAAAATAATTGATACAAATTGTGGAAAGTACAAGAATTTGAAGGACACAAATATAAATTATTACCAAAAAGAAAATATGCTTTATTATAAAATAGTACTAACTTTGTGGCTAAATATTTTGTTACTAACTTTTGACGCGTGTCAGGCGGGTTACATGGAAAGGCATTATCCGGCATCGGTACTAGAAGATGTATATTTGGATATGGTGGGTTGGTTAATAACAAAAAAAAAAATTTATATATAAAATTATTAAGGTGATTACATACATATATACTCGTACTACATAGAATGGCTGTCACTCGTGTAAGGCAATTTATAATGAGGTGGTGTTTAAAGTTGAATATATGTATTTTAGGAGCCAAGTGACTTAAAATTTGTGTCAAAAGGATAAAAGAATATGATTGTTCAGTGGAGCTTCACAGTGCAGCAAGACAAGAGAGCAATCAAGATAAACGAATAAAATATCTCGGGCTCGCTCATCACTAAACAGGGGTAGAGCGCTCTTTTCAAGCAATCGGTGGATAAGTTGTAGAGCATAGTACGGCAAAATTCTGATTAAAATGTGTGCGATGTTTCTCATTTGCCCGTGCGGGTTACTTTTTCGGGTCTATGCTATGGAGCATGTATTATGTGTGAACTGTTAACTTTAACACCAATACCGTCCAGAGAGAGTTCCATAATCACTCATAGTATGACTCTCTTTTCTATGGAGCAAATTGCCAACTTATTTCCCTAACGGCCGTTTTCTCAATCTCCAGTTAATATAGGTCCCTGTCAAACTCATGCATTTAGCATGTGGTCGAATTTGTGTAAAGAGTCACTTCAATCGTTCTTTATGACCAAATGTGTTTTTAAAAAAGAAGAAAAGATTGTAAAAATGTAATAAATCATTTAAAAATAACTAAAAGGCCAGTAAAAAAATGAAATCCGCTATATGATCAAGTTCTTCTTTCTCTTCGCACAGTTCGGTTTAACACACAAATATCACTACCCTTTGGAGAGTCACTATGTCACTACAGAAGATAAATACATCTTACAACTGTTTCGCTTACCACGACCCAAAGCGCGTCCCGTCTTTCTAATGCATGGAATATTGGATAGCTCAATTACATGGATTTTGAATGGGCCATGGAGTGCACTGGGTAAATGAAATATCTCTCTTTCTACTCGAGTTTCAAATGACAGTAATTGTTTTTTTTTAGGTTAATACCTCTATGATTTGGGTTACGATGTCTGGCTGGGCAATGCACGTGGCAATTTCTATTCACGCAATCACACTTATTACAATCCCGATTTAGATGCTTCCTTTTGGAGTTTCAGTTGGCATGAAATTGGTTTTTATGATTTGCCTGCCTCGATTGATTATGTGTTGAATGCAAATGGCTATGAGAAATTGGCATATGTGGGGCACTCTCAGGTAAGTTTAAGCTACTATTTACCTTTTGTAAATATTTTGTATTAGATCAAGGCTCGGCGTTTCATAGATCTTAAGATCAGACAAACAAGTTACGCTCTTCACACGGACAGGTTGCGCTCCTTGTTTAAAAAATGATTTAGTCGTCGCTGAACAAGTGGCCAATAGAGCTGCAAAACCATCGATAGTCGGACCACTCGATAGTTTCGATAGTCGAAAAAAAAACTATCGATACTATCGATAGTTTTTTATGAATATTTCACTAAAATAAGAAAACCATCCCTTGTTTACAGTTTTCTTTCCAAAAGGTCTTTAATTTTTTACGCAAAACAATAATTAAATAAAAGATCAAATAAGAATTAGATACTTCACTTACACTGAGAGAAAAATCAAACAAAAGTTGGTTAATAGTACTAATTTCACACTTGTTTAATATTACCATTACCATTGTTGATATATTAGTGTTTTTGGTTATATTAACCATGATATTTGTTGATATAACAAAATGTTCGTTCAAATCTTCAACCAATTTCTTGTTACTATTAAACAATTTGTTGGTTATATTTTTATGCCAGGAGCAACACTGCTATGTATGATCTATAAGAGAGTGTTAATATGTTGACTGAATAACAAAGAAAATTCCAAATACTCACTCTCTCGCTCTCTACAATTCGGGTCCAGCCATTCAACTTCGTCAAGCACAAACGGTGTTGAAGGCGATGGTAACAACAGAGCCGAAGCCATAAAGCTTCGTATATATTTTTACTTTTTTTAGATATGAATTAACCAATATTTTCGTTAATATAACAAATATACACGTTGGGGAAACCAACTTTCTGTTTGATATTGATTGTTACCAAAATATTGGTTAATGGTAGATACAATGAAAATGTACATATTACATTCTTTCCTTTTGACATGAATAAATCAACCAATAAAACATTAACCAAGAGGTTGGTTGAAAAACCCATTGTACTTTTTTCTCTGTGTATGTATATAGCATTTTCTGGTTAAATTAAACCTTAACAAGTAAGGAAGCCTAAGTTCGAGTGGAATCGAACATTAGATACTCAGCTGTATGCGTTCATTGTTTGTTTGCGTTTGATGGAAACACGGTGTATTTTATATAAAGCGAGTGCTGCATAAAGTGGGCGTAGCCGCGCCCATTTTCAAAATTTTTATCAGTCATCCAACTAAGCATATGAATATTATTCTTTGTGCAAATTTTCATACCTTTATGACTTCTAGTTACAAAGATGTTACGTTACAAATTTCCAAAGCGTGTTCCAGAAATATCTTTGCTAAAAAGTAGGCGTGGTTATAAAACGACTTCAATAAATTTTTGCGTCTCTTTTAACACAAGTTATAATAATAATAATAATACAATGGCGCTATTATAACTCTGACGAGTTTTATGGCCGAGCTTCTCTCCCAATTCGAGGTGTGCTCCTTTTTGTTTTTCCTACTAATTGGGTGGACCTACAGTTTTATGCCGGCTCCGAACGGCGAATGCATTTTTTGTGAGAAGCTTTTTCATGGCAGAAATACTCTCGGAGGGTATGCCGCCCACAGCCGAGAGGTGACCGCTGCTCTTAAAAAACCCAATAATTGGATTTTTACTAATTAGAAAAATTTGTTCGGCTCGGACCGTGGTTTGAACCCGAGACCTCTGGCATAGCAGGCGAGCACTCTACCCACTGTACCACAGCGGCCACAAGTTATAAAAGTGTATAAACCAAGTTTCGTCATAATATCTCAATTATTTGCCGAGTTATGGGCTCCGAAATCTCGTAGATTCTTTTGTTTAAAAGGAGGCAGTGCCACGCCCATTTTCCAAAATTTTTCTACTTTTTGTTTCCGGTCTATTGTGGAATTCATGCCACAAAATTTCAATGAATTACCTTTATATTTGCCAAAGATATCGCTTAAAATGTTTTTATTAGGTCACTTTATAATATACATATATAAAAGTGGGCGTGGCCGTCAACCGATTTTAACTATTTTCCGTCCAAATGTTTGGCTAAGTAAGTAAATCACGCATACCAAATTTCATCGATATATCTTCAATGGTTTCTGAGTTATGACATATAAAACTTTCCATGTTTGACCCTTAATAAGTGGGCGTGGCACCGCCCATTTTCCAAAATTTCATCAAATTTCTTCATAGGGGCCTGAGCTCAATACGTGGGTAAAATTTCGTCGCTCCAGCTATATTAATGGCTGAGATACCAAATTTCCGATTTTTTCTATATAGGAAAAGTGGGCGTGGTCATGGTCCGATTTCGCCTATTTTCAATACCAACCGTCCCAGTCTCGATACCAACTTGCATTTCAAATTTCATCAAAATATCTCAATTTTTGCGCGAGTTAGAGTGTTTACAGACGGACGGACAGACGGACGGACGGACGGACGGACGGACGGACAGACGGACGGACGGACGGACATGGCTCAATCGATTTCTCTTTTCACCCTGATCATTTTTATATATATAAGTCTATATCTATCTCGATTATTTCATTCTGTTACAATCCACCGTTATGTGATTAAAACTATAATACTCTGTGTACTAGTACAGCTGAGTATAAAAAGAGGAATGGTTTTGTTTACATTTTCCTTTTCAAAGTCTTTAATTTTTTTTAACGCATAACATTAATTAATTAACAAAATAACAACAAATAGGAATTAAATACTTCACTTATATGTATAGCATTTTTTGGTTAAATTAAACCTTTTTCAATTTAAAATTTGCACTTGATTTGAAGAAGGTTTCATTTGACTTGAAAACGCTATAGTAATAAAACTAAAAGTAGTACATTTGTTTTTTAGCATCTTTGGCGCTGACTAGTACATTATATCATGTTCAGACATAAAAATTAATTAAGTCAATTGGGGTTGATTAAACATCTTTAGATTTGGTGTTCAGACATATTTAATTTACTTGGCCCATTTAACAGGTCGGCTCAAGATACATACACACATACACGCCGTGAGCTGAATATCAAACTCTCGTGACCTAAATGTCAAAATTGCAAGGAGGACGAAATAATTTGACATTCATCTCACAATTTTTACCAATCGTAAACACGAATGCATGTATAAAATAAGCAGAAATAAAAACAAATTTGATAGGTGATGAAGAAGAACAAGAATGCAGCTGATCTGACGAACCAACCTGTTTAGTGGACACTGACGCTAATCACATTTCTCTTTTCATGACATTTCATTTTACTTATGAAACAAGCCTTTTAACAGGGTTGCATGCAGAATTGTTCTTCATTAACAACTCATTAATTTCTAATGAAGCATTAACTTGGTCAATTTTTGTATGGTAAATTGAGAATCATTGGGCTTGAAAATTGAATGAAGGCTCTTAATGTTCAATTAAGGTTGTGTCTGAACATAACATAAGGCACATTGTTTATACATTTCATTAATGTAAAATACCGATAATCAAAAGGCACACTGTTTAAACATTTCATTAATGTAGAATACACTATGCTTTAAATAAATCAAAAAACAAAAAAATAGGAAGAATTTCAGTTATGGGGGAGGATAGGTATGGGCCTGCTGAGCACAGAACAATTTTTTTTTTAAATTTTTAATTTTTTGTATGGTTACGTTTTTGAGATAACGGTAATTTTGTGTTTTTTGTTATCACTTTATTCAAAAATTATGTTCGCTGGAGTTACGCTTCTAACAATATACAACTTGTAGTAATTGAACCACACCTCGCTAAATGACATCTGATCAATGTCAAAATTTTTAATTTTTTGCGATTTTTGAAAAAGTTTTGATTTTCAAATTAAGTTTTTTATAAAAACTTGTAAAAATCAGAAAAGTTTTATTTTTTAAAAATTAGCCCGTTTAATTGTTAACGTAATATCAAGGATATCTGATGAAAACATTATTTTTAGCGATTTCTTTCATGTGAAACAAAAAGGATATTTTATGGACGAAAAACTCGGTTAGATGACTCATCCGTGTATAGACAAAAGATAAAATTTGTTTGTGACTTCACCCTCTCATAGGGTTAGCGTTAATCAGAGGTTGAGTAAACGGCCCTTAAGCTAAAGATATATATACTTATGTATTATGGAACGATCTTTCGTCATCCCTTGTGAAAAAATCGTTCCACAATACATCATATTCCTACCCCGTCGGAAAACCAAGCAAAAAAAGGAATAATGAAAATTACTTAACTATTGCTTGTCATTTTATATCAGAAGATTTCAAATTGCGAGTAGCTCTACTGAAGACACAAAAGCTGCTGTCAGATACAAATCATTCCGCAGCTAATATATTGGAAACCTTGCACCATGTTCCATGCGAGTTACCGTGTTTTGCACCTTCATTGAATTTAGCTGTGCGAGCAAATTGTTTCTTATTTTAAAGGCATTACTATTGAATATGAGAAGTTTAAGGTCGCGTAAGAAGTCTATAGTGTTTTGCAAAAAAAAAAGTTGTAAAACGACGCCCTATACACGGATGAGTCATATAACCGAGCTTTTAGTCCATAAAATATCCTTTTTGCTTCGCATGAAAGAAATCGCTAAAAATAATGTTTTTATCAGATATCTTTGACATTACGTTAACAATTAAACTGGCTAATTTAAAAAAAAAAATAATTTTTTTCTGATTTTTACAAGTTTTTATAAAAAACTTAATTTGAAAATCAAAGCTTTCAAAAATCGGAAAAAATTAAAAATTTTGACATTGACCAGATGTCATTTAGCGAGGTGTGGTTCAATTACTACAAGTTATATATCGTTAGAAGCGTGGATTTTAGTCGCCTCTTTCGACAGACATTCCTTACCACGGGTATATTCTAAGCCCCCTAACCCGCTGGGGTATTAATTTGACCAATTTGATATCGAAATCCAACTCCTCCCTAACATTCAGTATTCTTCTCTTGGGACAAAACTACAAGAATGAATAGAGATAACCATCGATAGTGGAAAAAAACTATCGATAGTGACACGAAAAAAAAACTATCGATACTATCGATAGTGCCATCGATAGTTTTGCAGCTCTAGTGGCCAAACAACATCGTGTGTGGCTATCGCATGTTTGCGCAGCGAATGTTAAAAATGTGCATGTACGTATGTAGATATATGCATGTATGTATGTTTGTTCGCCATACCCTGCAAAAAAATTTGCGATTAATCCCGAAAGAGGTTTGTCCCGGATTCATCTCTTTCGGGAACAATCGGTCCACAATTAGTCCCCGATTGTTCCCGCACGGGTATAAATGTACTATACAAAAATATTCAATGTATGAATTAAAAAAAAAATTATAATAATAGGTAAAACTGAACACCCTTTCTTTTAATAACAATGATGAATAATAATTTCAACAAAATGTTACCAAAAATTCCTATTGGAAAATCAATTACAATTATAAACTCAATATTGACTATGTAAAAAAAATTTTATTTATTGATTATTATTATTTTTTACAAACGTAAAACTTATTGTATAATCTTTACTTAAATAGGCATGAACATTTATAAATTTTAAAGATTGTTATAAAAAATAGCCTTGGCTAATTTTGAAAAATTCCTCACATGTATTTTACACTCGCATAATGCATTCTCAAAACTTAAAATATTTTGAGGAGATATTTAATTTTTTTAAAAGATTTCTCTACAGCATGGCTCGGCAAATTTGTAAATGCAAGTGTATAAGTGAGAGCGCTTTGATCGCGCGAACCAATTGAATTGCGTGTCATTCACTTGTTAGACAGCAGCAAGTAAACAACATATTTGTGAATGCGCGCTATTTTTTTATGGAATAATTGAATTTCTGTTTACATTACTACCCCTCTAATTTTTACGACTCCCGCCAATTAACTTTTTTTTCTAAAAAATTCAATAATTTATATGTATAAATACTGCGCCCCTTATTTTTAATACCCTTGCCCCCCTAATTTACGTAAAATATATTCATTTTATAACACCAATTTGGTGAATGCGCTAATCGAATAAACTTTCTTCTAACATTTATAGCAATTAATAATTTTTACATTTTCATAAAAAATAGCCTTGGCTTACAACTTTGGATGAAAGCGATTAATCTACATTTGTACCTGTTTGGGTATACAAATTGAACAATTAGTCTCTTCACAGGATATTCTCGAAAAAAAAATGCAATCAATTCGCCCCATATAAAGGGATGTAAAATTGTACTAGTCGCACGCTCCCTTGCGATTGATCCCGGACACGTCCCGTATTAATCGAATTTTTTGCAGGGTAGCGATCAAAGCGCTCTCACTTATACACTTGCATTTACAAATTTGCCGAGCCTTGTATTAGATGCATTTAGTTGAGTGGAGAAAAAGATCCACTGTGAAAGGTATTACCTAGTAATCAAGTTTATTTTGTATCTTTCGGGAAACAAGGTGGAAATAAAAACATTTTCAGCTGGACTCTCTGACATCCATCTTTTTTTTTAACAAATACTTAGCATTAATTCCATTTAATTTATTCAAGGGCACCACCTCTTTCTTCGTCATGGCCTCCATGCACCCGGAATACAATAGAAAAATCTCGATAATGAGTGCATTGCAGAGATGTTAAGTATTGCAATCATCGTGACTTTCAGCCCTTGAAGTCCCATTCTTTTTCTTGAAGTCTTGAATGCAGCCTTTCAGTCTTTTTTTTTGACTGAAGATTTAAAATTTGAAGTCCCCAGTATTTTTGGCAAGTATGACTGACAATTCATTTTTTTCATTCATTGATGACTGGTGATATTTTTTAAGCAGTCATTTAGTTAGCAAGTACCAAAAATATGCTCTCTATGTATTTTACCTGTAATAGTATTTATTTTGCATATACCTAAAATGGTCAGTTTATAAAATCTTTGAAATACATATCGCTAGCTTACAGTGCAAACTGTTTAAGTCCATTTTTATGAAAAAGTGTATTTTTATGTACAATGCTAGAAAAATCAAATACGCACCGCGCTAAACAAGTCGGTGACTCTTGTCATATTTCTACTCGTTGTTATTCAGTGATACGCAAATTGTGTAAGCCCAAAAAGCGAAGAAAATTGTGTAAGTCCAAAGTATTTACATGAACAGAACATTTTTTTTTTCATTTCGAAATTTTTTTATTTTTTGTTTTTATCTCTCCTATAAAGTTTGAAAAAAAAAGGACTTACGCAATTTGCACTCTATGCTAGCGATATGTACACTAGAGCCTATCGAGAAAAAAAGTTCGCCGTACGCCCCATATGATCTTTTTTCGAAAATATTTCCGGAAAATTTTGTTTGGACCCCGCTAGATGTCGCTAAAATTCAATTTTTCATATCTTCGGTTTTACGGAAGGTTCCTACTTTATAATTGTAATAACCCTGTGTGCGCCATTTGGGTCACTTCCATCCTGTACATAGTTTATACCACCTTAATGTAACTTATTTTTGCCGGTATGTTAAACGTCGTCAAAAAACATTAACCTTTTGCGAAAGAAGTATTTCGATCGATGCCGTAGAACCGCAAATAAAACACATTTAACGTTCCGAGGAATATGCGTTTTTCGCTTTCTGTGGTTTCTAGGTTAATTTTATAAAGTTTTTTTCTGAAGAGTCTCCTACTGAAATTTTATACCGAATAATTTTCTAGATCATTTTAACCATCTAGCACCCCTAAGAAAGGGTTATTTTGACCCCTTTTTATACAGCCAGGAAATAGTATAGTATAGCTAGAGGGTTCAAATGTTCTAGAAAATTATTCGCCTTAAAATTTCATTAGGGGTCTCCTCAGAAAAAATCTTTGTAAAATGGACCACATGTAAAAGACCACAGGAAGCGGAATGTTAAATGTGTTTTATTTGCGGTTCTATTGAATCGATCGAAATACCTCTTTTGAAAAAAATGAATGCTTATTGACGACGTTTAACATGCTGGCAAAAAACGTTACATTAAGGTGGTATAAACTCAGTACTGGGTGGAAGTGACTCCAATGGCGCATGTAGGGTTAATACAATTATAAAGTAGGAACCCTCCTCTCATGCCAAAGAGATTGGTGTCTCAAACTTAGGGATCGAATCTTTAAAAACCTAGTAACCCCTATGAGAAGAATGGCAAAAGACTGTAGCTGCAATCATTTCACGATTGCAATCAAATGATTGCAGTAACGGGGTGGATTGCAGCCAGGTGACTGCACAGTTAAAATTTACCAGTCAGAATTAAGGCTTACTTTTTTAATTCCCAGTCATGACTGGCAAAAAATGAATAGCAGTCATTTTGACCCCAATCAAAAGACTGCGCAGTCACAAAGTACTGCATTACTTAACATCTCTGGTGCATTGACACCCGTGGCATATTTCAAACACATACAATCGCCATTGTTGCCACTTACGCGACGAATAGTCGCTTTAAGACGAAATGTAACTTTTGAAGTGTTGCCACGCCGTGATTTATACAAAAAATGCTTACGTCCGTTACCTGCTAAAATAGCATGTTTAGACATGCACTATAAAGTTTTCGGCAAACATGCACAAATGTGGAATGCGGTGAGTAGGAAAAGAAAACTTGAGTACATTCTTAAGATATACACGGAGAAAACTATGTATATTGATGCATATGTATATGGATAATGATACATATGTATATGTATAATCCTGTCTGATCCATAAACTATGGATGTCATATCCATATAATGGGTATCATATCAAAAAAAAAAGTGTACTATATAAAGAAATATGGGTATGACATCCATTATATGGATATGACATCCACAGTTTATGGATCAGACAGGATTATCCATATATATGGATGTGAGATCAATATAGTTTTTTCCGTGTAGGTATAAAAGGGATTCACATAAAGTCATATGTCATATTAAAATAGTGTACGGACATATAAAAAACTTTTGCTCCGAAGCCCTGGGAAGTAGCAAACAAAAGCAGCTGATCAAATACCACGACCCAAAAACATATCGTGCAGAGTTGCATTTATTTAGTGCACATACAGCATAGAATGCAACAACCAACAATATATGACTGTCATAAAACTTATGACGATATTACGTCATATGACAGGTTGTGAATACCCTAATGTTTTTGTGACGCAACTTTCTCACACTCGGTCTCTCTCTTTCTTTCGCTAACAGACAATGACTCCCGTCTATCTTGCTCACTTACCCAGCGGGGCAAATTTGAAACAAATCACACATTATGTCAAACTTACGGAATCGGGACGTTTTTGTGAATATGATTATGGTCCGACTGAGAATCAGCGACGTTACAACAACACACAACCGCCAGCGTATCCGCTGAAGAAGGTGGCTACTCCGGTTGCGCTCTATTACGCTTACAATGATAATTTGAGTAGTTATAAGGACGTTATGCTTTTGCCTAAGGAATTGCCAAATGTTGTTGAAAACCATTTATATCCGGATAAACGGTGGAATCATGTGACGATGGTGTGGGGCTTGAATGCACGCGAATTGGCGCATAAGCATTTAGTTAAAGTGATGCGGAAGTTTGAGGTCTGATTTGAGTCGACGTCGAAATACACATAGACTCCAAGAAACACAAACTCCAGTCTACTCTCTGAATCATAACCCCTTAAGGACTCTTATACTGTACAATGTCTGGGTGTGTGTTGCAAGCTCAAGCAACGGCTCAAACTAATTCTGACGAGAACTTGTAGCATAATGGCTAAAATAACCAAACCCCTGCATCAGAAAATATGTAAATACATACATACATAATTATTATTTTGTAAGGATAATACTAAAGCACACACACAAGCAGCATTCGGTATTTAATTGTTGTTGTTATTGCCGTTTGGTGTGGTTTTTGTTCTGTTTGAAGGTAGCTGAATTGCTTAATGTACATATGTTAATGCTTTTGCCAAGCGAAGCATATTAAGTGTGAATTAGGAATGAGAAGCCGTCAGCGGTTTTTTGCTGTAGAGCATTATTTTAGGAAAGTTTTCTAGTAATTTAATAAGGAGGGACTTATTTAGGTACATGATACACGAAATTTGAATAGGTTACCCGAAAACCGAATAACGACAGTTTAAAAAGCCGTTCAACCCTAACGCATATCTAGCATATTTTACAATCCGGGTACGTTATAGCATGAAAAGAAAATTCCAAAGCAACCAGTTAACCGTAACCCGCATACCAATTGTTTAAAAAAAACCCCATACCCACAGGGTTAGGCATGATTCAACTAATTTCGAGTGCACTCAGGCCTCAACTACCACGAAATTAGGACATAAATCTAGCATTCATTTTTGCGTATTTCATATCCATTGAAGGGGGGAGGGGTGGGGGATTTTTCAAGAAACGTGAAATTTAAAAAAAGTAAAAAAGTGAATGAGTGAGGAAACAAACAAAACTCTCACTCTGCGTTCTAAATGAGTGAGAAACGCAAACGGTTACTCATCAGCACGCCGTGAGGATGAGCTTCCTCACTCACTCACATATACTCTGAGTTTCTTCCTACACTGAAAAATGCCGATCCTTGCATACCCATCATACATCTCTTGCATATTTCACTACCTTTGCATCGCCATTTAAAGTGGGCAGATTTGTTGTTTTAACAATTTACCTCAATCCAAGCCAAAAGTACTTATTTATGTACGTACCCAAACTTAAGTAAAATGTTGGCATACTTCAAGGCGCGCAAGTGCATACATATCTGCATATACACACATACAAATACCGATGTATCTATTATTGTTGTTTTAAATGTTGTGGCGCACTTCAGTTGAAGGTAAGTAATATTTCGTATTTAATGAGGCTTTGTTTTGTTATCCACAGAAGTACTTAGCGTCCCCTCCGTCCTCCTAGAAGATGTTGCAACCCACGCAAACCACATACCGCCATATTTATTTGGAAACGTGTGTGCGTGTAGATAAGGTAAGTATGCAAGTAAATTAACTATTTAGGGTTTGTTATTTCATCTCTAGCTAATTTTAAATTGTTTTTGGCTTGTTTACTTGCCTCTTGGGTTGTTGGGATGTTTGCTTATGAACTTAAGCGAGCAACTTGACTGCACTGTCGAATTGCAAATACTGTTTGGGGAGCGTAAGGATTTGGATTACCTCTACCCTTCAGTGGACTGCCACTAAAGTTGATGTAGGTTCAAGTAGTTGACTATTGTAGAGTTGTTAAAAGCAAAATTGTTGAATTTTTTTTTTTTTTAAAATAGATAATATTTTCTATAAAATAATTCAACAATTCTAGAATATTAATAAAACCATAAAAAAATTGTCAAAAAAAAGGGTTGAATAGAGAACGCAGCCTTTTGCAGCAACTTTTACTAACCAACCCATACATCAATATGCTCGACTGACAGCTCAATGGCGGCAGAGTCCCTTTAAAGCTCGCTCAGCCCAAACATCTACCAACACACCCTCAAATTCACTCTCCTCTTTCCCCTATTTCATATAAATGCAGCAACAGCCGAATTAAGTGATTTGTCAATGTCACTGCCATCGCCCATCGCCAATCGCCCCATCGCCCAACGGCCATTGACGGTCAATTGCTCAAGCCAACATTCCATTTAACCGCTCAGCTGGCAACTGTCACTTTGACAGCTTGTCACTTGTTTGGCTTGGCTTGTGAATTCAATTGAGGCAATCGAAGCGGCCAAATAATACAAAAGTACACAGTATATCTGCATGTGTGTACTTACAAACGGAAAGGACTGGAATTGCCCGGAATATTTTTCGAACTTTTTGGTCAAAAGGAAAATCAATTTTCCCAAACAATTGTCCACAACCGAATGAAAATGTGATACGGTGGGGCAAAGGCGGTAAAGAATTGAGGAATAAGTTACATATGTATTATTTTTATTAAAATTTTGACTGATGACTGAAGCCAAATACATACATATCTATATACCCACATAGTATGTATGTATATGCAGTGTAGCAAATACAGGGATCAGTCGCGTGAGCGATAGCCTCGCACTAGAGAGTTGGCAACTAGCTCGGAATTGGTTCTAAAGGGACAACAAGACAGTTGGTGCAAACATGGCAAATTTCACACAATTATACTAATTAAAAAATGTCCCATAGTAATTAATTTAAGGCAATTTTACCAATTACCAAAATTTCCGAAAAGGGAAATTTTTCAAAATTGATTCAAAATACAAAACAAAAGGTCTTAAAGTTAAACTAACTCCAAACTATTAAATTTTAAGCTACAACAAAACCTTCATATTAGACTGTTCAGAACGGGTTCTAAAGTTCTGCAGAGGGGAGTAATTTGCACTGCGTAGAACACTACCGTGTTACACAGTTGAAAGTATTGCACTGCTATAGATGTAGAACCAACCGTGTCTCTTTATGAGCTAGTTCTGGGCTAGCTTTGGACTAGGGGGATTTACTCAAGGGTGGTTATGACATTACTTATTTATATGAACAATCTAATGGGAGAGGTAAAGTTAGAACAGAAATATATTTGAAAATTTAATATTTAGAGCATAGCAAAGAAACTCCCCATATACTACTTATTGTGGTGAAAGTGGCCTTCCCACTATTCGCAATTCGGACGGTATGTCTATATAAAAAATGCAAACCCACAGAGTGTCTGCTAAAAAGCTTCACACCAACAATTAAAAATTCGCTTGATCGACCGGCAGACCAACAGCCAACAGCCAACAATCTACAAAACTCAATTAATATGTGCACGCATATGCGGTTAGCAATTAATTATATACAGTATGTTCTTTAAAAAAAATTTGTAACTCAATTAAAAGCGAACTTTTTTAATGAAATTGTTTTATGTACTTCATTTTCATCTACTTCCTTTTGTTGTTGTTATTGGGCATCATCGATTTAATTGACTTTTAACTTCAACCAGCTGCCGCGTCATGATGCTAAGTGGTTTTTAGAAAATGTTGCCGGCTGCTGCTCCACATATAATCAATATGTCAGCGGCAGCGATGGCAGTTTAATAACAAGAGCAAAAGCGACGTAAAATAAAGCAACAACGACATATTTTGGCCAAAAAAATTTGCGGTTTTCAAATGCTTTTTCAATGTCAATAGCGTTGCTTGGGTGAACTAAGCATTTTGTTTCTATACCCTGTTGTGCTAAAAAGATGTTTATTTTTTAAAGAAGCGGTAAGTGTAAGAAATCAGCAGAACATTGAATAACATTTCATGATGCGCAGCAAATGCAAAAGTTTCATTTAGCTTCTTTGTTAAAATTATGCAGAACCTTCGTTCTAAAATCAAATTCTTATTTTCTTAGCTTTGCTCTTTTTTTCGAAAAAATTTAGTAATTTTTCTTTTTCAGCCTTTTTTGTTTTTGTATTGGCAGATACATACATATGTATATGTGCTTGAGTGGTCCCATTTGCTTTGCAACCACTTCGAATTCTTATTAAAATTGCAAAAGACTTGCCGATATATGCTTGTACATGGCAGTTTCCCAAAGAAGAGTGAAACTGATGGTAGTAGAGGATGTGAAGAGCAAGAATTTGCCTTTGCTTGGCCACATGATTGAGAAATTTTAATGAGCTATCTAGTGGCCAGATAATCAGGCTGAGTGGTCAACCGCCAAAGAATCAATATGAACACATACCTATGTATGTAAGTATTACATAGTTGTAATTGCTTTCGAACACTCATATGTATTATACCAATAAACAATGTGGTAAATGTTCTAAATGAATATGAATATCGAACTTAGAACTATTGCTTAAACAAGCTACGGTTAACGAAAATTTCGCTTTGCTTGAGAATGACTTCGTTCCCGAATCGATTTCTAACCAATTCCCATATTAATTACCGAAGCTAATACTTGAAAAAGAGATGCATTTTCCAATTTTTTTTTTTTTTTGAATTTTGAACTACTCTCAATGCTTATTGGGAGTTTCAGATGTAAACACTTACAACTAAAATCTGTTTCCGTCCAATCAATATGTACACACTTACCCACTAGGTACTTACGAATGTTTGTATTACAGCTTTAGGCAGCTCAAAAGCGCAAGTTCATATCCCTATGGCAATTACATGCTTTTACTTATGTATACATATATTCATTATGTATGACCATTTGTAACTGCGGTCAGCCTTGTTTGACGAAAAATGTGGTTCTGCTGCAAAGGTCGTGGTCGCCAAACAAATCAATGGCTTCGTGCAAACAACAACAAAAAAAAAACGAAAACAAAGTTACTTGACATGGCATTTGTGTTAATTCAATTAAATTTGGTAACTCCCTCCTAATTCGAATTGATTTTCGCGTAGCAGAAAGTAATTAATAGGAACTCGTTGGATCTTTTCTTTTAATTTACATATGTACATATGTATGTAGTCTGTGTAGGAGGAAAATTGTGTGGTTAGTGCTGGAGAAGAAGTGAATAATGCTCAAAAGAACGAGTTGACTGAGCGAGAATAGAAAAGAATTTTGGAAGGAAATTAAATTTATCAAATTTAGTACGAGATTTTTTATTCGTTCTCCTCAATTGTTCAAATCTCGAATGCTCTCTATGATTTTCATTCGTGTTTATTCAAGCCCAGTCGCGAATAGCCATCAATCAAAGCAATTACTAAAACATCTCGGACTGGACAATGATTCCTCTCGCTTTCAAAGCAGCCCTGAAACATTACGACGCGCCAATTACTAATTGAAACAACCTCCGACAGCCTCGGAACAATCGCGAAAATATCTCGATTGTGTAGTCGATTTTGCAGCAATAGCGCTTTTCTCGATTGTCTAAATATCTCGCACGCGCTCATCACTATTGAATTTAGATTAGTAGAATTTAAGATGTATCACACATGTGCACAATTCCTTATCTTTTCTTAGCTTCCAGTGACTTTTACCCTTGATATTTATCCTCATAATTTTTAAACTAATGATGTCATCGAGGTAGTAGGTGGCATTGTTCGCAGTGCAATCGAGTACTTTATCAATGCTTCGTAATGGCTTCAGCTGCCTTAATTGTTGACTTTTCGTCATTTGTTCCTTCAAGTTCATCAGCTCTACAGAATCAACAATAATTTGATCCTTATCAAACATCATTGCGATATTACCTCTACTCAGTTCTTATCAGATTCAAGGTTCTATAGAGCACCCAATATTGAGACGATATGTGTAGCCCTCTCACTCACGTACGAGCTCTTTCAGTGCGGATTCGCTCTATTCCGAGTAGGCTACATCTCTAAACAGGGAATACCGCCATACTTTATATTCCCATGAAAAACATAAAGAGTTTCCACTGTCTGAAAATAACCCAGAGTTAGAGAAACTCTTCGATTTTCCTTTCACAACAAAAATGCGTGAAGTTGTCTATGCTATTCCACTCTAGATCATATCGCGAACGCTCTATTGAAGGAATCACTTCAGTGTGCCTCATAGAAAATGCAATGCAAAGGGAGTATGTTTTGTTAAACCTTGTGGACAGTGCGAGGGCACGTCCATGCTGCCTCGGGAGTGCTCGATAATCGATCACAGTAAGATGACTGCCCTATGTATAGCCCTTATGGGCTGCATCAGTAAGTGACTACCATGATGTATTCAACTTGTATGTATAGCCCTTGTGGGCTGCATCAGTAAGTAACTACCATGATGTATTCAACTTGTACTTGATTCATGAGTAACTACTTCAATTTATCAAATTTTGCCCATAAATAAAACCACTTTTTTGTTTTGTTATTTTTTTTTTTTTGTTGAGACAAATTCAAGTTTTTATTGGTTTTTATTAATTAGCCATTAAAATTTATCGTTATTTATTGTAGGTTTATTTGTTTTATTTTTTTATATTTTCTTGCTTCTAATTCTCGATATTATGCACATATTTTAGCCAACATTTGTTTATTTTGTTTGATTGGGTTGCATTTTTAATTCATTTCACATGTACTATTGTTAATAATAAATTACAATAAGGTTAATAGGGGACTTTGCATATATGTATATTATTAGTGTGTACCTATGTACCACATATGTATGTATAGATGTATTTATGTACTTTGCAATTATGTGTTAATATTTTGCGCTTAAATGGCTAAATACTTAAAACAAGAGCGTTATTTATTTTTAAACACCGAAAATTTTTGCTTTTTTGTTTTTATATACATAAATAAATGTTTATACCAAATATAATTTGCACGTACATACATGGTTATACATAAATATACATACATTCACTTATATATACATGTGTAGTTAATAATGTAAAATACATAAATTTACATTCTTTTCTGCTTTTAATTTTCATATTTGCAACGCTCCAGCGATTCTAATAAAAATTATTTTAGTTTAATATACTTGCTATACTTACTTACGGACATACTTAAATACATACATATGTACTGATAATGTTATTCATGTATTTACAGTGACAAATATTTATTATAAAAGTATTTAACAAAAAAAAATTAAATAAATAAAAAAATATGGCCATCAAATTCATTGCAGAAACTTACGCATTTTCCAATTTCCCTTTCCGTTTTACCTTTTGATTTTACAATATTTTTTTTTTATATTTGTTTTGTGTGTTTCTTTTTTGCAATGCAATTTTTTCATGCTGCAATTTCGCTGCCGATTTAATTTTTTCTGTTGATTCACACAAATCACGCAATTTTAATTTACATGCAAGCGTGTCATTTATTTAGCTTATTTTTAATTGCCTTTTTATTATTATTATTATTTTTTCTGTGCTTATTTTTTTCAATTTTCATGCATTTTTCGCTTAATAACAATATTTACAATATTTTGTTTAATTTTTAACTTTTAAATTTAGTTCGCATTTCGCGCGAATGCATTTGGTTTCCTTTTCTTAGGTTTAAATTTTATATTTGTTGGTTTTATTCCATGCATTTATAATACAATAATTAATATTTACAGTTGTAGCTTATAAAGATGGAGTTTAAATTTAACGATTTGAATACGTTAACTTCAAAGTTTTCTTTTTCAGAATGGAATATGTATACATAGGCTATGTTCAGAAACGCTGCATGAAACGCAACAGCGGCAGTAATTATTTTTTTGATGATTGTGATGAGCGACGCTGCATGCAAAATTAACGTTTATGAACGCTCTGCTTGTACTACAAAATCAGGTTGCACTTCAAACTGAGTTTCTGAACAAAGCCATAAAGAGCATTTGTGGCAGGACTGACTGCCTAATCAGTAATCTAGTATTTAATTTTTAGCAACACTTTTTGTTTCGGTATTCATAAGGTGAAAATAGATTAAAAAAAATTGCAAAACTACAGCATTGCCAGGTGGATTGTAGAATGCATTTACTGGATTTTAGAAAATCAATTGGATTTTGGAAAATTTAAATTGTATTTCTAATATACTTTTCTAAAATCCAATTTTCGCTTTCTAAAATCCAGTTGACGTTTTCTAAAATCCATCTGGAAATGGTGTAGAAGTATTGAGCTATTTAAATTATTATTTTTTTTTTTTCAAGTAATGTCAACTTTTGTAGTAAGAAATGGCTAATGTTTTTCCAAGGTGTTTTATTCGATTGTTCAAACATCGCAAATGCTCTCGATGATTTTCATTCGAATTCGAGTCCAGTCCCGGATAGCCGTCAATCAAAGCAATCCCTAAAGCATCTCGGACTCGACCATCACTAATCGAAACAATCACAAAAACATCTCTTTTGTGTAGTCGAAGAGCGAGTCCACTCTGATTCGTATCAAGAGTTGAATCAAGCAACCCCCAAGCAGTGACCCTGAAATTGGAGCACAGTGTTGTTGTAACGACGAGAAGAATCGTATTTATTACGTTTCGAAACGAGAATTCCAACCAAAATAAGGCTGAGACTGAAAGCTAAGAAGAGCCATTTGCAAACTAAAATTTTTCGAGAATTCACGGTTTAGAAATTAAAAAAAAAAAACGTAGGTATCGAAAAGAATCTTCAAGAATTGAATTATTTGTAAATATGGATGTATGTATGTAAAAGTTCTATGTTGTGCATGTTCTTTAGTTTTCTATGAAATAGAGATTTATAAAGTTACAAATGCGCAGTGTTAAATTTTGTTAAATGTAGTGAATTTTTGTAGGAATTTCAATTGCTTATAGTAGAATAAACATTTATTAGATTTAAATTTCACCTTTTTTAGTTCTTTATCTTATTATGTTTTTGGTTGGTTTTGCCTTTTAAATGCTTCAGATATGTGCCTAAGACCCATTTAAACCCATTTAAGATTAAATTTAAAGTATGTACCAAATATTTTAGCCTACCGAAAGAGTGTGTGTGTAAGTAGTACGTAAATATGTATGTAGTATAGATAGACGCCTATAACTTCCACACTTTTTTTATATTATGCTCAAACACATCATTATAAAAAAAATATATGTATATGTATTTACGATCGCATGTATGTAAATATGTACAAAACAACTGAGCGACAGAGCAGGGCTTGTCAGTCACTTTCGCACTATTTAACTCTCCTTTCCTCTTTCCCTTACTCGCTCTTAGTATTCGCATTGCTGCTGCTTCTTCTTCCTTCGTTCTTTAGTTTCTTATCTTCCATTTCACTCCTTCGCTCCCTGCTGTTTACATCTCCCCTTATTCATTATTACTCAGAAATAATCCATTTGCGGCGCATCCAAAGCGGTATGTAAGGTTAAAGTAACGCCACGATTAATACTCACGGCCGGATAAAAAACGCCATAGAGATCACGGAATGCCACCGAACCTTGAGGCATTGCATTCACCAAAAAGCTCAACGTATGCCGTTCGAGATCGAGCAGCACGCCAATGGTGCTGCCGGTGGTGATGCCACCTTCAACGCGTCGCTCATGCACCGAATTGTGTTGGAACCACGAGCGCTGGCCGTCAATGTACATGGCGAACGATTTTTCATCTTTGCCTGTAAGTGAAAAAAGGAAAGGGACAAGAAAAAGGAAGAAAATAAAAGTTAATATTTTTAATAAGTCACTTACGTGCGCACGTGTTCGAAAAATGGATAAAAAGTTCTTATGTAAATTTAAAATGAATTAAGTTGTGAGATGTTTCTCTACCCAATCTTCTAAGGAATCATAATGCAATACTTGTTTCTTAATCATCTTCTTCTTGCTTCTCAGCCACCCATTTCAACAGTTTCGTTGACAATTTCAAAACACCTGCATCCTGGGCTGCTTACTTTTTACTTTAATCTGTAAGCCACCTTAATTTGAAAACTTCTAGTTCTACGAGTAGGTACTTTGTTTTCTTTTTGTTTTTCAATTGCTTTCATCACTTATCGAACTTATCGAAAAAGTTGCTTTTTTGCCTTTGCTACTTCAACAACATCACTTCTGTTTAGCTTAAATATCTTTGCTTTTTGTTGTTTATTCTGTCACATTTTCTCGGCGCGAAATTCTTCCTATATTGTTAGCGCTTTTTGTGTAGGTAAGAAAACTTGGCAGTAAGTTTGGGTTGTGTGTATTTTGCAGTTGATTTTTATTGTTGCTGCCCTTCATTTTTTTTTTGAGGATGTGCCTTTCTTTTTGTTTTAGCAATACTAAGTAATTTTCTTAAAACATTTAGCAAACCGAATTGAAATTGGTAATTTCTCTTGCCTGTGTGTATGTGTGTTTTCTTCTTCCAGCCACTCGACATTTAATGACGCCAATTGAGAGTGACGCACCATCACACACCTACGCACACTCCTGTAAAAAATTTCATCTGCAAAATTTCTTTCTGCATTGCAGTTTTCTTCCGTCACAACACTTTTGCACAAATGAAAAAGTTTTGTTATTAGCTTTTTTGTCACAAACGCAGTTCAAATGTGTCGGTCGTCGGCATTAGCGAAGGTGGAAGGGAGGTTTAACGCATTAAAAGTGTGCAGAAAAAACTTGCCACTTTGATAAACTTAATAGAATTATTTGAGCTACGTAACTGCTTACTTATAAATTTGCTAAAAGGTCTTTAAAAATATTCGCTGGGCTCACTTCTTTCATAGTCAAAACCAAGACCTCTACTACCTCTAAGTAAGGATCCTGCGTTCACTTCTTTTTTCTTGACAAGGGATGACGGAAATTTGTTCGACTACATATCGCAATCCTGCGTCCACTTCTACACAAACATTACCTCCTTCAATTGTCATATTTTAAATTTATGCTTTCACTAAGTAACCACGAGATTGCTTTTAAATTGAAACTGAGTTAGACTCAAAAAAAGTTGCAAAGTATCAAAGTGCAACGAAGTGCGGCAGCAGAGCGCATCTTTAAAAGTTATAACCAACTAAGAGTGTAGCAGCAACAAGTTGCACAAACACAAAGTCACCCACAGCACAAGCCACTAAATACATAAACGCTTAAGAAAAGCAGCAAAAATATTAAGAATGCAGCAAACTATTAACTTTAAAATAATTTTTTTTTTTATTATAAGTGAATTTGTTCGATTTTTCTTTTTGCGCAAAGTTTGAAGCTGCCAAGTTAAATGCAGCAACGCTACTTTAACTGAACACTCATAGCTTTCATAGCTGCAACTTTAAACTCCCCAGCTCCCAACTCACCATCATAACTATGTAGGTACCTACTTACATATATGTACGTATAGTGTGTATGTACTAACCAAGCATTTTATTGCGATTGGCATCAATGCGTGCCACACCAAATGCCGGATCTGTGTCCATTGTATATTTATCCACGGTGAATTCCCAATAGTGTATGCCACGCGAGAAACCCACCGAACCCAATGCTACGCGATGCTCCCAACCCTCCACCGACACAGTAGCATTGTTGTTGGTAAAAACGAGCCCAGAACCAGCGCCACCACTCAAAATGGGATCAAATGTGAACCAAGCAACTGTGGAGAAAAAAAGAAGAGAGAAAGAGCAAAATAAAATAGATGATAATAAAATGCGAGTTAAAGTTTATAAATTGAAAGTTTATATTTTTCAATAAACTTACCATAATACAAAAATAATAATAACCAATAGGTGGGTGAAAAACTATCGAGAAGAGAGACGAAGGTTGTTTAAGACTTACATATCTTCATAACCGCTGCATTCTTATCTCTACAGTTTCTATAAAAAATAATAAGGAATACCCTCAGCACAGAGTGGCGTGTAAAACTAATCTAAGAGTTACAGGGTGTTGTATGTTGTTGTTAGTGTAAAACGTGTTGTTAAGCTCACAGAAAAAAAAGAAAAAATTACATTACGCAAAAAGTTGTACATTAAAAGCATTTGCAACAAGTCAAGTGCTGCCACAAACGAATGCGAATGCTTACACAATTGCTATAATGACAATAATCCTTTGTACACTTTAAATGCGCCATAGAGTATGCTACAATATCTGTCTATATTTTTTTATTGCGCACAGCCACTCTCGGCTTTATCGAATTATTGTATTTTATTATTTTGTATTTTATTTAATACTTTTTTTAATGCTCTTTACAGGAACATAAGCGCATTTATTTTATTAAAACATATTATGGACGTCGAACACTTGTGTTGTTAACGTAGCACACTTATCGAATTATTGCAACAAATTTATTAGTTGCCACCAATTGTGGCAATTGTAACAAAAAAAAAAAAAAACATTATTACGCACTTATTGTCTGGCTTTTTATTTATTTATTGCCTCAAGTAACGTTAACTTGGTTGGTTAGTTATTGCCACTTGTGCAAATTAAACGTTTATTTATTGCATTCAGAAGTGGAATGGATTGGATTGTAATGAAATTGATGATAAAAATTGAGTTAAGCTGGCCATTAACGGGTGATAATGCAGAGCGTATTATTCGCACAATATTACTTTTCAAAGTAGAGATGGGCGAAACCGAGATGTCCCGATGGTTCACAAATTTCGAAGGTTGTCGATGATTTTGATTCGTATTCGAGTCCAGCCGCGAATTGCCGTCAATCGAAGCAATCGCTAAAACATCTCGTAGTCGCCAGCGACTGAAACATCTGGGACTCGCTCACCACTGATCGAAAGAACTTCGCACTCGGAAAAATCGCAAAAACAGCTGGATTGTGTGGTCGAGGAGTGAATCAACTTTCTCTTAACATTTCCGGCACGCCTATCACCAGCCTTAGCCTCGTTTACACAGGCATATATGAAAAGCACAGCGACCGACAGCAAGAAGTCAGCGAGATTGATGGCTTTTAATTCAATGGGAGGATATTAGAATCCTAAAAAAACACAATGATAAATGTTTCAAAAACACAATTAAATGTTGGACTGAAGGGGTGAACTGTTGGCTGTTAGGAGCGCTTGGCCTAGCACGTTGATTAAGTTTTGCGGTTATCGTAAATGTCAAAAGTGTTTTACATGTGTCAGGTGGTGTAATGGTGTTGCAATGCAAAGTTATGATGGCTTATACGTATACCTGTAAATATTAAAAAAAAGGTAGCTCATTTGCTTGTCGCTTGTCTTAGCACAATTTTCTAAGAAACAAAAGAGGCTTTGATGCAAGTCTGGAGAGGAGTGACAAGTGTGTTCGATGTAGAAGATATACAGTTACATCTACAGGTGGAAAATAAAACTAAAACAACCAACTAAACGACCAAGAGGACCCTGAACTTGTATTAAAACGATGCCTCCCCATTAAACCACAGCTCGGTAAGAAAAAGTCAAAAAGTTCTTTTGTTTCTGTTGCTATTCTTGCCATGTTTGCTCGTTTTGAAAAAGGGTCAACGACTGCTTCACATGCAAAGTTGTCAGTTAATTCACGAAAAAAGCGAAGGAAAAACTAGGCAGAGCAGACATAAAAGCAACTCATCCGATATATGTAGGCATGACAGCAAAAAGGATTATTAATGAAATTGTAAACAATAAAACTATAAAACATAAGAAACTTAAGCTTACATTATTTCACTCATTTATTACTTAACAACACGAAGGCGATAATTCCAGAGGAGATCCGTAATTCTAAACTTTTCGAACATTTAACCAAGGCTCAAGTTTATTGGAAATTTTCTTAGAATTCTATACAATATTCCACTGCGAACAAACTTTAACAAAAGATACTCAAAATTACACTTGAAAGACAAAATTACACTTGAAAGACACTCCTTTCTTACTAACAGCCCTCTTCTATCTGATTTACATACTTGTGTTTACTTAACCTACAATATCCTTTGAATTCATTCAAGTAGAAATTTTAGGAACTTAATTGAAATATTCAAAGCAGAAGTAAATATGAATAAAAAATGCGTAATAGTTTTTTTCATTTGAAATTTCAAGCACGCCACGAATTCTGAGTCAATTTGTTTTTGTATTCTTAAGCATTCCATTCTTTTTCCACACTCCTTTATAAGTGTGCCACTTCAATTCGCTATTCATACTTCATCTATTTGCTGATCTACTACAACTACAACTACAAATCACTCACCTTCCGCTGTTTGCAATCCAATAAGTTCCGAATATTCACCCTCGCCCGCATTATTGAAAGCCTTCACCCGCGCATTGTACATTGAATTGAAGTGGAGTCCGTCGACGGTGCAAATCGTTTCCTTGCCACAATAGACCTCCTGAAGATTTCGAAGAAGAGTACATAAGAGGAAGAAAAGGTATAAGAAAACAGATAACGTTTATGTACATATATAGAATACATACCAACATATGTATTATGTATGTATTTTTGGTGGAAAATTTGTATGTCAATAAGAAAATTTTACAAACAAATAAACAGCGGCCCTTTTTGGTGGCATTCAAAACCTTTTTTTGTTCACTTGCTGCTTGGGAAAAGGTGCATTGGTTCATTTGGTGGGGAAAATACACTCGAAAGTCGGGAATTAGAATACTTCTTACAAAAAAAAAATAAGAAAGTTTAAAAAGACTATCTACACATGGCGTTATTAGCATCTCATTATACTCCTCTCATTTACTCTATCAATAGAAATTTACATTCGGTCTACTGGTTGAATCACAAAATTTAAGGGCGAACCCTCTCAATCGTAGGAAATACGGTCTAAATTATTCCACGATACATCGTTTTATTTGGGGAGCATATGTTAGTCAGTTGAAAAAAGGTCTAGAAATTTTACAGGTGATATTTTAAGGAGAAGCCAAGACCTTAGTACTTAAATTGTAAACTATAGGCCGACTAACGTTTCAAAATCTCTAGTAGTTAACAGTTTAATTAAAATCTAATCTTAATTACACGTAGATTTAGACAAGTCCGTAGAATAATTGTATAAATGAAACTCTCTCTTTCGAACAAAAAATTAAAGCTATTCACCTAACATATGAAAGAAAGGTTACTCGATTAAAAAAAGTTATTTGAGTACTAACCTAAGAAAATAGTATGATATTGATTGGTGATTTCGCAGACTTCACTTACCCTAAATTCGCCACCGCTGCCATCATCCAACTCCAGTACATAACCATCGACAAATGAATGTGCTGGCGCTTGCCACGCTACTGTAACCGAATTATTTTCAGCTGAACAATCTTCCGGAACAATTGTGGGCGCTAAGGGTGCTGTTGTTAACAGAACAACAGCAAACAATTAAAAAGAGAAAAAATTTAGTTGAATATGTATAGTTTATCCAAAGAAAAAAATATAGTGTATGTGTAGTGTGTAAATAATGTAATACGGTTTAAAATAAAACTAATTAAAAACGATTAAATTGTCATTTACCCTATAATATGTAGAAATTGTATAAAAGGAGGAAAATTAACTAAAATTAACATACACAAACAATTTATACAAGATATTCAGAATACAAGAACGCATAAACTAACTAAAAATTTGGGTATTTTTAAGAACCTACAACAGAACAGTAAGAGAGTGAGTTATTGAAACATACGAGTAACTTGTGACTCTACTTTATTTTCTTTGCATTTATTTCTTCATATTTAATGCCATAATAATTTTTGGCATACTCAGGAGATATAAAAGTTGACACATTTCTAAACTTAATATCTAAACTTTCTCATAATAATCAAACATTTTCTCATACTTGTGAGTAAACCACACATAATATTTACATAGTTTATGGCGCTAAAAAGTTTATAACTCATAATTTAAGCGCTGTGTGAAAACACGTGAGAATTCGCGGAGCACAAAAAAATACAAATATGACTTATGGTGTTAAATAAGACGCATGTGTGTGCATATCTATTAATATACGACTTTTGTGGTTAAGCTCAAAAATGTTATTTAAGCATACGTTTCTAAACACACATAATTTACGTAAACCGCAAAAAAGGTAGGTTGAGACAAAAACCGGAAAATTGTGACTAAAGTCACAAACCGCAATGTTCTCATATTTGTTGATCACAATGTCAGGGAATGCAGTGGAAATTGGCTGTACATTATATGATAAATTAACACAATAAATATGAGGCCCGTTTAACAATTCGAGAAAGATTGTAAAATGGATCTCTTTTTTTCAAGTCCAAGGTTGGTATTCGATTCGAGAACTAGATTATTCTCCACAAAAAGTGAACTTATCGAATGTATTTTCAATTTGTTATGTAGTCGAATTCTAGCTCAATCTCGAGGGGAATTTTGAATAAGGATAGTGATCTTCACCTTTATTGCGAGTGTCGACTGTGATAGATAATCGACTGTTGATCGATCCAGGAGCGTTATATTTACATGCTCTTTGGTCGATCAATAATCGATTATCTATCACAATCGACACTCGCAATACGGGCGTGTATTAGAATTTTCTCTTGTAGTATGATTCAAATTTTTGTCCTAAACCTATTTAGAGTAGGGTTGGGCATGATTCAACTAATTTTGAGTGCACTCAGCCTGCAACTACCACTCAAACCTGAGTTGTAGTTAAATATCTGAGTGGTAGTTGAAAATGAGTGGTAGTTGAAAAATGCCCATCCTTGATTTAGAGTGTTTCTGAACGCTGACAAGAGTTAATTTTTTGGAGATCTACTTTTTTATGCAATATATCAGAGTCTATCTTTTGTTATGGACTAGTCATAGCTTTTAGATTTGTAATATTTTCCGTAAAAGGAATTGAAAGTAAGCTTTGTTATGTCTTCTATTCTACATATCTATAATGCTGAGTGATAAGGCTAGGAATAGAAGTTTTGTAACCAAGACAAGATAGATTCAAATAATTTAACGAATTCCGTGAAGTTGATGCAGATGGATTTGATTAGTACATTCCCATTCCGTATTGATTGCACACTTGTATGTACTTGGAATGTCTTTCTTAGATTAAATAAACTATTTAGAAACATTATCGAACCGCATCCATAATAATGTTCCAAGAAAATAATATGCTCAGAACAAACAATTAGCTACAAGTTAAACTTAAAATCTTCATAGACAAGAAAAATCCGACACCAAGAGAAGTAAGTAAAAGGAACGACAGCAAATAAATTAAGCAATTAATCAAATCTGAAGACAAACTAATACGTAAGTGTAAATAATCAAATTCCTAGAACTTAAATGTTAAATAATACTTTTTGTTTTAAATGCATACAAAAGCTCATATTTAAACCAACTAAAAGCAAAAACTGAACCACAACCAAAAAAGAGCACGAGATAGAAAATTCAACATAAATTTGTGGATGCATGTATGTTTGTAAAAAGTAGTGCTGCCATTAATTAGTGTACTTTTTGTTGTTATTGTAGGCAAAAGTGTTGACAACAATGTTAGCGATGGTAGCGATAACGTCGGTGACAATGATGGTGATGATGACGCCGATGAAGTTGAAGACGAGCTGGATTTCAAGGTGTTGGTGTTTGAATTTTTGGTGCTAAAGGTAAAGGTTTTGCGATTGGTTGTGTTGTTGTTGGTAGCTGAATTATTAGTGGTATTGTTTTTGGTATTGTTTGTGCTTGTGATTGTGGTTAGGTTCATGAATTTGGTGGGTTTTTTATGAAAATTGGACGATATGGATTTTGGTAGTGTGGCGGTACGCATGAAATTTGTTGTTGTTTTCGTTGCTGTTGTTGCGTTAACTTTTGTGCCAGCCGCTGCTGTTTTTGTTGTTGTTATTTGTTTGTTATTAATATTTGTTTTTATTGTTGTTGTTGTGGTTATGGGTAACAACATCTCACCTGCTGGTAATCTTTCCTCTCCATCTTTGACAGCTACATATTTTTGGTTGGTTGGGCGCGACCATTTCAAATGAATTTTCGGTTTTGAAATTTCAAAATTTTCATTTCATCGCATACATTTTGCGGTTGAACAGATGTGGATGTAGATGCAGATGCAGATGCAGTCGGAGATGAATGGATGGATGGATGGGATTGTGTTGCAACAAGCATTTGTTTATGGATATTTATAAGTGTTTTATTTTTGTAGGTGATTATTTTGATTGTATGATAATTTGGGTTATTTATTTTCCAATTGCAATTTAAGCAGATTTTTCAGTTATGTTAATGCGTGGTTTTATTTGGTTGAGAGTTGGTTGAGTTGATTTGAGTCACGTTCACATTATTCATTATTTTGATGGGTTGGATTGATGTTGAAATACAAATTTTTTTTTTCAATAGCATTAGAGTGCAGTAGATAAGAGAGAGGGGAAGAGAGAGAGAGCAAAAACATACACAATTTATGTAGTTTCAATGGTTTTACAATTCGTTAATTTACATAGGTACATATACATATTTAAGCTTTAGCCATACACAAAAATACATTCTTAAATACCTACTTAGCGCTAAAAATACCGACAAATTTGTATATTTGCTTAAGAGTGTTCTTACAATAAATTATCAAACAATTAGACTATTTTAATTAAAAAGCACCGCTCACAGAAAAACCACACTCACGCCAATTACAAAAACAAAAGCAACAATTGCCACTTAAGGCTAAGTTAAGGGCTCCCCTACAGAAAAAGTATCGAATTACACCAATAAAGTGTTTTGTTTGAATAAACATTTTTGTGAGTGCGAGTGTGTGGTACTCTTACTCAAGATATACGGCGTTGTCAATGGAAATAAGAAAAAGTTTATTGTGGAATCACTACTTTCTCCGTACAAGCAATGCTGAGAACATTAACCATTAGGACAGAGTATTTATAAATGATCAAATTCCCACGTATCTTTTGCTTCAAAAAACCTCTGAGTAACATATGTATGTATCTACTTACTGTTACTCTCTAAAATTGATGTTATTTTCGTTGCAACGACAACCGAAAGTAAGATAATATTTTTCTAAACTTCTTCGCTCCGCTAAGGCCTCATTTCGGTTTTAACCAGCAGCTCATGAGTCCGATCACATCGATATATGTATGTATATATGTATTGTGGGACTATCACCTCCCCTTCTTTCTGGTACTTACAAAAATCGAGTTTAGCGCCAAAATTTCAATACCGCTGCATGTTCATAAAAGGCCTAAAAATATACATGTAATGTTAATACGCATTGGCTGCAGTTTTATTTCATTGCCCACCACCGTATTCACATGCATGCTCATATTAGTTGCGCGCGTCAATTGGAAACACTTTCGAAAACAATCAAAAATTTCAAATGTTCGAAAGTGTTAAGTGGCTTTCAATGATTTGTTATGCCACAGCTGCCACAAGAGGTACCTATGTATGTACATATTATGTACATTGGTGGGTAGGTACCACTTTGGCTTTAACACTTTGTGGCGAGCCTCTAACGTGCCGTACCGTACCGCACTACTCATAACAAAGCCACTTCAAGTCGTTTGTACGTATAGCCATGCATCAAAGTGTCAAAATGTGTGACAGTTTCGCGCCCACGTTTCTATGAATTTGAATGCAACTGCAGTTCCTCTATGTGTATTTGTGTTTTATGCGCAGTTACGCCCTTTTTGCGCTCCAATTCACTACTGATCAATCGGGTTCGGGGAAAATGTGCTCCAAATCACTCAAAAGTGTTTTCATTTCATAATATTTTGTGTGTTTTTCTTTGTTTGTTTGTATAACGAGTTTGGTTATTTTGTTTGTCATTCCTGCATTTTGTACCTTTTTTCAAAGCGGATTTTTAATCTGCGGCATATGGAAAGTGAAAGTCAGCGTCGACAAGGCTAAGTGATGCATATCTACATATTAATTGATTCTGTGTTAAGCAAGGGTAAATATTAGATATTTCTCACTTCAATTCTTTTGGGAGTAATTAAGTTAAACAAGATAATGTCAAATTTAGTTGACATTGTTTTATCAAAGCGAAACGATTAATATCTCATAAGAGTAAGGCTTAGAGCTTTGTGTCGGAATTTGTTCACTACTCTAACAAAGTTCCTCAAAAATTATTTGCTGTTTTGGAAATACTGGTTAGTACTTCTGGTTTTTGAGTTGAACAGTTACTATAAGTTTAATAATATTCAAGGATTCTATGGTTCTGAAAACGTAAGACCCTAAGCATGAAACACTCGCTGCAAGATGACTGTAATTTGCTCGAAGTCTTGTTCCAAGTTACTAAATATTGGCCATAAAATGAAATCCTATAACATAAAAAAGTCCTTGGTCTATCGATAATATATATTCCTGGACAACACCTACATATGTACGTATCTCCGTGAGAAAATATTGCATGAAAAGAAGATAATAGTTTTTGAGTTCGCTTTCTTTTCAAGAACGCTTGAATGTAATATTCGATAACTTGCATAATTCCCTAATTAATTTCGTGGGTATTCATATGTATGTATGTAAAAATGAAGAGAAGGGATACAGGAAAAGAACTAGGCACATGTGAAGTGACGATTTCATGAACCAAGCGCCAGGGATCAAGTTGTTTTCAATAAAGACAATTGCCGGAGTAACCGGCCAAGAACTGTCACTCTTAGTAGAACGTCTGAGGAGTGTTTTTAGGTCATTACAAAGGACAGAGGACTAATAGTAATAGACAAGAAGTTTGACATTTAATAATCTGCCGTGAATAGTAAGCTGAGTAAGAAGAAGAAAAAACGTTATGGATTTTGTTTTGAAAGATAAGCGATTGGTATACATATCGTCGCTCCCAACGCAGACTAGCACGGTTCGTTCTTCGCGTGGAAGACCAACACACTTCGTTGTTCGCGTGGAAAACTAGCATACTTCAATTCTCTGCGTGGAAGACTAACATGCTTCACTTGTTTGGGTGGAAATTAACATATTTCTGTTTGTTAGAATTTCTAACTTAGAAATAAGCTTAGGGGTTAAGCACATAAGGAGGATTGTCCGAGGAGTGAAAGATATTTTGTAAGTAAGTGCAAGTTCTGAGTAATAACTAACGCGGTGTTTTATTTGATGCGAAAGCCAGGTTTTATTTGCACAACATATGCAAATACTTAAAAGTACTTAGGCCAAGTATAAGTCTAGGAATATTTGAACTTCATATACTTTTCATATAGTTTGGCTGAAGGTTCCTGTTTAAAGTCTTATTGCAGTATGAATTATTGTTCTTGCACTTACTTATCAAATATCTTTCACTCCTCCTTATGTGCTTAACCCCTAAGCTTATTTCTAACAAACAGAAGTATGTTAGTTTCCACCTAAACAAGTGAAGCATGTTAGTCTTCTACGCAGAGAACTGAAGTATGCTAGTCTTCCACGCGAACAACGAAGTGTGTTAGTCTTCCACGCGAACAACGAACCGTGCTAGTCTTCGTTGGGAGGGACGATATATACATAACTTATTTCAATAAACATTTTGTTTCTTTTATAGGATATCCTCATTTAATAGAGAGCGATGCAGATGAACTTATTTTCCTACGGAGCTGCGGTGCATTGCTGGCCGAAATGGAAGTGGACGTCGAAAAAGCGACGGCAGTCCCTGGATGAGTCCGTATCTTCAAGGACAAAATGAGGTGAGAAGATTCCATACGCATTTCGACGACTTTCTTGAGAACTCGATACCCGCTCAAGAAAATTTCTTCAGCATTTCTTGTACGTCATTTTATATGGAGATTTTACTTTTCTTGTAAGGTCGATACCAAGCTTAAAATCAAGCTTTTTCTCTTTGATGATGTTCCTGTTGTTAACGATTTATCGGACAGAGTCTCTTATGCTTTAATTTTCTTTGAAGGAAAATGCTTTAAGAGCTCACAGATGGAATGACTTTTCTCGCATGTTAAATGGTTATGGGTGATACTTATTATTTGCTAGCAATTACCTTTGTTAATACGTTGCTTGTGCACACTAATTACATCATAAATATAATAAAATACTTTTTGCTTCAAATTTATAATTACTCTGAAAAAACTTACTCAAGAAGCGGCACTTTATCAGTTAATTTCCAAATAGCACTTACATAATTAATGAATATCTAGCAAACTCCTAGAGCATTTAATATTAGCAACGAATATATGTATCTATGTATGTAATGGTTGTAAGTACAATACGTAACAAATACCAATACAATACGTAACCATACTTAAATACAATACAAAAACAAAAAATGAAAATGAAAATAACAAGTGTAAAGCAACATACCTTTCATTTGCATAAAATTCAAGTTGTCAATGGCGCGCACCAGCGCAGCATCATCCAACGTCAAATCGACAATTGGCGAGACGCGTGGCGCAGCGTTAGTCACCTCCTGATGCCAGGTCATGTCCGTATTGGCGACGCGATTAATCAACATGGAACCGACCTAAGGGATATATAAAGACAAACACAAATACATAGAGGCATGAGTGATTTGGATGGCACAAGAGTTTGTGGCATAATCATATAATTAGAAACATGTTTGCAAAAACAGGAAAGTAAAAAAAAAATGCAGCTAAAATTAAAAACAATGAAAATGTTTGTTTAATGTGAAATGGGGCAACAAGGAAACCGTTGGAGAATACACGTGAGCG
Organism: Urophora cardui; assembly: GCA_960531455.1. Taxonomy (NCBI): domain Eukaryota; kingdom Metazoa; phylum Arthropoda; class Insecta; order Diptera; family Tephritidae; genus Urophora; species Urophora cardui. The sequence goes on along the minus strand of OY482674.1, from coordinate 1,600,285 downwards.
CGTTGGCGCAGGACTCGTTAATGTGGAAATGAATTGGTATTTTAATGGAACAAATTGTTACATTGGAGACATGCACATGAAATAATTACATGAGTAGAGGTATGTATGCTCATTAAGGTGGTACAAAAGCTACTTAAACAAGCACTTTAAATTCCTTGTGCTTTTATAATCCGAAAACTGCACTTGGAGAACAGTCCCCACATCTAAAAATAGCGCTAGACTAAAGTCTTTGATCTATAAAAAAACTGACCCATCCTAATATGCAGCAAACTCTCATACATGCATAATTTAGTAGCTACTAATTAGTTTCCTTTCTCCTGCTCTCTACATACTTACTTGTAAAAAAGCCGCACTGTCTGTCTCCTTTAGCGCCTCAATGCAGAATTGTATTAGTCCAGTGGTTTGTTGTAATTTGCCGGTACAATTCGACTGTTGATCCTGTGCATGAAAAGAAAGGAAAGTAAGTATGTAGAAGGAAATGAAATTAGAAAAATGTATAGGCATTGTATTTTTAAACGGTTTTTTAAACGGTTTTATTTAGCTCACCCCGTTTGTTTTATTATTTATTATTTATTCTTGGGTCAAATTTAGTAATTCAAATTTCACCCTCTTCCTGTCAACCGATTAATCTGAAATTTTGTACGCATGTATAACCCCGATGACAATGCAATATTATGAAAAAAAAATTCCGATAGGTGGCGCGTGGGTCGCTATATTTACAAAAATCGCATTTATCGTCCGATTTGTCTGAAATTCGGAACATGTATTACTACCTTGAAAAGAAATATTTTCTTAAAAAAAAATTCCGCTAGGTGGCGCGTGGGTCGCTATATTTACAAAAATCGCATTTATGGTCCGATTTGGCTGAAATTCGGAACATGTATTACTACCTTGAAAGGAAATATTTTCCTAAAAAAAACTTCCGATAGGTGGCGCGTGGGTCGCTATATTTACAAAAATCGCATTTATGGTCCGATTTGGCTGAAATTCGGAACATGTATTACTACCTTGAAAAGAAATATTTTCTTAAAAAAAAATTCCGCTAGGTGGAGCTGAGATCGGGGTAATTAAAACTGAAAATCCTAATTATGGACCGATTTGGCTGATATTTTGCATGTGCATTACTTAAATAATTTACAAATGTTTAAAAAAAATTGGAGCGGCTAGGTGGCGCGTGAGTCGCTCTATTTAAATAAAAATAGGTAAAAAAAACTTTTTAAGTTAAACGGTTTTATGTTAAACATACATTGCCAAGTTTAAGACTAAATGGCGTATAATAATAAGATTTAAATTTAGAAATTGAATCTGTAATTTAGGTATCTGATTAATCCAGCCTGAATCCACCACCCAAGTCAAGATTTTGTATCGTGTTGAGGACTGTGTGGCGTTAGGGTGGCTAAAAATGATACGTCGTTAGCGGTACACCACCCAAGTTAAGGTGAAAGGTTAAAACGCGCCGAGAACGGTATGACATTAGGGTGGATAAAAATGATACGTCGTTAGCGTTTTCCCCTCAAGACTCAGGCGCATCTTGTTGTACATAGCCTTGCCCCTTTATTGGACCTCTGGGGGGTCGACCGTTTAAATGTCCATTACTCGTGGGAACAAAATGGTAAAAAAATATGAAAAATAAAAACTAAAAACTAGAAAATAAAAATAGGTAAAAAAACTTTTTAAGTTAAACGGTTTTATGTTATACATACATTGCAATGTTTAAGATAAATGTACTAAAAACCAAAAAATAATAAAATAGATACAGTCGTGGGAATTATAAACATTTGCATAGACTAGACTAAAATAAAACCGGGGGGCACGTCAATTGTCTACAAATTATCGACTTAATGTGCGATAGAAGAATCGTTTAATTCGTCGTTAGGCAGTTGGCCCGCAGACGGTGAGGAAATTACTTACTATTTTCTTGCTCATGGAAATTCCAATAGTTATACACTCCATGTTAATAAAAGAGATGTTTCAACTAGTTTATCGTTGGACATTCACACGAGGAATCGTTTCACTGCTCGTAGTTTGTCTTTAATCGACAAAACATATGATAAAAGTACTACTCGCTTACCACTATGAAACCCTAAAACTCGCTTATAATCGAGCTTGCTAGCTTTTTTCCACATTCTAGCCCTACTTATCACACGTCCATCGTTGTCGGTTGAACAACTGCCTAATTATAGTGTAACATTACAAAACAAACATTTTAATCAACGATTGTAGACAATTGACGTGCCCCCCGGTTTTATTTTAGTCTAGTCTATGCAAATGTTTATAATTCCCATGACTGTATCTATTTTATTATTTTTTGGTTTTTAGTACATTTATCTTAAACATTGCAATGTATGTATAACATAAAACCGTTTAACTTAAAAAGTTTTTTTACCTATTTTTATTTACTATGGATTCAAACATGTTAATACATAAAATCAGAATACATACATACATACATACATAAATACATATGTATATTCATTCCCTTTGAAGGCTGACTTTCGACAACAATTGCTTTGTGTAATTTTTGTAGAACATGCAGTCTGCAAGAGACTTGTAAGAGCTGTAAGTTGAAGATCAGCGCAATCATAAAACTTTTCAATAACGTCACAGTTCACAGAAATAAGTATGTATGAAATTCTTTTAATAAAATTTTTAACTGGGGTGGTGTTAACCAGACATGTTAAGTTCCCATTGAAATTAGTAATGATTAATTTTTTGGATTGTTTAATTTTAATGATTATTTTAATAATCTTACATTACCCTGGAATTAATAATCAATCAAATTAAAAAATATATATGACTAATAGCCATTAAAAAGTAATCAGAAATAGTCATATGTATAATCAAAAGTAATCATATAATAAATATTAATGTTTGATTATTTTTAATTGGTTGCTTATTTTAAATGGTTGATTATTTTCACTTTTGTTTATTTTTGATTAATTTCGAGCTAAACGGAAACAAAAATTTGGAAAAAAATCAAAGCAAAAAATAATTAATCGAGTACCTAATTAATCACACATGAACCACATAATTGTATTAATCATCCATTTAATAAAATCGAAGATCAATTTAAAAAATCAAAGCATGATTATTTTAATAAGTTTAACATTTTAGTCATCAAATAACCGGTCTGTTTTAACAAAATTTTGAGCTGAGCCGTTTTTTGAACTTTTACTGAAACGAGGTCAACATTTTTTGTCAGCCACAACTTCAAAATTGTACATTAAAAACTTAGTTATTGTACCATTTTTAAAAGCCTCACTAACTCACCTTTAATATTCTAATTTTCGTGTCCTTATCCATGCGAATAGCTTCGAGTAGATATTCACGGCGGTCGTGTATTGCTTGTATTAGAGCCTCGCATTGTGCCGTCACAAGTCTTTCAAATTCCATGCAAGATTCCTGCAAAAGCCATATTATGATGCAAAAAAGGTAGAAAGGGAATAATGGTTAGAGCGAGGAGATAATTTCTGAGTTACGTTTGTATTTATGACAAGCTATGACTTAATGGGGATTTAATTAAAATTAAAAGCAAGTGCGCGATATCAATAAAAAATTAAAAAAAAAGTTTGTTGTTTAGCTATTTCATTAAGACTATTACTTTTTGCGCTTTTAACTCTTTTATTTCTTTACTTCCCATAAGCTTAGATTAGAGTTGGTTTTTTTTTGCGCTGAAGTAATAAATATGAATTTTTTAATAACTCTCTTGTTTCAGTGCGAGCCAAAAGGAGCCATGATGTAGCTTATTGTCCTTGCCGGTTTGCTGAGTTGCTTAGTTGTGACGCTCGGAAAACTTGACAGTAAACAAAGAAATGGAGAGAGAAAAGAAAGGGCGGACGGAAGAAAATGCGCGCAATTAAAAAAAGTTCTGTCATAAAAATTACTAAAATTTTCCCTTTTTTATTTGAGCCAATGTTTGGTTTTTCTTAGTGGATACTATGAATATCCATAGGAAGGAGGCCATTGTCGCATTTTCGCTAAAGTGAAAAATTGTTAAAAAATCTGAAATTCAGCAAATGAAAATTAAAAAAGTAGCGAGTAACCGAAAATGCGCAAAGTCATTGATATTAAAAGCAGCCAAACAACCAAGTTGCAACTTTCACACGCCAAAAGTGCCCTTAAGCATTTCAGGCTTCTTTTTTTTATTATTATTGCTCAAAAAGGAACACGAAAAAAATTTGAAATATTAAAAAAATGCATGCTTTGATAAGTGACTGCTACTGGAAGGCAGCATTTCGCGATGGCTGCTCAGGATTTTTGTTCAATTCATACTCGCGCTTCTTCTGATGATATCAAAAGGACTGTAGAACTCATAGATTGGTGAATAAATAACCATGATACTATGGATAACTATTTCCACTTTTCGATAGATTAGGTTGTTTTTGTTTTGATGGCGACAAAAATACTTCCGAGAAGTTCTGAGGAGTCAAGCCAGTGTCGCAGAATGTAGAACCGTTGGTAGGATTTAAATTCTGAATGTCTGAACGTTTTCATCGATAATCGAATCAGTTGCCGTTTTTTTGAAGTTAAGCATAGAAATTTATAAATTGAAAAATGTTGAAGTTTCTGACTTTAAAGCAAATTTCGATTGGGTTCAAATATACAAAAGATCGCACTAACGATAACAGTGACGGGCGCGGCCGATGTGTGTTATTCGATTGTTCAAACATCTCCAATGCTCTCGATGATACCTCTCGTTTTCGATACCATTTTCGAATAGCCATCAATCGAAGCCTTCGCTAATATATCCCACACTCGCCCATCACTAAGCGAAACAAAATTCGACTCGCAAAAAGATCTCATTTGTGTAGTCGAGGAGCGATGCAACTTTTGACTCGATTGTGATTTTGCAATGATGGCGATTCTCTCGATTGTCTTTGCGACACGCCCATCTCTAATCGATAGTTCTCTCTAACAACTAAAAGCATGATACATACATATGTATGTAGATTTCTTCTTAAACTTACCGTCACTTTGTCACTCATGCCTTTTAATCGCTGTATAAATTCTGTAGTGGAACGTGCCTTCTCCGACAGCTGCTGCAAATTATGTGAGAGTTCCGTCTGAAAATAAAATGATAAGAACATGCAGAGGGAGAAAGAAAGAAAAAATGTATTAGTGAAGGCTAGCATAAGTTTTGGTAGATAAGTGTGAATTAAACGGACAAAAATTTCAAAAAAAAAAAAAAACGAATAAACTGCGGTTTCACTGTCGCGCATCAAAAATGGCAACACCAAAAAAATACTTATTCGAAGTGCGACAAAAATGAAGCGCGTTAAGTGAACTTGAGCGTTTTCAGCGCAAATCGCTCGAGGCTTGACAATAAATTTTTTTATTCACACGCTTGACAGCGGCGTTTGGTTGAAGTACATATAAGGATAAGAGTTATGGAAAATGCAAGTTAAGTTTTCCTTTTTTGAGAGATTTTCAGAGTTTTTCATTTGTTATTTTCCATTTTCTGAGTTTTTTCTTTAATTTTCTTTTGTTCCTCCATTTCTTCCTTAATTCCTTTATTTTATGTACTGGCCTGCAGGCGGTTTGTGTATAAAAAATACTTTCAGAAAACATTTGTTTTCGCTTTGAGTGACTTAGCGTTTTTATCAAAAATTGTCCACCAACTATTTGCCGGAAGTGATTAAAAATTTGAAGATTAAAGTCAGACAAATAAATGCAAAACGAGTTTGAAGTAGGAAGTGAGAATTTTTAAATTTAAGTTTAAAATTAGAATACAAATTTACAAGTTGTAATGCGCGGGGCAATATTCTCCAGCTTTTTTATTGCGACAACCATTCAAGGAGTCCATTCCGACCCATTGAGTTATGCATACATATATGAATGAAATCTCAACAAATCTCTATATACAATGCTTGAGAAGAAAAAGCTACATGGTTGCAAGTCCATTACACTCTGTCACAAACGACTTAACAACCCAAAGCTTTAGCACATTCTCAAAGGACTAATTTAAAACCTTTTAAGCAAAACAAATTTCATAAAGAGTGCGATGACATCGCCGACAGCCAATCAGCCATCAAACTACATTAATTCCATGCGCCAGCAACAACACATGTTGCACCACCAACCACTTCGATTGATTTATTGCCATGTTATAACACGTCAATAATGCCGCCACTAGAAGGCTAGAAAGCCGTTCAACAGCCTAGCCAACGGTGGTCTTCTGCAAGTGCTGGTGTGAGTAGTAAATATTTACAAAACATCGACAAACAAAAGGTCTCGCTGGAAAGCTCGTGCCACATTGCCGTGTTTCATTTAGTAAGACACAGACAAATAGACGGCAATGGCGGCGGCAGTCAAACGCGCGAGCAAACAAAATAAGCTACAGAGCAGTCAATGGGAGTCAAGTAAACACAGTTATATTAAGGTTAGGTAAGAACATGTGTATATAACGTAAATATGTATACAGTGACTTGTGGCAGTCGGCTGGCAAACTTAAAATGCCGCAAGCACAAATATTACTCAGCCGAATGGTAGCAGATAGGTGGAGGCATTGGCTTTTGGTTGCCATGACTACCCATGTCTGATGTGCTGCAGATGAGCGCAAGAGTAAATAGGCGATGGGCGGAGGTGGAGGATTAGCAGAGTGGTCCCGCAGGGCAGATGGGCGGAGAGGGACAGAGCAAAACTTAAGCCGTGCGTTGTAACGAATGAAGCGGTTATACAAATGAATGTTTGGAATTTACTTCATTTAATTTTGAATGGAGGGCAGACCTGAGCAGAGAGGGATGCAGAGGGAGAGAGAGCAAGGTGCTAAAATCAGGGAATGTGCCGAAGCAAACGCGGAAGAATATCTGGGTTACACAGAGTGAGTGTTTAAATGTGTTTTACAAGTCTGTATAGTGCATATATGGACTAAATGGAATAAGTTTTCAGCAGATGTCATGACTAGAAAAACCCCGTTAAATGGCAGCAATGAAAGTATGCTCAAGAATATGTAAATTCATATTTACGCAACTCAGATGGGGTAGCCTCGTTATCAACAACCACCCGACCAGCAGCTGGGCAAACGGATGAGCAACAACAGGAGAGCAAAAGCTGAGACTTAAACAATGGCAAAGGGCAGAGGAGGAAAAAAGCTCTCCTGCGTGCACAGAATACGGCCTTTGCTAATTTGCCAGCAATGGCATTCATTTGGGTGAGTAGATGCACACACACAGCCATTAATGTACATATGTATACATATATATAAACATATGTTTAATAAATTCTATTTGGCAGACGGATTAAGACAAAAAGCAGCAAGGATACACGACAGATAAGCTTGTAACAGGAAACATTCTAACAAAAGAATGTTTTGTCTAGCTTTAGGCAATGCGAGATTTACTCTTGAACGACCCACTCGGTCAGCCAGCCAGTTGTCAAATAGGCGTGTGCCCCACTGGAATCATTAGGATTGTTTACATTGGCGCGAAATAAAATGGATACTCTGAAAAAAAAAACGTTGTAAGTACAAAGACTTTTGCAGTTAAATTAACAACTTTCCGCAGTTGAAATGTGCCCAACAACGCTCCGTTGTTGTTTCAAAGATGCGAGCGTTTTTGATTCAAATACTTTTCGTATTTAAGTTAACAACGGAAACTGTTGAATGAAATACTTTTACATTTAAGTTAACAGTGTTTGCTTTTGAATTAACAGCAAAATTTTTTAGTCCAAAAGCGAGCACCGTTGATTTAAATACTTTTCGTATTTAAGCCAACAATTTTTGCTTTTGAACTAACAGCAAAAGTTTTTGGTCCAAAAACGGGCACCATTGAAGCAAATACTTACGCTTTTAAGTTAACATCAATTGTACACAATAGTAATTTTTTTTTAATATAATAGATATTATTTTATTTAATTTAATTTTTTTTATATTATATATATGTTTACATAGTAATATTAATACTAAGGCCCGGTTTCACAAAACAAACTTTCCATTCAGTGATGGTCATTTGATACATCATTTGAACAACGCGATTGATGAAAAGAGACACGGACACAAAGGTTTTCATCACATTTTTCACACCGGCCATTTAAAAATATGGAAACTTGTAGTCAGTGTGTGACAGAATTATCCATCAATCGTGCGCCTCAAATGATATACCAAATGACTATCACTGTCTGCAGGGCTTTTTACACAAACACAAACACATAAACTCAACTTATTTTTTTTTATTATTTCATAACACATTCTTTATTGTTTTCGCCACATTTGTAGGTTTGCGGAATTTTATCCTGTCGGCGATGAGTTCTTTTTTATTTAATATTTCGTCGATGTCGTGGGAGTGCATCATTGCAAGCAGTTCAATATTTTTGATACCGTATTCATTGAACTGCATCAATGCACCTGTACATAACTCCCACGACAAGAATAACTTGATTATTTTCTCATCGCCGACAAGGTTTACCAGATTTGGCTCGTTCGATTGCTCGCTATCGGAAAAACGGGATAATCAAACATATTTAACCTGAAAATACAAAATAAATTTTTCAACGTATATACATATGTATGTACATATAATTTAATATATTCTAATAATATATAAATAATATCATTATTGTGACTTACCTTTATTTGCAATTATATATTGCATATATGTACATATATACATATATTTTTCCCGAAAATTTAAATTAATTGAACGAGTTTGAAAAAAAACAATTTTCTATTTTTTATTTACTTCAAAATTTTTCAACAGCAAGGGAGTTCTTGAATCAAAAACGCCCGTCTTTGAATTAACTATGGAAAGTTGTTGAATCAAAAACTTTGCCGTTAAAACAAATACTTTTACTGTTGAATCAAAGACGGAGATTCAACAACGGAAAGTTGTTGAGTTAACTACGGGTATTTTTTTCAGAGTAGCAAGAGAGAGAGAGAAAAGGAAGTTAAAATAAAAGTATTGAAAAGGAAAAAAATCACAGAAAACACCACAAAACCAAAGTAAAAAGTATACGAATCAAAAACAACAAATTAATTCTGATGAATTGCAATGTTAAGGTAGAAAAATAACCGCAGGACATGGCAACACGTCGTTCGCTACTCCACACACTTTGTAGGTACGTCCGGCAGAGATAGAGATACAAGTTTAGCAGGAAATATCTTTGCTTGTATGTACATATGTCTGCAAGGAAAACACAAAATAACTGACAACAACAGGCATTTATTTCGCTGCAAACCGAAACCAAATTTTTGTTCTTGTTTTTCGCCTGAACTATAAATTAAAATTGCAAATTAAATGCAAGTCGAGGAGGAGAGTTACTGTGCAACACAAGGCACATACATACATACATACATTCGAATTTACTCAAATGGAGATTTTTTCACTTTCCCAGTTTCTCACTCCTTTTCCTTGCCCACAAACAGCTGTCACTTGCAGTTTGTAACACAATTTCTTGCGGTTTGCGCTGCCACAAAAGAATTAAAGCACAAACTTTTTTAGTATCTATTTCTACTGTAGAAAAAAATAAATACTTTTCCTTCAAATGGTCACACTTTTTCCACTGTACACTGGTGTGCAATTTTATTTATGCAGTTGGGCGCTTGCATTTTTCATAACACGCGTTTCGCTAAAGAAAACTATTTTTATGCTGTAAATGAGATTTTTCTCATGACATTCCAGAAATATTTACCTACACTTCGTGATGAGATTTGTAGTTTATTGCAACTAATTTTGAGGCGAAATGCACACAAGAGGGCGACAAAAAAAATGATATGATAGATTGAAATTTTTTAAATGCTTGTTTGAAGTGCTTGGCTGAGGGAAGCGGTGATGGAAACTTGGAATAAAAATGATATTTCTAAGCGTGGAGAATAATAAAAGCCTTGAAATCCAACGAAAAATTACTCTTGCCGAGAAGTTTTACTTTGAACTACATAAGTAGTAACTCAGATAGCCATGGGTAATGGCGCAATTTTTTTTGGCGCTGATACAATAACTCCAGCGCCACTCGTGGCGCCAACTCACGGTACTGGCGCAATAACACCTTTAGCGCAATTGTCATGGAATAATCGATAAATAACATTTTTTCGCTTGTTACTGTTCACCATCCCCGTTTTATTTCTTTTGGCGCAATTCTGCTTACATATACGAGGGCACAATTACAGCCCTATTCTAATAACGTTTCTCACAGTTGTGAGGCTACACTTATTCTGGCATAAATTCAAAAGCTCAAAAGCTCATAATTGTGAGAAAATTTGTGATGACTGAATATGCAGCTCACAATACAAAAACTGTTGAAAATATTTTGAAATTTTGTGTCGTAAAAATGGTTTTTTTTCATGGAGGAATTGTTGCTCATTGTTTTGGCGACAGCTCTTGAGGAGCAGGAAGAAACAGTGGCGAGAAGAAGGCTTATGAAAAGTCTCATGGATAAAAGCGATCCATTTTCCCTGCAAAATGATTTGTTTATACAAATGTTCCGCTTACCAAAAACCATGTGTCAAGCATTGATACAAGATTTGGAGCCATACGATCGTCAGACGTCTAGAATTCCTTTTGTATTGCGGTTTCTGTCATCATTATACTTCTATGGACAAGGCTCATATCAGAAATGTGTAGGAAATAACTATATGATGTCAATGAGCCAGTCATCGGTGTCCCGTTCATTAACATATATCTCAAAGCTGATTGTGGATTTAAAGGGCAGTGAAATAAGATTCCCTTCAACTTTGCAAGAGATGACGGATACCAAGAGGGGGTAAGCTACAAATCATATCTTCACACGTACAAAAATATACACGTAGAAATAATATACAAGTTCGCAACTGTGAATTTGACTACAGGTTTTATACAACATTTGGAATAAAGGCTACTGTCGGTGCAATCGACTGTACACACATTGGGATTGTATCACCAACGACAACAGATGCAAGTACCCCTATTTCTCTATTTATGAACAGAAAGGGATTTTACAGTATTAATGTAGAAGCGGTATGTTCTTTTCGTTATACATATGTAGGTACCAACATTTTCATTATATAATTATGATTGCTTAGGTATGCAACCATCGACTGGTTTTTACGGCAGTGAACGCCCGATACCCAGGTTCGTACCATGATAGTGGCATCTGGACTACCTCTCCAACACGGCGGCATATGATGTCCAACCACAATTTACAAATCGATTCTTGGCTGTTAGGTGACCAGGGGTATCCATTAGAGCCATGGATATTAACTCCAGTTGCTTCTGTAAAGGAAAATATGTATTTATTTATGTATGTATGTATTTATAAATTTTAAAAATTAAAAAAAAAAATATATGTAAATTACTCACGTCTTTTGTTTTTCCATTTTTGTTCAAATTGAAATTTGACAGAAAAAAACTTCTCACCTCCTATGGTAAATTTTTTAAGCTTTTTTCTTGTGAGGTCTGGCACCGAATAGCCTCACAAATGTACCTCACAAAATGTTGACAAATTTTTCCTCACATAAAAGTTGTGAGGTTTTTTAAGAATAGGGCTGTTAATTTAAATTTTCATAATCATTTGGAAACATATTCCGTATATTTGTGAAAATATGCTGGAAAATAGAGTCACATAGATCACTATCAAGCATACATAATTGTGACGGTGTCATGCGTATACATATACTATGGTGCTGTTATTGGCGTTGTGGTTGCGCCATTTTACACTAGCGCTATATTGGTGCTGGTGTTAGCGCACGAAATTGAGTCGGTTTTATATTACAAAATTGAGTTGGCGCAATATTGAGTTGGCGCTATATTGAGTTGGCGCATTTCTCAAATCGGAGTTAGCGCAATAACGCCAGGCGGCTATATGATCGACATAAATAAGATTAAAAAATAGCAACGGGTGTTAACTATAACCATGATCAACTTGTACAATTCTCCGTCTGTGGACTCACTACCCCAAAATTAAAGGTAACACTTCCACGTCTATACAAATGTTATTGAATGGGTTGGGATCATCAACAAAAGTTTTCACAAATGAATACATTTTAGTTGCTACGTGAACAGGGGATTCTTTATTTAACGAAGCAAATAAATTGTATTGATAAATGTAGATAATACCTTAAGGAGAATTCATTAAAACACAAGCAGCAGCAGGCAAGCCCACACTGCAATGCTCTTTCCAAACCTATACCCAGGTTCCAGCTGAAGTTTGACGCACTGAAATGCCTTGTACTTGGAAACAATGTCGGTGTTTGATGATGGGCGAGCCAAAGATGTTTTATTTGTTGTCTTGATTGTTCAAACATATCGATTTCTCTCGACGATTTTCATTCGTATTGGAGTCCAGTCGCAAATAGCCGTAAATAGAAGCAATCGCTTAAACATGTCGGACCAACGATTCCTCTCGATTTCAAAGCAGCCCCAAAACATATCGGACTCGCTCATCACTAATCGAAACAACCACCTATTCGGAGTAATCGCAAAGAGAGCTCCTTTGTGTAGTCGAGGAGGGAGCCAAGTTCGACTCGATTGTGATTTTGCAACGAAGGCGATTCCATTGCTTAAGCATCTAGAACTCGCCCATCACTACCGGTTTTTTTCACAAAACATCCTCGACAATTTCTAGAGATATTTCAACGAGGCTTATAACTCGAAACTCTCAAACTAGCATTGCTGAATGAGCAGAAAATAGGGTGAATAAAGCTAATACTTTTTTTTAATTTTATCAAGCCAAAGTTTCAGATCACCTCGCTGGGTATATAATGAAAGATTAGAACCAAAACGAAAACCCTTAAATCAGCTCAGCTTTTTTTAAGCAAATGAATAAACCAAATTTCAAAGAAATATTTTGAATTCTATAAATGTATGAGTTTTACTTTGTAGACTTAGAATTCCTCACTAAGGGTTGCTTGGACTCTACTCAATTTTGTTTTCAAATGCCGCCCACTCATCCTCATATTCCCTTTTATTACTCCAGCGTCTATTTAAGCGTGCAGTTTAATTTCCTTATGCTCTTCATTTAAATTATTACGAGTATATATGTGCGAGCAGTATTATTTACGCCTTTGGCCATTTGTTCGCGAGATTTACTTTTTAATGCGCAACGTCTGTTTTTCATTGATAAGCTCCGTTTTGCTCGCTTTGTTCGCTGTGCGTTGAAAAGCACATATTTTTTTAGAAATGGCTCTTTTTTTTGTGTGCCAGTTGAATGCCGATTCTTTTTAACAGCTTTCCAGTCAGTTTCCACGGAAATGTTCTTTCCATTTCATGGCTTTGAAGCAAATTTTATTATGGTAGCAGAGCTACTTTTTTCTTGCTTTTTTGGCGAAGGCTTACTGACTAGTATAAAAAATTTGTGAATAGAGTTTTATGTTCTGGAAAAGGGAGTAAGAAGTTGGCAATTAGTGGGTTTGGGTTTTAGTATTTCTGTGCCGTTGGATTTTATGCTCATGCCTTTGTATTTTGTATTATATGATTTTTATTATATTTTTTTTTGTTATCTGTGCTATGCAGATTTTAGTAAAGCTAATTAGAATCTATGCGCTTTTATTTAACGGGTGGGGCTTGCAACACTTCAAAGTTAATTAAAATGCTAAAATGTATTTTGAAAATAAAGTCAATGCTATGCGTTGAGTTATTGATGTTACTCTAGTATGTAGGAATGATGCTAGAGTGTTCCAAAGAAATCTAATATCTACTTATTGCTTAAAGAAACTTTGTGAGGCGAATCACATTATCCTGATCATGTAGTAAATATAACCTTCATGAACACGAAATGGCTCTAAACATCATTTGTTGGAATCCACCCAATCGGGCGAGTATAAGATATAGAACCCACGCAACCGATTGTTCAGATATAGACATGGAGTATAGCCTCTCCGAAGACAGCTGCTGTCTAACTTGTTTTCTGCCATTTAAATTGCACAATTTAATTTAATTGTAACTATTTTGTTTTATTCTAATTAAAATATAATATTTTAATCATCGTTTTTCTTTATAAAATAACTTTCTGTAGTTGTAATTTTATATTGCTGTCATTGTAGTTGCGCAAATATTTAAAATTAAATTAAAAATCCTATAAAAATGGCAATTAAGAGTTGACAGCAGCAAAAAACTTTGCCATAAAAAGTCATTGTGAAGCCACTCGACATCGCTAAATAAGGCAAACAACATAAAAATGTACATACAATCGAGAATATGTGTAGACGCCACATGTGGCACTGCGCGCGTACTTTGAAGAATGTGTGTGATGCGCTTTTATGGGATTTCTTCGCTCTCGACGAGGTAATGTTAATTGCGATTGCTACTCCTGCGACAGCCCGCTGAAACCTAACAACTGAGTGTGCATAAGCGTGCAAAAATTTTCTTGCAACGCGTGGCGCATATTGCATCATATGTTGCCACTTATTCAATACATACATACATACGTAGTTATGATTCATGGCAACCATGTCGGCACGTTCATAATAAGCACACAAGTATGTTGTGGTGCTAATTATTATTATTATTTTTTCTTCATTCTTCTCCTTTTTTAGTTACTTGCGCCAGCAAAGCTAAAAGTTCTTGGCGCTTCTTCTTAGTTCGTTTTTCACTTAATTACATTAAACTTTTAATGCTACTGATAATAGGAAATTGCCGGCAACAAATGCTTCTAATTAAATTATGACAGTCTTCATTGCCATCAAGCCATAAGGATCAGTCAGTTTATTGTACATGCCTAGTTAGTGCAAGTTATGATGATGAAGGTGATGAGTTGGCTGGTTCAACAGAAACATATCAAACTGAATCTACAAAAATTGTCATGACACTTTCGCCGCTTCCAAGATTTGCTAAAACAGAGCAAATCGTTGAGACTTTCTTAGTCTGCAGTTTGACGGTCATACTGGAAACGTTCTTATCGCATTGATGATCAGGCGAGAAAATATCGAAACAGCAAACGGTCATGAAACACTTTTGCCACTTTTCATTTGACAAGTAAACCCATTTATAGACCTTTCTGGGGGCCTGAGGTTCTCCCAAAGAGATATATGTACATTCAAGCAATAACTTTGGAACAAAAAAATTTAGGTTGGCATACGTTCTCGAAAGGTTTAAAACCACTTTCTTCACTCCTCATGTTCTAGATAGCTTTCCTAGCATACTTACTTTATCATTCTTCTTCCCTGCCCTCTTTCAATCCCTTCATTCAACACACAATCCAAAGAAACTCAGTGTCACATACAAACATACATATGCACCTACATAAGTGCCCCAACTGTGGTGCCACAATGTCTGTGATTTTTATCTCCACTATTTAAATGACAAAAACAAAAAGTAAACTACATACATGCCATTACAAACACATTAGGTAGTACTAGGTAGCCGATTGTCTTGTCTTCGTTACCATTATGTTGATGCTACTGCCACTCTATCACTTTGGTAGAAGACGCGACTTGCCACAATGCAACCAACATACAACAAACAGACAAACATGCAACCTTGTAAAATGTTTAGGCGTGGCTGCCAACAATTTTGAATGTTGCAAAGTGACAACGGAGGCGTTTAGTTCAGTTTAGTTGTAAGTATTTGCCGATAGTTGTACAAGCTACAACAGTTTAAATAGCTTTTTTTCTGCGTGAAGTAAATATGCCTTTCAAAGTAACAACAACACATACATACCTACTCATATGTATCTCTTTTATAACCTTCAGACAAATTTCTTCGTAAAAAAAGCAACCTTCATTTTCTCAAATGGTGCTTGCCAGCTGTTGCCAACCGTCGCTGTTCCATCGATCGCCTATTCGAGCGCTGGCGGCCGGCCGGCCTTGTACCTTGCACTTTTACGCAACAATGTTTATTGTTGTCATTGCAATTATTGTTGTTTTTGTTTTCTATATTTTGTTCTATAACTTTTTTGTCTTTTTGTTGTATGTATTCTGTTTCTTCGTAGCTGCGTACAATGCACCGTGACAGTGGAGTTACAGTCGCCGACATTTTTGACAGACTCCCTGAGTGACAAAGTGCTTTGCGCTCTTTTCCCGCTTGTTGTTGTTGTTGCTTTGGTTGTGCGTGATTTGCAACAAATTTTTATAGCCCTCGACGCATTTTAATATTCGCTCGTAAATAGCTCAAAACGCAGACAACGCAGACCAGTCAGCTCCTCTGCTTGCTTGCTGTCTTGGGCATTGCAGTTTTCTTGCTCCTTAAAAAGCTCATGTGTTTTCTTTGCTTCCTTCTTTTTCTTTTCTTTTTCTCACTTCCTACTTTTTGTGGTTCTTTTTAATGCAAAAAAAAATATTATATGTGATTTACATATTCATTCAAAATTATTATGTTTAACTGCTTTTCTGCTCTTCACTGTGTTTATCTGTCTGGGCGCGTTATTGCCAAGTCCGACTTCCCTTTTTGCCTTCTGCCACTTTCGCTTTGTCGTCTTCTGTTTAGTCTTTCGTACCTTTACATTGGCTTATTGTATGTATTTCCGTATAATTTGTCGCAGCTGATGTTGCTGATACTCGTATTCTCAAAAACTTTTTAATTTATTGTTCTGTTATGTTCTAGTCGCTGATATTGTTGCAAAGCCAACAACCAACCGCAGACAAAAGGCAATAAAGTTTAAAGGATATTTACGTACATATGTTTATGGGAAATGCCTTGCAAGATTTGTTGAAGTGAAGTAAATTAGAATGTGGAGAGCTTAGAAAATGAGTTTGTCTTAATTAACTTGGTGGTTTTATTGCTTTGATGGCATTTATGCCGAAATAACTATTATGGTGGAATTGTCAGGAACGTCTGTCATTTCTCCGCCAGAGCAGTTTTCCATACAATAAGTTTGGATTCATGAGCACTGTAACAAACTAGGAGATAACACAGTGGACGTATGTACATACTTGGAAGAACTTCCGCTCTTTCGCTGATTGGGAAGGGTTGAAGCAATTCTCTCTGCCGAAAACCCAAGGAATATCACTTATAATCACACAAGACTCGATGGAGCGGAGCGGAACGCCAAACAATTAAAAGTTTCCTTTTGTACACATTACAGAGGCTTTCTTACTACAATATGATCTTCTAACGCACAATTTAATCCAGAAAAAGTACTAAGAATAATTGAGTGTCCTCTATAAAGGCTTTCGGGAATGTTTTAGACAGGAAATATTCATACATTCTTTTGGCAGAAGACATGCTGTATAGAGGCTTATATTCAGCGCTCAACTAGCCAAAATCTAACCCTTGTAAATACCAGTTTTCGCGTATAGTTTGAGAACTAGAGATAGCTCGGATCTACACAGAATCGTTATTAGATCTATATGCTGCTAAGTTTGCATTTTTTGGTGCGCAGTTTTAATTTAATTTATTTTATTTCATTTTGCTTGTCACATTTGCTTGTCATTGCTAGTTAGGATCTATTAGTTCAGAGGTTAAAAAACTTAACTTTTCTTAGATTTGTGTACATCTGTATGCAAATACTATACATA
This sequence comes from Urophora cardui, assembly GCA_960531455.1. Taxonomy (NCBI): domain Eukaryota; kingdom Metazoa; phylum Arthropoda; class Insecta; order Diptera; family Tephritidae; genus Urophora; species Urophora cardui. The sequence continues at coordinate 1,582,926 of OY482674.1, read as the reverse complement.
TTTTAAAATAAATGTAATTTTTGTATCTTGTAATAACCATCAAGTGACTATATTTTAATAAATGCCCATGTACGGCATAAATGGCCGCATGGAACACGTATGTATGCATTTATGGCATATATTTTTTTGCTATTACAAAAATATAAAAAACAAGTAAGGAAGCCTAAGTTCGAGTGGAATCGAACATTAGATACTCAGCTGTATGCTTTCATTGTTGTTTACGTTTGATGGAAACACGGTGTATTTTATATAAGCGAGTGCTGCATAAAGTCATCCAACTAAGCATATGAATATTCTTTGTGCAAAATTTAATTCCTTTATGACTTCTAGTTACAAAGATGTCACGTTACAAATTTCCAAAGGGTGTTCCAGAAATATCTTTGTTAAAAAGTAGGCGTGGTCATAAACCGATTTCAATAAATTTTTGCGTGTCTATTAACACAAGTTATAAAAGTGTATAAACCAAGTTTCGTCATAATATCTCAATTAGTTGTCGAGGTATGGGCTCCGAAATCTCGTAGATTCCGTTGTCTAAAAAGAGGCGGTGCCATGCCCATTTTCCAAAATTTTTATACTTTTTGTTTCCGGTGTACTGTAGAACTCATGCCACACAATTTCAATGAATTATCTTTATATTTGACAAAGATATCGCTTAAAATGTTTTCATTAGGCCCCTTTATAGTTCCCATATATAAAAGTGGGCGTGGTCGTCAACCGATTTCGCTAAAATTTTGAACATGTATTACTACAAGTAATAAAAGTGTACACACCAAGTTTCGTCATTATATATAAATTATTTGTCGAGTTATGGGCTAAGAAATCTCGTATATTCCTGTTTCTAAAAAGAGGCGGTGCCACGCCCATTTTCCAAAATTTTTGTGTTTTTTGTTTTATGTCCATAGTTGGACTCCTGCCATAAAATTTCAATGATATATCTTTATATTTGACAGAGATATGGCTTAAAATGTTTTTATTAGGCCACTTTATAATACCCATATATAAAAGTGGGCGTGGTCGTCAACCGATTTTGGCAATTTTTCGTCCAAACATTTGTCTAAGTAAGTATATCACGCCTACCAAATTTCATCGATATACCTTCAACGGTTTCTGAGTTATGACTCATAAAACTTTCAATGTTCGCCCCTTAATAAGTGGGCGTGGCACCGCCCATTTTCCAAAATTTCACCACATTTCTTCATAAGGGCCTGAGGTCAATACGTGGGTGAAATTTTATCACTCCAGCTCTATTAGTTACTGAGATACAAAATTTCCGATTTTTACTATATAGGGGAGGTGGGCGTGGTCATGGTCCGATTCGCCCATTTTCAATACCGTCCGTTCCTGTCTTGATACCAACTTGCATTCCAAATTTCATCAAAATATCTCAATTTTTGCGCGAGTTATCGTGCGTACAGACGGACAGACGGACAGACGGACGGACGGACAGACGGACGGACGGACGGACATGGCTCAATCGATTTCTCTTTTCACCCTGATCATTTTGATATATATAAGTCTATATCTATCTCGATTATTTCATTCTGTTACAATCCACCGTTAGGAAATCAAAACTATAATACTCTGTGTACTAGTACAGCTGAGTATAAAAAATACACACCAAAAAAAATGTGACAATCGAGTTCAATAAATTGAACTTTTCGGATGTAAAATATTGTCTTACCCCGCTTATGGAACGTGACCACAAATGACCAATTTTGTAAGTGTGAGATATTCACTTACTTTCAAGCAACCTGTTGGCTTGGCTTGGCTGGTCGGCCCATGTGAAGGTTGCGCTGGAGGTCATAAGCGAAGCATATGTTTTACAAAGGAAACCTCGTTAATCATAAAAGAGAGACACACAAACGACAAACACGTACCTACGCGTACACATAAATGTAACCAAATGTGCAATATTTTAAAATGCATACATATGCTTTTTTCATGAATGTGGTTTATCATAAAAGTCATAAATTGACCAGAAAATAAGAATATTCGTTATTGTATGTGACCAGCACTTGTAGAGGCACTTGCCGATGCACAGAATTATATATGTATGAAATATATTTATCTAGTATACATACATATGTCTATATATAAAATGTTTGTGTGCATACATTTGCAAATACCTGCCGTTGCAGAAATATTGTCACATCTCAATTGCCTCCTTTCATATGCCTTATTGGCAATTGTGGGCAATATTTGTGTGCGCCAATAACCCATTTTTCTGTTTTGGTTCGTAAAATAAACTATTTAGACATTATTTGCATACACAATTTTTTTAATTTTCTTTCAACTTGTTATGATGACTTTTTTTTGTGCATAAATAGTTTGCTTGTTAAAATAACTTTTCATGCTACAGCAGTCCAGAGCCTCTGTTGTACTATGAAAATCAATTGCTAAAAAATTTATTGGCCAAATATGAATTATGTAGTATGTAGAAGAGAAATGCAGGAAATGTTTTTTTTTGTAAACAGATGTACATACATACAGACATAACTAGTAGAAATTTGTGTTTTCTTATTTGTTGTTTGCAAAAGAAAACATGTAAAAAATATAACATAATAAAAAGAATTTCATGAAGCCTATTCACTGAGGTTACTGAAAAACATTTTATGCACTCACAGTCACAATTTTATACTTGTTGCAATAAATACCTGTTGGCATTAGAATGTTATTACTAGGCATTACTTCCTATCTGACATCAATTCTATATATTTTATGAATTTCTATGGGTACGAAAGCTGTTGGATTCCACAAAGGAGTATCTGCAGGTAGTGTCGAATTGTGTCGAAGAATTAGTAGATCTCTCCTCTGCGATTAACCGCTTCTATCTGATATTAGGGACAACACATTTGACCGTTTTGAGCCTCAAAATCTAAAGGATATATGTAGCTCTTTGTTCAATAACACTCCTCAGTTGGTTTATAGATAGAGCCTGTAGAGTAATCCAGAGCAGGATAATAACAAACCAATTATCCTATGGAACTAAAAGCAAGACGACAAAATATTTTAGGGTCATTGAATTTTGGTCTTACTTCAGAGACTTTCGTACAGCGTTGCGTGATTCGAATCAATTTTGATTTAAAATCAACTTTCAAATAAAGAATCAACTTGATTCGTGATTCAAACTATTTTCAAATCAAAGATAATTTTTATTTGTGATTCATTTTTCAAAAGAATCAAAAATACCCTCTGATTGGTGATTCAAACTGTTTTCAAATCAAAGATAAATTTGATTTGTGATTCTTTTCTCAAAAGAATCAAAAATACCCTTTGATTCGTGATTCAAACCATTTTCAAATCAAAGATAAATTTGATTTGTGATTCATTTCTCTTCTTGATTCAAAAAATATCTTTTATTCGAATCAAAAATTTTATTCGAATCAAACATTTGATTCGAATCAAAAATTTTATTCGAATCAATAATTTGATTCGAATCAAAAATTTATTTAGAATCAAAAATACTGTAGCATATCAGAAATATTGAAGTACATTCTCGGTAACTTAAAACACAAAAATGTATAAAATGCACCAAAAGTGCAACAACAGCCAAATTGTATGCTGACGCCAAATATGTACATATGTATGTACATATATACATATTTCTGATTGTCGTATTTACGTTTGTGCTACGCCGTACGTACATACATACATACATATGTATTTATGTGCATAGGCACTTGGGTGCATACGCTGCAAAAATCATTGGATTATATGCTCCATTTGTGGTAAGTTGGAGTACTTTCAAAGTGACCACTAACATAGCCCAAGCGACCGATTCGTGTATCTGCATCGGTTCGTAGTTAGCCGAACATATATATGTACATATCTACATAGAAGTAAGAATTAGAGTAGATATACATACATGTATTATAGTAAATAAGTAGTATGTACATAAGAAATTTTGTGTATAGGTAAATAAGAATCAATTTTACCAATAAATTCCCTGATTGAATTGCTGTTCGTAAAGCAATACAACAAACCACTTTCGTTTAATTTAAACGGGTTTAAAATATACATATGTATGTATGTACCTAGGTATAGTGAATCCTAAATATATTTCAAATAAAAGATACTTTTAGTACGAGATCATTTTGGGTAAATGCATTATTATTATTTATTTTTAAATTCTGTTATTTTATTCTTTTATTGGGTTCATTCAATGTATGTAAAATATATAAAATATAAGTACATAAGTAAGTACATATGTGTGGATATGTATAAGAGAAATTTACATATGTATGTATATACATTTACATATTAAGGGGTAAGTACATATGTACATACATCATACATAAGTATGTAGGGTAGATGTTCCAGTGAACGGACAGTACCCAGTGACCGGACACTAGCGTGGTTTTTCTCTTATAAATAGAAAACCGTTAAATATTTTACATTAAATTTAATTTAAATCAAAGCAGGAATTCAATATTGACTATATTATAAATTTAATTTTTCTATAGATGTGACACAAGCTTTGTGATATAGCATTTAGTGGGTGGTTGTAGAGAAATGTATCAAAAAGTAATTTTTTTGCTAGTGGTATAGAGATTTTTAAAGTTGATGAATATCAGTATCTGGGCATGGAAACATGCCATATAGTGCATAATTCTATTGGCAGATGATGTATAATTACATTTAAACAGAAACTTTGTTGAAAAAATTCCAATTTTCTATAAAATTAGCTGTCCGGTTACTGGAACACCAATTTAGCCCTTGTTCCAATGTCCGGACAGGTGTCCGCTGACTGGAGTTATAGAAAAATATGTCTTGATCTAGTGACCGGACAGTCGGTTATATTTGAAATTTAACCTGTTTGGAACGCATACTGAATGTACTATTACAAAAAGCAAGCTCCGGAAAGAAAAATTAGAAAAATATATTAAAATTTCATGTTCAGATGTGCGAAATACTGCCTAAAGAATATCATATACGGAAAAACATATAATATCACAATAATTTTTTCAAATTTTTTAAAAGTTGGGCTCTCATATTCAAGTTTTTAACGAAATAAAAAGCTGCAATTGTATTTATCGATTAAAATGTTGCTGAATTATAAGCATCATTAGCAAAATGCCCACATACATATATATGGAAAGGCAAACTGGATATTAACTGTCAGCTGTTATAGGTAGGTCGAAACCCGCTGAATGCAGAAGAAATAGCTGGCGCGCTATGTTGGATTCGGCCAAAATCGTCTAGACGGTTACGTGCCAATTAAGTAAGTAAGTAAGTTATAGGTAGCAATCTTATAGCAGAAAGCATAAAGCAATCGGTCACAAGAGTGGGATTTATGAGGTCCCAAAATCTTATCTCAGCTTAAACTTCCATTCCGAAAGTGGTACTGATGGAAAATATTAAGCCCCTTTCGAAATAGCTACATATATATCCCACCTTAATAGTTTTCACTTAATTTTTCAACATTTGAAATATATATGTTTAGGAAAAAAATTTTCATATCGTAAATAATTTAAAGTTTTATATAAACTAAAGACCTTTAGAAACTATTAACAGTAGGTAACACATGTATAATTTCCTGAAACATGTCTCCTTAAATCGCTTTAAGTCAGTGTGGAGTAGCAGAAATGCAGATATTCTTATAAATATATACACGAGCAGTAGAATACCTGCAAGTATATATGTAGAGATGAGTTCACAAGCAAATCAATTCAGTGGACAAGCCACCAAACAGAAGAGAACTTTTCATGTGAGTAAATCTTTATGTGATTGAAGACTGACGAGCGCCATTTCCTCGTGTTTGAAGCCCAAAAGAATTTAGGTCATCAATAGCAATGACAAAAATTGGTGAAATTAAAGCAAAAAGGAATGTGTAAAGTGATTTTCCAATGGAAATCCCTTAAAAAATGAATCTCAGACAAAATTTCGCATATTTGAAATGGCGATCAGAAAAAAAAATTTTGATCTGAGCGAGTAAAACGGTTTGGCAGTTTTACTATATGGATAGTGGTTTTTCGTTCTGTTTGAGAATTTGAGTATGTTTGGAAATTGTGCAAGAAAAGTAAACATTCGGTTGCGATTTGTGGGTGTGCCCACTAACACAAAAAGTTGAGAAAAAGTGGCAGAAGCTTATCTGAAATTAAAACAACTTGACGCTTGTCTTTTAGTGCAAATTAACAGCAAATCGCCGACGATATTTGTATACATACATAGCAATTCGGTGAACTGCAATTTTTGTTAAAGTAAACTATGCCGCTGTGGTGCAGTGGGTAGAGTGCTCGCCTGCTATGCCAGAGGTCTCGGGTTCAAACCACGGTCCAAACAAAACACCAAAAAAATTGGATTTTTTACATATGACCAATATATTATATCCTTTCATAGGCTGTTAAATAATATAAAATAAATAAACCAAGATGATTCCTTATTTCTAAAGAATTCTCCTTCATTAATTTTAAATCTAAATTGCTTTTAAACATGGTTTTAGTTGTATTTTATTCGAAAAAACATATGTCCGTTCACTGGATCCTTGCTGTCCGGTCACTGGAAAAAGTGTCCGGTCACTGGTGAAAAAGTACTTTACTCAAAAAATATATTTATTCTGGAAAAACTAATAATTATATTTTAATTTTTATATGCTTATTCGATTAAGAATTAATTAGTGGTCTCAAATAAAATACAAATGTCTCAATAAAGTTAACTGATTATTTTATACTTGAGCACAAAGTTGAAAAAAAAGTTATTTGTCCGTTCACTGGAACATCTACCCTATGTATGTGTTAGATTACATCTGTATTTTATATGGAAATGAAGTCAGGAGGTGAGAATTTTCACTAATATTTTTTCGTTCTTTTATCACGAGAGAGAAATGCAAAAAAATATGCTCCTCTCTCGCAAGAAGCGATCAAAAAAAAAATCCAGTTTTTCCACTTGTGCGCGAAAAATAACAAAACAATATTTCGCGAAAACTAATAAAGCATTCGCGAAAACAATTTATCACGAACATTTTTCAGCTACGTTGTAGGGAAGGATATACATACATACAAGCAGATTTTCGCAGTTGCCTTAGCCAGCCATTTGCGCGTACATATGTATGTATATTCCCACCAAAAAATCTAAGCCTTTTTAAGAATTAAAACCGCAGATTTTAAGGCTTCCGAAATCAGGCCTGAAAATTATAAAGGTAGCAAATTTGTATGGCGTAAGGCTTAAAATAAGGCTGATTTTCCTGTGTTGATGTCATCACGCCATAAGGAGTACTCTCTCTCTGAGAGCACACCTTATTCCTAATGCTTATCAGCCATGCGAAATAAGGCCTAGATAATAAATAATGCCATGTTAAATGGACCATATTTTTTATATGAAATGTGGCAGGTTGAGGAGTACTCGGTTGGTCCATAGCGAGTACTCTAAACACGCGTGCAGGGAGTACTCGGTTTTTTTGCAGGGATTCTTTTGTATGCATACACCCAACCATAATTCATTCATCCTTTCATTCATTTATTCGTTATATATATGTATGTAAGGATATACATACATATGTATGCGCAAGTGCTTGGCTAAAGCAACTGCGAAAATCTGCTTGCATTTCCTCCCATACAACGCAGACGTTTGTTGAAATTTTAGATTTTTTGCATTTCAACTCCCGGGGGTGGCGGGATCACGTACTAAAGTATTTTTTATATGAAATAAAGTTTTGATTCAAAATAATTTTTTGATTCGAATCAAAAATTTTATTCGAATCAACAATTTTATTCGAATCAAAAATTTCATTCGAATCAAAAATTTATTAAGAATCTTGATTCGAAATCAAGTTTGAATCAAGAATCAAAAAAGATTTTTGATTCTTTTGAGAAATGAATCACAAACCAATTTTATCTTTGATTTGAAAATAGTTTGAATCACGAATCAAAGGGTATTTCTGATTCTTTTGTGAAACGAATCACAAATAAAATTTATCTTTGATTTAAAAATATTTAGAATCACGAATCAAAGGGTATTTCTGATTTTTTTTTTGAAACGAATCACAAATAAAAATTATCTTTGATTTGAAAATATTTTAAATCAAGAATCAGAAAATATTTCTGATTAGTGATTCAGTCAAATCAAAATCACGCAACCCTGCTTTCGTACGAATAAGTTGAATTATGCTAGGAATCAGTTTAGAGATTTCACTTTCCTGATTTTCATGTTTTAATCATTGCTAAATAACTGACTTTTGTATAACACCAATATATGTATAATAATAATAATACAATGGCGCTATTATAACTCTGACGAGTTTTATGGCCGAGCTTCTCTCCCAATTCGAGGTGTGCTCCTTTTTTGTTTTTCCTACTAATTGGGTGGACCTACAGTTTTAAGCCGGCTCCGAACGGCGAATGCATTTTTTGTGAGAAGCTTTTTCATGGCAGAAATACTCTCGGAGGGTATGCCGCCCACTGCCGAGAGGTGACCGCTGCTCTTAAAAAACCCAATAATTGGATTTTTACTAATTAGAAAAATTGTTTTGGTGTTTGGCTCGGACCGTGGTTTGAACCCGAGACCTCTGGCATAGCAGGCGAGCACTCTACCCACTGCACCACAGCGGCCACACAATATATGTATGTATGTATTTAAATACGCCAGTAAGTACCCTGCAAAAAATGCGATCACTCCGGGATACATCCGGGACAACTCGCAAGGGAGCATGCGATTACTACCCATTTGTATCTCTTTATATGGGTTGAAGTGTTCTCTTTTGTTTGAGCATGTCCTATGAAGAGACTAATTGTACCCAGTTTGTACCCGAACGGGTAGCAAAAGCGCACAATTGTACCCGTTTTGTACCCGAACAGGTAGCAAATGCGACACATCCATTTGTGCGACTAATTGTACCCGTTTGATACCCTTTCGGGTACAATTCGTCTACAATTAGGAAACATATGTACCCGTTCGGGTACAATTGGGAACAATTGTAGACTAATTGTACCCGAAAGAGAGCGCTCCCGGACAAATCTTTTTAGAGACTCGTCGCACACTTTTTTACAGGGTAACTATGTATATGCAGGTATATTAACATTCGTGGTATAAAACTAACATATAACGTTTGATATGAATTACGACACAATTTCTGTACGTTACAAAGTGACTGCATATGAATTTAAATGAAAATATGCAAGCACATATGTATGTACATATGCAAATATAGACACACACACCTACATACCAGTGGCGGACCTAGCATAAGTTGCCTGGGCAAGCCTATGTGTGAAGCATAACCATTAGCCATTTATATAATTTCCTTTACTTTGATTTAGAGTTCTCGATTTCTTTTTAACATTTTTGAGTTGCCCGAATAAATGCTTTTCAATGCTCGAACGCTCGTTTGTTTATTACGCGTATGTTTGTACGGGCATTTGAACAATTCGGGTATTTGAAGATCGTTTTTTCTCGCTTATTTTTTTTTCTTTGTTTTTTTTTCATATGTATTTTTTATTTTTGTTTTCCTGATACACATTTTTTTGTTTGTATACTCAGAGAAAAGGAATCAAAAATAAAATTTTTATTTTTATAATGCACGTTTTAAACCAAGTCATTTTTATTTTATAAATGAAAATTTAAATTAAAAATTAAAATTAATGGAATAAACACGAAAGTTTTTCCTTCAAAATCTCATAGTGCTTAAAATAAAAATAAACATTTTTAAATTAAAATTGTTTTTTCTTGATTTTGCAATTTTACTCTGAACATTTTTAAAATAAAAAATTTCGTATTTACATAATTCTTAAATATAAAAACGTGCGCTAGGGAAATCTTACACTAAAGCGCCGAAGTATTTTTAGTTTCCTTATACCGACGGAAATTTGAGCAGTAGCAAGTGTATTTGCTTATTGCCTAAAAAATGGGTGCTTTAGTGTTTGAAAAACTGAGGTCCAATTTGATTTCCACCGCTTTTTAAAATTATCTTTATATTGTGCCAATAGTCGCAAAAAAATCACAATCAACCCTTTTATAATCTGGTATTTGATATTTATGTTTGCATACACATGCAGATGTAAGAAATTATGTGCATAAGTATGTACCTACATGCAAACGAAAATCAAATCAAATATGCATATGGCTGTGAATACTGAACTTTTTAATGCCGAAGCCAGCTTCATATTCGCATACAAATTTGATGCGAAAAATAAAAAAAGTGCTTTGCTAGTTTTTTTTCAATTTAAGTCTGAAAATAAGCAATTGGTTTCTCCTTAGCGAAAACGAGAAAACAAGCTATGTTATTATGTTTTGAAAGCCGTAAAAGCTAATGTGTGGAAACGTTGAAGCATGCTCACTGTGCTGTGATTGGCTGTACAAACAAAATACACATTGTGAGGTGGATTGGTGGTGTATTTGCGCTATTTTCTTAGCAGGCTTTTAGGGGCATGTTACAGTTGGGGCTATATTATTGACAACTTAAATAGTAAACACATTTAAAACGTAAACTAACCAGATTTTAAAGAATTTCGTATGAAATGAACGAAAATGTGTACGCAAGCCGGGCTTCTCGGCTTGTATGAAGCGACCGCCTCTGCTACATACATACATAAATAATTGTTTAAGACAGACTAGAGAAAATAAAACAAGAAGTCAGATTATATCAAATTGGATTATTTAATTAAGCGACCAAACCGCAGACTTATTGACTAAAGAAAACTACATGTTTGTTTATTTTCGGTGATTGAGAAATTACAAAATTGTATAAGTAAAAACGTATGTCTTGATAAGTAGTGGTATTACGTATCTCAATACATATATGTATGTATGTATGTAAATAAACTTCGATTCGCTCCTGCCATGTTGTCAAGAACAATTGACGAAAAATCACTGGATGGCAAGGAAGGAAAACTAGGACGTTACGTACAAAATCAATCCAAATGGAATCCAGTGAGTGAGTTGTTAAATTAGAGGCGAAAATAAAGCATTTGGATAAATATTGATGCAGTTTGATTTCGTTCAATTTCGTTTCGAATCGTTTTTTTTTTTTTTTAAGATATTTGGTAACATTTATATGAACAGAAGTCTTAAGTAAATAGCAACACAGCAAAAACAAAACAAATAGAAGCAAAGAACAGCAGACAAATAGGAAATAAACACAAATTGCTTGAGAGAGAAAACAAAAAAGAGCAAAAGAAAACAAACCAAAACAAGAAAAAAGAAGAATAATACAAGTAATGAAAATAAAACGAAGGCGAAACAAAACAAAAAACCGCAGACAAACAAGTATAAGCCAACTGGCAGACAACCACAAAATTGTTGTTGCATGTGCAGCAAATAGAGAGAGGGGAAAAGGGGATTAAAGTAAATGGGTCGACTGAAACCAAAAAAGACGACAAAAAGCAAGGGACCAGCTGTGAAGTAAATATTCAATACACTGAAAGTGGCATGGAAGTGGATCCACATAGAAACATACATCTGAATATTCTTCAGAAGCAACTTAACTTTTCACTTGCACCAAAAATAAGAAGCATGGCTCAGTTCACTGTCTTTTACTAAGAAAAAATAAACTAAACCCAATTTCTATAAGAATTGAGTCAACTAAGGGCAAATGGTTTATAGCAAAAGGAGAAATAAATAAATAAGCGAAATAAAAATACGAAAAGATAAATGAGGACAAAGCAAAATAAATCAACACAAACAAAGTATGGGGAGAAATACCAAACATTTACATAAGTATTTGATCGATAGCAGCAGCTGTAGAGGAGTATCCTCGTAACAGTTAAGTCAGAACTTAAAAAAAGTAATAACAAGTATGGAAGCCTAAGGGTGCGAACAGAGTGGGCGCTGATGCCGAGCGGAGCCGAGCCGAGCTTATTGACGCTTATTTTCATGCGAGAAGAAAATTTGTCTATAACACAGTGAATGCGAGAATCAGCGCTGAAATTCTGTTTATTCCATGTGTTTTGCCTTTATGTGATTTAGTCTTATTTTTCATTTGTGTTTATAAAATTGCTGTACACGGTAATGGATTTATCTGATGAAGAGTATTTTGCTTCTCCTAGTGTGGTTAATGCAATTATTATCACAAAACAATTTGGGAAACATCCAATTACACTAAAAATATATCAATTTGGGTGAATTTCATCATTTATATAATGATTTAGGAAAATATCCAGCTAAATTTCTTTAAAAGAACCATTAAAAAACACGATTTCACGCTAAAAAGTAAACATCAACAATGCAAACAAGCGCGCAAAACGCTTTGAAACTGTTTTTCTCGCACTCATCGGCTTTGCTCTCTGCTCTTGTCGGCGTCCACTGTGTTATGCACAAGCTTATTTGTATTGACTTGTATGTAACCAGTTTTATCGCACTGACAATCTTTATCGCATTGACAATCTCGGCTCGGCTTTCAGCGCCCACTCTGTTCGCAGCCTAAGTTCGAGTGGAATCGAACATTAGATACTCAGCTGTATGCTTTCATTGTTTGTTTGCGTTTGTTCGATATAGGGTGTATTTTATATAAAGCGAGTGCCGCATAAAGTGGGCGTAGCCACGCCCATTTTCAACATTTTTATTAGTCATCCAACTAAGCATATGAATATTATTCTTTGTGCAAAATTTCATTCCTTTATGACTTCTAGTTACAAAGAAGTCTTGTTACAAATTCCCAAAGGGTGTTCCAGAAATATCTTTGTTAAAAAGTAGGCGTGGTCATAAACCGATTTCAATAAATTTTTGCGTGTCTATTAACACAAGTTATAAAAGTGTATAAACCAAGTTTCGTCATAATATCTCAATTATTTGTCGAGTTATGGGCTCCGAAATCTCGTTGATTCCTTTGTCTGAAAAGAGGCGGTGCCACGCCCATTTTCCGAAATTTTTCTATTTTTTGGTTCCGATCTATTGTAGAACTCATGCCACAAAATTTCAATGAATTATCTTTATATTTGACAAAGATATCGCTTAAAATGTTTTTATTAGGCCACTTTATGATACCCATATATAAAAGTGGGCGTGGTCGTCAACCGATTTCGCTAAAATTTTGAACATGTATTACTACAAGTAGTGAAAGTGTATAGACTAAGTTTCGTCATAATATGTCGATTATTTGTCGAGTTATGGGCTCAGAAATCTCGTATATTCCTGCTTCTAAAAGGAGGCGGTGCCACGCCCATTTTCCAAAATTTTTGTATTTTTTGTTTTACGTCCACAGTTGGACACCTTCCATAAAATTTCAATGAAATATCTTTATATTTGACAGAGATATCGCTTAAAATGCTTTTATTAGGTCACTTTATAATACCCATATATAAAAGTGGGCGTGGTCGTCAACCGATTTTGGCAATTTTTCGTCCAAACATTTGCCTAAGTAAGTATATCACGCCTACCAAATTTCATCGATATATCTTCAACGGTTTCTGAGTTATGACTCATAAAACTTTCAATGTTTGCCCCTTAATAAGTGGGCGTGGCACCGCCCATTTTCCAAAATTTCACCATATTTCTTCATAAGGGCCTGAGCTCAATACGTGTGTAAAATTTTATCACTCTATCTCTATTAGTGACTGAGATACAAAATTTTTTACCATATAGGGGAGGTGGGCGTGGTCATGGTCCGATTTCGCCCATTTTCAATACCATCCGTTCCTGTCTTGATACCAACTTACATTTCAAATTTCATCAAAATATCTCAATTTTTGCGCGAGCTAGAGTGTTTACAGACGGACGGACAGACGGACAGACGGACGGACATGGCTCAATCGATTTCTCTTTTCACCCTGATCATTTTGATATATATAAGTCTATATCTATCTCGATTATTTCATTCTGTTACAATCCACCGTTAGGAAATCAAAACTATAATAATCTGTGTACTAGTACAGCTGAGTATAAAAAGATACGATTTCCTGAATTAAGGAACACAAGAAAGGAGTAAAAATTACGCAAAGTAATTGCTATCAACCTGAACCAAACACAGCTGAGATCTAGAGTTAGATACCTGATTTTGATAAGAATTATAAGAGCTTTATTTAAAATATTTATCAGTTTGAAAAGAGCTTGGAACTTTTTTGAAACATTTCAGGACTGTTTTTGGGATCCCAAGAAAAATAATTTGGCTTCCATTTGAGATTTATTTGGAACCATTTAAAGAGTTTGAAAACACTTGAGGACTGTTTTTGAGATCATTAGCAACCTTTTTTGTTATCAATTTGAGATCAAGATATTAAGATTGCTTGGTAAACATTTACCACAATTATTGGTTTGGTCTAATTTTTTTTAAGTCAAAATGAGGTTTTATGCCTGCTCAAATCAAAAATCTCTTTCCAATATTCCCTTAAAGACCTACAAACATTATTTTAATTGATTTCAAACTCAAACTTCGGTAAGCAAAGAAAGCAAAAGCCCAACTGCTGAAATCCATCAATTATAATCTACCCAAAATATGATTAAAAGCAATGAAAAGCAATACCAAAACTGCAAGGATTTTATTCTTTCCCGTTACACGTGCTCTTTCTCAGATAAATAGCGGTTAAGCAGCTTTTCAACATTTAATTCAATTAAAAGTAACGCCCACTTGATATGTGAGTAAACTCAGCGAACATACATATGTACATGTATGTATTTAAAAGGAGCTAAACGGTTTCGAAGACAAAAATGGTCAATAAGCAGTAACACGTGCCAATTCTCAGATAAATAAATACACAAATAAACCAAACGATTTATTATATTGTATGATTGGAATTAAGTATGTATGTATGTAAGTATGTTAATAAATTAAGCAAGAACAATAAGTAAAAATGCAAAAGCGGCGCTACCAAAAATCATCCTCTTTCTTAACAACTTTAACCAATTTAACTCCCATTCAATCGGCAATTCCTTTTGCCATTGATCGCTTAAATCCATTAGCGTTCGCGACTAAAGAAAGCGATGCAAAACTTCGTCAGTCAATTGTCTGTAAATGTTTTCTTTGTGCTGTTGGATGAGTTGACAAAACAATAACCCTTCGTATGTAACATAAACCCTGGCCGCAGTTCTTCAGAAATTTATGCGTCTAAGTGTCGTGTGGCTTAATCCCAATTAAAGCCTGATGTTTACCATTGCATTGTCGCCGGCTCTGCGGTCTACGCATTTCTTTTCTCTTTTCTCTTCTTTCTTTGTCAGAACACTGTGTGACGTCGCATTGAAGACTGATCATATGATACCGCAAAAGGTAGTTGAATCACGTTGGCGCTTCATTTATTCTTCTGGGTATACACTTTCCTACCCCGTGGCGATCTTGAACATTTATTCACTTTTATTTTGACTCCACTTCGCTGCAAGAAAAGTAGAAAGAATCACACATTTTGCGCAAAATCCCCATTATAATCCACATAAGATTTGCATTTACAAGCTGTCAAGTTGGTAATGCAAGTCAGACAAAGTGAAGTTAACCCATCAAGCAGCAAAGCGCCCTTCCATCCACTTTTCTAACACTCAAATCCGGAAACATCACCCACACTCAGAGAAAAGTTGCGGGCTAAAATCAAGCTATGTCGTACTTGTTTTAAGAACTACTGAAATTAAGGAAAAATATATAAAATTTAAATTTCTCCAATCTTGAAACCGGAATTGCATCCTTGAAGCAAGATAAAAATTTTTTTTAAGAATAAAGCTGATTCCACATAAAACTTTTTCCGCTTTGCGTTACGCCGCTTTCTATGTCAAACAACGCAAAACTGAAAAACTATGCCACATTGAACGCTGCAACATCACTCAAAAAATATTTATTTTCTGAAAAATCTCTCATTCTTCGTTTTATTTACAAAAAAGTAAATAAGAAAATAAAAATCTATTAAATTATTTTTCAATTGTGTGAAATGTAAATTTGTTTATTTACATTTGCATTAAAGTGAAACTGAAAAAAAATTTCAACGCCCCCAAAAGTTGAGATTTGGGCAACTTTGTGCTTTACGTAACTTCGGCGTTGCGTTACTTTTTGTTATGTGAGAAACCTCATATAGATACATGTATTTTAATCTCAGCTGTCACGCAGAAAGTGTCACGTAGCGCAACACAAAGTTCTATGTGGAATCAGCTTAACATTCTCGATTTAAGAATGAAATTCTTAATTTAAGAATACTAGTCGTTGCTTTTTTTGTACAAAAGAAATTTTTTTTTTAACAAGAAAAAAAGAAAAATTTACATACAATGTACGAGATGGAAAATAAAAAAAAATCAATTTACACTGCTTGGAAGTGGCGCTCATTGCAGTAGCGGGGACTCCAAAGCTATCACCTCCTAAGAGGATTTGCAGTTTTGCGGCGCCAAATTTTGGGTGCATGGCTCCAATGGTCATGGCAGCTTAAATCGTGCACCAGACAAAGAAATCTTCGAAGTATCAATGGTTTATATGTATTCTTGTACTGCGCCTGTTGCTATTATTGCCATCTTCTGGGATCCCTTTAATGGTTCATAATCGACACAAGAACTATCGGGCATGGGGCTATTATCGGCCAATTTCCATCAAATGAAGAAACCAAAACAAAAATTGCTCATTCCGTTATGGTTTTCATTCAGGCATTTATTTGGAGCCGATTGCACACAGGCCTTCGTGTCCTGCGCATTGGGCATCAATCAAGTTGGTGTGTTTGGTTATGTGATGAAATTTGGACGCCTTTCAAGTATCATACTTGGCGCTGTTGTGAATTTCTCGTGAATCACTATCGAGCTGTTCGGGCGGCCGAGTCCAAAGATTCCAGTCATCTTCTATGCGATGTCTGGATTATGGGCGTTGGTGATGCTGTGTGGCAAACACAAATCAATGGGTTGTATGGTGTGTTGTTCAGACACAAAAAAGAAGCGGCATTCTCATGAGAAATCTTTTGAATTTGTTTTTAGATTTATGTATATAAATCCTCCAAAATTGTTGTAGTTACTTGAATCATCAATTTCGGAAATGGCACATCTCGGATTTTTTAGGAATTTGGGTTCATCAAATCGACATCAAATATGTGTATTATATGTGTATAACAAAGTTAACATCCTAATATTTTTATATCTTTCGATTGCTAATAAGCTCCTAAATGTAACTCAATAATATTTTTTTTTTTGCATTAGTTTACTTAAGTAGTTAAGAAATAAGTTTTTTTTTCATTTCCTGTAAAGTTTCAATGTTCAGAGATGTGCCCTTTTCGAAATTGCCGATTCAATTATAACATTACCTGTTTTGCATAAATATGTACATATATATTTCTAGTTTTATAATGTGTGCGGAATTTATATATGGATATGTAAAGTATATGTATGTAAAAAATGAATTGTATATTATATATATACGTATGTCCATTTCTGAAAATGAAACAAAATAAAATACGATTCATTGAAATAACCACTTTTATTTTTTTTTTTATTTTGTGAGGTGGGTTAAATGATTTCGAATTATGAATTTCGAAAAAGTGGAAAATAAAGAATATAAATTCTTAAAACAAAGTTGAACATTCTTCAAATAAGATTTTACACTCTCAAATCAATCATGGGCTATGCTGAAAATAAGTTTATATAAGTTTGTTATTCTCAAAAAATGACGCCCTAAAAATAAGAATATATTCTTGATTTTAGCATTTTCGAGCTTAACAGACTTTCATAACGTTTTCGGCTTGATTCAAGCCCGCTATACTGAAATTTAGCTTGCTTTTTTTCTGAGTGCATACATACATATTATGTGTGGGTACGCAAATAAATCTTCAGCTTTCCTTGTGCACACTTGTGTGATGCTTATTCCTCCTTGTTTTCCTTCCTTTTCTTTCGTTTCTTTATCAAAGTGTATTTGTTTTGACTCGTGGTCAGACTTACGGTTGCAGCAAGTCATATTGTCGTAGGTATTCATCATTATTTGCGCATAAATTAGAATTACCTCCTCCTTCTCCTTTTCTTCATCTTCTCTTTTTCGTTCTTTCTTTTTGCTCTTGTCTCAGCAAGCGAAATGCTAAAGGAGCATGTATGGACTGATGTGTGCTTGCCAAAAATTCTTCTGGAAAATGCACTGAGAAGATTTTTTTGTTCCTAAGCAGGTAATTCATTAAGTAAAAGCCTCTCGGAAGAAACAATGTTGAAGAAGATGCTATGAGTATCTAATAGTTCCCATTCATAGAGACTATGAATCTATAAAAACTTTTTTCCTCAATGAATTAACTTTTATTGTAAAACCTTAGCAGTTTTACGACACGGGAGCAATCTTGTGTTATGAGAGATCAGCCACAACTCTAAATCAATTCAAAGAATGACAGAAGTGGATAACTTTTTTCGATAAAAACTATCATATTTTAGGAAAATAGAGCCGCCAATATCTCAACCATGGAAACGGTGGAATAAGCGAAAAGCTTTGAAACATTTGGATTCGTCACACATTTATTCAGTTTGGAAAGTTCGGAAATTTCTCCTAGTGTATGTACACAATCCAAGCCATCCAAAATAAGTCAGTCAGTCAATAATCATGCTGAGAAGATGTAAGTTGTACGAGTATCAGCAAACAATTTCCTCTACATTTTTGTTTTATGCGATGCGCTGTTTTGGTTTAATAATTGCAACCATATTTGGAATAGTGGTTTGGCTTGAGATTTTCTTCACATGCCTCTAAAGTTTGCCATTTTACTTTCCAAGTGGAGTTAAAGAGAAAAAAACACCGCACCGCAATGAATACGTATTGGATTTGGATATTTGATGCCAAAGTAAGTTCACAAACAAGCAGTCAATTTGGTCAAGAGGAACACGAAACTATGATACAAAGTTAAACGAGATGATTACAATTACTTACGAGGCGTTTTGGTTTAGTTAACTTTGGTATGAAATGTGATACAGATTTTATTTTACTTATTTTTTTTAAGTAGATAGAAAATCAAAGGTAAGCGATAAGTTGGCGCTGAAGGACATCACTCTCGGGTTTTCCCGTTATTCACGGGCACACGAAAAAATAAACACTGCTGAAGATGAATGGTCAATGAGTGAATATTGCTGAAAAGAAGACGGCCTCCGCAGGAGGGCCAAGAGGATCCCCTGGGATCCACACAGCTACACATAAACGGCAGCGCAAACCGCGTTTTGTATTTATTTACTCTTGCCACTGTTTGTGGCAACGCACTCTCTACCTTCTTTTCTCAACGCACTTAAGAAACTGGCATAAATCTGATCTGGAGTGGGTTCGCTTTGCTTGCGGCCTCAACAAAGCGTTTCTCTGCGCTTCTTGCACATTCAGGTCGAATTTCATGGGAATATATCAAGGTGTTGTTGCTGCTTTTAAATCTCGAAGTCTTGATGTGCAAAATGTGTTGTTCTCATTTCAGTTAATGCAGTTGTACATTTAAGCGTATGTCTGTATGTATGTTTGTGCGTTTATTATTTATGAAAGCAAATTTCACGCCAATTTTCAAACGCAGAGCGTTAAAATTAGTTTTCTGCGTTTTTTCTTTTCAGTCCAAGCCAACTGCCAATGCGATTGCGTGTTGCACATTTTAAAATTTATTAACTTACTTAAGTGTTTTTACATCGTTTACTAACCGAGACAACAATTAACGTCAACAACAAGAAAATATAAAAACAGCTGCCTGTAAATTACATACGTGAATATTAACGCATGCAACTCGAAACGATGAAGTTATTGACGTTAAATTGCGATCAGCTTTCTTGTTATTGACTTTTTGTTTTTATACCCAGTTGCTCTTTGCCATTTTTTGGGAACGAAAACGAAATTGAAACGGAAATCGAAATTAATTAATGGAGTTTAAAGTGGAAATTGAAACTGAAAGTGAAATTGCAATTGAAACTGAGTTTGAACCAGACATGTTAAATTCCCATTAAAATTAGTATTTTTTGGATTATTTTACTTGTAATGACTGTTTTAAGTGTGTGACATTAATCCGGGAATTAATTCTCAATTCAAATAAAAAATTTTAAAAAATAAGCATTGTACTAGCCATTAAAAACTAATCAGAAATAATCATATAGTAAAAATTAATCAAAGTTTTGTTTAGTTGTATGATTATTTTTAATTGCTTCATTATTTTCCATTATGCGATTCTATCTTTTTATATGATTATTATTCATTATTTCCGAAAAGAGGTGAAGCGTTAATATATCATTCACAAGAAGAAATAAAACATTAATCGCATTTAATCAGTAAAGAGCAACCAAAGCAGAACAGGCTTTAATCATAAACATTAAATTTTTAATATTTGAATAACAGCTCTGGTTTGAAATTGAAATGAAAATTTAAATCGACATTAAAATTGAAAAATCAAAATTGAAAACCAAATGGAATAATCGCTCAACTAAATTTTGGTCTTAAAATCGACAATCGGGTACTGTATGTATTCTCCTGTGGAGCTTAGTTACTTCCCACTTGTTAACTTAGGCTTAATACGCAACAACGTTAACGGCTTAAAATAACCTGCACAGATGCAGGAAGAGAAACACGAGGTGAGAAACATTTTTTTAAGTCAACAAATATGCAAATATTTAAATGGTCACACACAAGTCACGCAGAAGCTTGTGGCGCCAATAGCAATGCAGATCCAGATCCAGAGGCAGGCTGCGGGCGAAGGGGACAAATAAATGCAATCGATGTCGTGCAGAAATCGCCTATGACAGATATAGTAAATACAATAAGTGCGCCGCTGTTGGCACAACTAACAGTCAACTGCACATATTGACCAACGAACTGGGTGGCAGCAAATAGCTTTTGACATACACACATATTTACATTTTTATTGTACTAAATTTTCCGATTGTTATTATTGTTATTATTATTGTTTATGCTCAACTGGGCATGACATTAAGATAACACGCGTTAATGACAAGCGAGCTGACTCAGAAAATGAGATTATTACGTTTTAGTTGCATAACTAAAAAAAAAATAAAAAAAACCAAGTTGCTGAACTCTTGGAGCATGTAATTTTTGAACAGAAAAAGAATTACTCGATAGAGATAAAGGAGACTAAGAAAATAAGATATAAGCCATAAAGGACTATTGGAAAATGTGTGGGCATAAGTTGAGATCAATCTTTTTCAAAGGAATCAATGCATAAATAACCCACAGAATTGAATGTATAAATTAAACAATAGCAGAATATTTAAATTTTCATTTCCCCATTCATGAAAGGTATGAAGTCTTCGGTACGGCCGAAGACAGCCGCGCTCTTACTTATTTCTATATATGAATTTATCAACAGTGAGCGGGCTTCAAAATGTATTGTCTGTATATCATTTAAGCTTGGCGTTATATTTGATAATGGAAAATACCCCTCGCTCCACCCTAGAGTAAAGTACACCTAAGCTCCCTATTGAGCGTTCCATAATCGCTCATTTTACTACTTTCTTTTCCACTGGCTTTGTTGCATGGTCTAGAAGCATATACACATGGGTATCCATTTTTGGTACGAAGTACTCTTTCATTACCTTAAACCAGAATCTTTCGTCTTTCATTGAATTGAAATGTGAAGCATTTACCTGTAATGAAAAAAAATAGACATTGATTAGATAAAAAATTTATTAGCTGCAGGAATTTATCTACGGATTTATATGTTTTTATTATTTTTGTACAAAGTTTTTTATTCCTACGGCATCTGCTTTAAAAACCTTCATCTATATAAGATATGCAACGATCGTTCTAAGTCTCCGTCACTGCCCATTAAGAAGTCTTTCTCGGATCTGTGGGCTAGCAATAAATTTCTTACAACTCTAAACTCTTTCATCACTATATAATATATTATATTTACATATGTAGAAGTGAAATTTATTCACAATTTTTAATAAATTTACTGCGTCACAATGCCGTTTTGCCAGAATAATTCATTACCGCCGTTAAGAATGATGGAACGTGGCAGTAGCAGAATGAGCACAGAGTATTATCAGAAAAAGAGAGTCATAAACATCCTTATTTGAAGAAGATGAAAAAGAGGAAGAATTTTGAGAAAACAAAACACTGTCAAGCGACAGACATTTCTAGTATTGGCATATGTTGCAAGTTGCAAGCGCCAAGTAACATCAAATGTAACCGATACTACATTCTGCCACATTGCGCCAACATAGTAAAACTGATGGGTCATTAGAGAAGAAACAGAACTTTGTTGTTGCAGCAGCAAAGGGAATTTCCAAGTATGTAAGTAAAAAAAAGTTGCGTCCAAGAAAAATGAGGAGCAACAACAGCAATGCGGAGTCAATAAAACAAGGCAATGAGGACAGTTAAACTGAAAATTGAAATTGATGATGATGAGCAACAGAGCAGAGATGTGTGCTGAAGAAGAAGAAAAAATAAATTGGATATCAAATTCAACGCAGGCAGCAATGAAAAATTGGCGACCACGGTAGCAACAACAAAAAGAACAGCAACAAAAGCCATCGCAACATGAGCTGATAGCGCTATTGGTGGCAGTAAATTTAACTTTGCCACAAATTACACTTTAAAGCTGAAGCTCAAGATAAAAGAAAAGCTACAAGCCATATAGAACCTTGTAATGCCCTGTCGCCGCTCCTCCCTTTCATATGGACTCGCCAATTGGTATGTATTGCGAATTGTCGGGAATGAGCGAACGCTCGTTAATTAGAATTGAATGATTTGCAATGTGCCGCCAAGCGTTGAGGGAATTGAAAGGGGATATCACTTAGTTTATGCTAAAAAAATGGAAAGGTCATACAATTTTGGGTGGACACCAAGACCTCATACCCAGGTGCTGGGTTTAAGCTTTATAGCATTGCTCTTACTGGTCATTTGAATCTGATAACATGATATCCACGCTTAGCTGGGTATAAAAAGAAAGCAAGAGAGGAAAAACAGTTAACAAAACCAAGCAAGCAATTCGTTGAATAGTACGAAGAAGGAGGATGCGCAGAGAGAACGACTGCAAAGAACGGCGACGAAAGCGAAGAATTATTGCAGTGATGTTGCATTAAATTTAATTTAATAGGAATATTTTAACGAGCAAAGCTGCAACAACAACAAAACACAAGCTAAATAAGGAGAAATGTATTTGAAAAGCAAGAAAAAAAGAAAAAAAATATGAAGTGAAATGAAGGAAATCGCTAAAGTCAGCAAACAAATTCAATTATTATTATTATCAGAGGATATTAAATAATTAGGAAAAAAAAGAAATAAAAAGCAAATTATGTATAAAACAAAATTACAATGAAATACAGCAGAAAACGTTAATTAATTATGAACAACAGAATCAATGCCTTAAATGTGCAAAGAATGTTAAACGATTAAAATATTTCAAATGTCAAGAGGCTGTAAGAACGTTAAAAGAAATCATGAGAACTGAGCGAAAAAAAAGTATTGCTAAGCACCAGCATTAAAGCAGGAATTCGGTCACGGTGACTTAATTAACTTTTCATACATACATACATAAGAAAAATCCCGACAATTAAAATTTGCATATAAAGAAAAGAAATATAAAAAAAGAAATTAACAAAAAAAAATAATTAAATAAGCACATGGAATAAGTCACACATCCGCCGCTTTAACATTACGCTACCCATGTCACGGATCGCCGCGGCGCGCCCTACAGCTGTCTGTCCGCTCACTGTCAAAATATGACAGCGCAGCTGTAGTGTGACAACAAATGTCAGTTAAAAGTTTTGCAATATTTATACATACATACATACCTATTGGTTTAATTCCAAAGAAATTTGGTAGAAAAATGGCAATTTTTCAGTTTTGAATTTAAATCATATGAAAAAGTAATTTTGGAGTTTTTTGTAAATACATTGATGATTTTAATGATTGTAAATTAAAGTATGTTTTGTTTTTGTAACGCTTTAACGACTAAATACGATTACTTTAAATTTTTTAATGATTACTAGTTAATTAAATCAAAAAGTTCATTAATTATTCTCTTAATTAATTTTAATTGCAGGATGATTTTGATTTTTCAATTATTTTCCGATTTTTTTAATTGCATGATTAATAAAATTATTTGATTATTTTAAATTATTTCCGATTTTTTTAATCGCACGATTAATTAATCATTCGATTAAATATTTTTCATAGTTGGGGTTATTTTAGCTTGTCTATACTAATTATATAAAATTGATTGTATGGAAAATATATGTAACGCGATAACTGAAAAAGTACTGCACCGTTTTTAATAATTCTTTTTTTAAAATGTCAGAAATGGTAAATTCTCGACAACCATGTTTTGCGCATTTCTGAGACTTTAATACATTTTTCTCGGTTTTAAATTTCGAAAAACTCAAAATAGCGCAAGCATAGACAGATTCGTTTGGTCATTTGCCGTGTTCAGTGGAGGCGTCGCAGTCGTGCCAGGCAGCGCAGCGCAGGCGACTCATATGTTTGTTTTTGCACGGTTTGTTCTTTGTCTCGGTGGCAATCAAAAACCTGTTTATGCATGCATACTATGCTATAACTCAAGAACGCCTGCACCTACACCTGCGATATTGGCATCAAATGAAAGGTGTTGAGCAGGACTTCAACATAGAGTTATTTTCATTGTGATGCCTAGACATCCTCCCCAGTCTGGGTAAGAATGTGGACCCAGATGACTCCAGAATGTTTTTGAACGATATTGGTATGAAATTAAAGGTATTGAGAAGGGCTTTAACACAGACCTATTTTCTTTGTGATTTCTATGCCGGGTCTCCTGATATGGATCAAAAGGTAGATCTGGATGATGTCGGGATGTGTTTGAGCGATATTGGTATCGAATGAAAGGCCTTGATCTGGACTTCAATATAGAGCGCTTTTAATAGTGATGCCTAGGCCGGGTCTCCAGATAAGGGTCAACAGGTGGACCGGATGACCCTCGAATATTTCTGAGCGATATTACTATCAAATAAAAGGTATTGATGAGGACTTCGACGTATAATTATGTTATTTGTGATGCCTGGGCCGGGTCCCCAACTATTGGTCAAAATGTGACCCCGGATTAATCCGGAATGTTTCGGAGCAATATTGGTATGAAAGGAAAGGTTTTGAATAAGGCTTTTACGTGGAGTTCTATTCATAATGATTCCTAGGCCGGGTCCCCAGATATCGGTCAAAATGCGGATCCGGATGTTTTTGAGTGATATTGGTATCAAATTGTGTTGGGAACGGCTTCAATATAGAGCTGTAGTGATGGCTAGACAAGGTCATCAAGTGGACCCAGATAACCCCGGAATAACTTAACTTGGGTTGACTTGGCTTAACTTGACTTGACTTGACTTGACTTGACTTGACTTGACTTGACTTTACTTGACATGACTTGACTTGACTTGACTTGACTTGACTTGACTTGACTTTACTTGACTTGACTTGACTTGAATTGACTTGACTTCACTTCACTTGACTTGACTTGACTTGAGTTGACTTGATTTGAATTGACTTGACTTGACTTGACTTGACTTGACTTGACTTGACTTGAATTGAATTGACTTGAATTTGGTTAACTTTTTCCTCATTGCGAAGCAACGGGTATTTGCTAGTGACTAATAAATTGTAACACTTCACTTGTTTTGAGAAACAACTAAAAACAATTATATAACAAGAAATAATCGCAAATTGATTGATAATTTTGATTTCTTAATTTTATTGGTTATTAATTCCCAAGTTAATGTCAGAAAATCAAAATGATCATGAAGAATTAAAAAAAATAATCATTACTAATTTTAATGGGAATTTAACACGTCTGGATCTTTCAAAATCTAAAGTCATCACAATTATTAGTTCTGGTTAATAATTCAAAAACGTTTGGAAAACAAACCTCTTTGTTTAACTCTCACTTTGAAGGGAACACGGTGATATTCGAACGCATGCCACAATTGCTCGGTTTTGCTTGTTTCT
This sequence comes from Urophora cardui, assembly GCA_960531455.1. NCBI lineage: Eukaryota > Metazoa > Arthropoda > Insecta > Diptera > Tephritidae > Urophora > Urophora cardui. The sequence continues at coordinate 1,557,197 of OY482674.1, read as the reverse complement.
GGTTCTCCTCTTGTTGTTACTCCTGGTTGATGGTTGTTCCGTTTTCGTACATCCCATCTTCAAAATTTCACGCATGACTTTCCAACATTTCTCAAAATTACTTATTGTTTATTATTTATTACATTCACACACCCATAAATATCTTTCACACAAAGAAAAAGGAGAAAAAGGTAGCGCCGCCAATTGCCACGCCATGTGTCATGTCAAAAATGTTTGTAAACTTTTTGCAATAAAATTAATTTTTGATACGGTAACTTCCTTATGGCATTTTTTATGCGAAATTACGAAAACAACAAATGCACAATGAATATTCGCTTAAGTGAGCGAAGAAGAAGCCGCACAATTATGTATGAAGGAAGAACAAAAAATTCGCAAGGAAGCGTAGCTTGTTGACAGCCGGAGCTCCAAAAAAGGCAGAAAAACAGACTTAGTTTGTTACGCAGCGAACCAAGGACGGGGGAGTTAAAAAACATATTTATTGAAGAAAGAAAACAGAAGGAAAGATAATAACAAAACACTTTCGACATGCAGACACAGTGGCGTGTTTTTTATTGTTGCCGCACTACTTTTGTACCTCCGAAGTTCGGTCCGAACACATATCAAAGCTTAAATTAGCGAATCTGTGAAGCAGAAACCCCATGAACGTTGATGTTATGTGTTGCGAAAATCCGTTTAAATAGAGGGAGTGTCATTGCAGTAAACAGAAAAGTGTTTTGTTCCTTAGTTTCAGTTGTTTGTTTTTATTTTAATACTCATAGTTTTTATACTCAGCTGTACTAGTACACAGAGTATTATAGTTTTACTCACATAGCGGTGGATTGTAACAGAATGAAATAATCGAGATAGATATAGACTTATATATATCAAAATGATCAGGGTGAAAAGAGAAATCGATTGAGCCATGTCCGTCCGTCCGTTCGTCTGTCCGTCCGTCCGTCCGTCTGTCCGTCCGTCTGTAAACACTCTAACTCGCGCAAAAATTGAGATATTTCGATGAAATTTTAAATACAAGTTGGTATCGAGACTGGGACGGTTGGTATTGAAAATGGGCGAAATTGGACCATGACCACGCCCACTTTTCCTATATAGAAAAAATCGGAAATTTGGTATCTCAGTAACTAATATAGCTAGAGCGATGAAATTTTACCCACGTGTTGAGCTCAGGCCCCTAGGAAGAAATTTTATAAAATTTTGGAAAATGGGCGGTGCCACGCCCACTTATTAAGGGTCAAACATTGAAAGTTTTATATGTCATAACTCAGAAACCGTTGAAGATATATCGATGAAATTTGGTATGCGTGATTTGCTTACTTAGGCAAATGTTTTGACGAAAAATAGTTAAAATCGGTTGACGGCCACGCCCACTTTTATATATGTATATTATAAAGTGACCTAATAAAAACATTTTAAGCCATATCTCTGTCAAATATAAAGATATATCATTGAAATTTTGTCGCATGAGTACAACTATGGACATAAAACGAAAACCACAAAAATTTTGGAAAATGGGCGGTGCCACGCCCACTTATTAAGGGGCAAACATTGAAAGTTTTATGAGTCATAACTCAGAAACCGTTAAAGATATATCGATGAAATTTCGTATGCATGATTTACTTACTCAGGCAAATGTTTGGATGAAAAATTGTCGAAATCGGTTGACGACCACGCCCACTTTTATATATGTGTATTAAAAAGTGGCCTAATAAAAACATTTTAAGCGATATCTCTGTCAAATATAAAGGTATATCATTGAAATTTTATAGCAGGAGTCCAACTGCGGACATAAAACGAAAAACACAAAAATTTTGGCAAATAGGCGTGGCCCCGCCTCTTTTTATAAACAGGAATATACTAGATTTCGGAGCCTATAACTCGACAAATAATCGATATATTATGACGAAACTTGGTTTATACACTTTTATAACTTGTGTTAATAGATATGCAAAAATGTATTGAAATCGGTTTATGACCACGCCTACTTTTTAGCAAAGATATTTCTGGAACACGCTGTGGAAATTTGTAACGTGACATCTTTGTAACTGGAAGTCATAAAGGAATGAAACTTTGCACAAAGAATAATGTTCATATGCTTAGTTGGATGACTGATAAAAATTTTGAAAATGGGCGTGGCTACGCCCACTTTATGCAGCACTCGCTTTATATAAAATCCATCAAACGCAAACAAACAATGAAAACATACAGCTGAGTATCTAATGTTCGATTCCACTCGAACTTAGGCTTCCTTACTTGTTTTTTTTTTCTTTTGGAGCAGACAAGCTTTTGATGTGAGATAATATGCTCAACGAGTATTCCATTGATTCAGATATGGAACATGAACGATATTGGTTAAACTATAAGAAGTATGTCTAAGTTAAACATAATGAGACTTACAATAGCAAGCAATATCGACTACTTGTAGATTATTATTTAACAAGTAGCAAATGATAGAGCTCCTCATAAACAATGTGGCAAATTGCATTCGGAAATTGTCTTCGATCTCCAACATAAATATCAAGTTGAAACCGTGCTTACTTATAAGTAAGGTAGCTAAAAATATGCACAAAAAATTTCAAAATATGCATGCTAGTATGCCCGAAAAATAACTGAAATATGCTCGTAAATATGCACGAAAAAATCTCATAATATGCATATATGCCTAAAAAATACCTTAAATATGCTCCAACTACATACATTTGTATTTCATTTCAAGCTTAAATTTTTTTTAACGAATTTTGCAAAGTAATAATAATATAAGAATTGAAACGTACAATTCACATTTTCCCCATTTAAAAGATTTGTTTTAAATACTATAAAATACTTTTTCTTAATTTTAGATTTGTATTTATGTAAATACATGAGATCTTTTTACAAAGCAAGCGAAACCATTCCATTAATATTGCGCAGGGTTGCATTGAACTATTATATGTTTTACTATATTTTCCAGGGTAAATTTTTAGTGGCTTTCCGAGAAAAAACTCTTGTATGCGGAAAACGATTAACATTGACCGTGTAGCATCGAAATTTTGAAATCCGCAATCCGGATCGCAATATTGACAACACGGATTGACTGTGTAGCATGAAAATTTTGCGACCCATCAAATTGAATTGAAAGTGAAAGTGTGAAAAGGACGGAAGTAAAATATTTTAAACCTCAGAGCGAAAAAAATATCGCAATATTTATATTGAACGTGTAGGACTAGCCTGCGATTCATCAGACCATCAATATGGATCGCGATCCAAATATCGCGATTCATATTGACAGTGTAGCGTATGCCTATGTATGTCGATACATATTGCATATTACACTGGTCGACAAGTTTTTGTTACAGAAATAAAAGTCTACTTTTGTAAAGGATTTCGGTGCGCTGAATCCGAATCTGAAGTCAGATTTTCGCTAATACGTACAGTTTTTGAGATATTCATGGTTAAAGAGGCCAAAAACGCGATTTTTGTCTATATTCACTCATCAATATCTTTTAAATTACTAACTTATTTTAAAAACTGATTAAAGCTATTGAAAACGCGGAAATTTCTCTTGAAGAAACCATTTTAATATTTCAGATATCTTTCTTGTAACTTGCAATATTGCATATTAAGCTTCATTAGTTTTGGAATATTTTCTCCATACAAAAATAATTAAAAATTTTGAAGCACGCTTTTAGGCAGTTTATTATATTATGGACGTATATAAGTGGCTTCGTAAAAAAAATTGTTTTGCTAAGCAACTACAAAATTTGATTGCGCCTATAACATGCTACAAATGCTGCCGTTGTTTTCGACGACAAATACCTTATTGTGCAAAAACATATATTACTACATACCTAAATAAGATATCCGAAAAATTAAAACGTTGTCTTCAAGAGAAATGGCCGAGCTTTCAATAGCTTTAATCAATTTTTAAAATAAGTAAGTAATTTAAAAGATATTGAGGAGTGAATATAGCCAAAAAACGCGTTTTTCGCCCATTTGGGAATGAATATCTAAAAATCTGTACGTATCACAGAAAATCTGACTTCAGATTCGGATTCAGCGCACCGAAATCCTTTAGAAAAGTAGAATTTTATTTCTGTAACAAAAATTTTTTGAAATTTTGTCGACCAGTGTTATTGTTCCCTTCATTGGAGCAAAGTTTTTTTTTACTCTGGGTTTGCTTCGAGGCTCTGATCAACAGTCAAGTAGCCTTGTTTGTATGCATACAAGAACTTAGTGTTTGGCGTGGTGAATTTTTATATGGGAAAATGCTCCGCTCCGGGGTTCAGATCAATAGTTAAATAGCCTTGCTTGTATGTATACGCAACTATCTGAATTAACCACAGATAAGATGTTTCCAGCTTAATATTTTTCGATATTGCTCGATTAAGTCCCAAAATATGCCAAAATAAGCACCAAATGCATTTTGACCGTAAATATGCATTTTAGGTCGAAATATGCATTTGCATACGCAATATGCATTTGCATATTTTTAGCTTCCCTACTTATAAGCAACCATTGTGTTACAGCATTCATACCAGAAATGCACTGCGTTTGGACAACAAAGATCGCCATACTTAGATGGGCTACCATAACGAGAAGAGACAAGATAACGTATTTTCAGACAACCATTTTCTCTATTACTAAAATTTCTGTTCAGAATGGCTGGATTTGGAATACATCGAAGAACGAAAGCTCCGTTTTGCTGGAAGTGTCTTGTTCTCGAATCGAATAACAAACTAAGGTCTCGAAAGTGTTGTTGCCTTGGCAGTTCCCTCAATTTGTACTATAAAAAAAGCTTAACTCATCCCTGTTAAATTATTAATAATATTAGTATTCCTCTCACACACTTAGTCTACATCTGTGACTGTTTGGGCAATCAGTTTCAGCTGACTAAGTGAGTAAATAAAATGAGTTGCTATGAGCAATGTTTCATAAGTTATGGGCCATAACCAAAGGTGATTCATGACAATATCATTGTATGTATGCAAGCGCGCACTTAGGCAACTGCATCTGCATCTTCTCACTCAATTCCAACTAATTACTGATGCTGATCGGTGACAATTTGTTAAAGGAAACCGTAATGAGACAAAGAGAAACTTGGATTTACATACATACATACATAATTATTTTCTTTTCTCGATTTTGTCTGACTTTCGAAATAGGTTGGATAATGAATCAGAGGCAATGCGGTAGATGTCTGTATGTATGTAGGTATGTATGTTAACACTAATTATTCACAATCATTTTAAGGCTGTCATAACCCTCATTGGAATCTTAAATGATTACATGTAAATGGGACACATGAATATACATACATACATACATATGTACGTGAACCTATTTTTAAATTGAAAAAAAAAGTTGCTTGTAACATTATCTGTTTTATGCATGCCACTTGCGCTTGTTTGTTGCATGACCGTCCAGTCCAGGTGGTGACAGTTCGCGCGTGGCAGCATTTACTATGACCCATAGCGGTAATCTGATACTTTTTTGTTTTTGCAGATGAACATAGCTTGCTTCTGCTGTCATTTAGCTGCCAGCGATAAACGGTGTTGTTAAATGTCAGAAAATTAGTGATGGATCAAATATTATTTAGAGCAGAACAATGACAATAAAACAATGCTTCTCGTTGTTTGCTGCGCAGCTAAAATGACAAGAATTTGAAAAAAAAAAAAACAAGAAATAATAGCAGAGAAAACAAGCGAAGCAACAGAAAATCAAAGCGACAACCTTTGCTGGGTATTAATTTGCCTGTAGAGACGCCTTACTGTTACACACCATAGGCCGTCGTTGGAAACACCGCGGCCACCTAGAGAGCTTCAGCTGGCATGTAAATGAGCAAAGGGACATGCAAAATATTAAGTTTTTATTGTAAAAGGGGACGTGTGTGTTTTTGTGACCGTTTACCCGCGCGACAATCTCGCTGACAGATTACAATGATGGATGAGCTCAAATTCACTACAAGTGCCATTTGCGACAATGAGATGTTGAGTAATGTGACAACAGAGAAAACGTTTGAGCGCAACTAAAATACAGTGAAGACAGCCATAAATGGACACCTTACATAGTTTCTTTGGAAAAGGAAATCAAGAATCAAGCGCACTTCTTACTAAGCGAAAGAGTCTGCGCCTCTAAAAGTATTGCTTCACTTGCACGAGGCATCACTGTCTGTCTTCCATGTTTCACAATGATGAGTTATGAATGTGCAACATGCGTTTGTCAGTGTCGCTTTCATGCTACGTAGTGCGTTGTATGTGCATGCATATAATGACAAATATCGTACCTACACGTAGCGTATTTATTGTTTTACTGCGCACGCGTGCGCACACTATTTTTATAACATAAAACCAACAAACAAATATATTTATGGTGACTTTGGAAGCTGAACTTGAAACTTGCACATATGTATGTATTTTCGCCTTTCCCTGCTCTACATATTAATGCAGGCATTTTCATTTCAGCGCTCTCAGTGTCATGTGTTGCATGCTTTATTTGCCACACGTTGCAACAAATTAACATTTAGTTATGTGCATATGTAGGTATGTATATATGTGGCGTAAATGCCGACATTTAACGCCATTTAGGTAGCGGTGATAAATGTTTTCACAGAAAAAAAAACAAAAAAATGTGACTAAACTAACAACAGAAATAGCAATAGCAACAAAAAAACAGCAAGACCTACAAATAAGAGAAAACAATAGTCATTGTCACTTCTTTGTTGTTGTTAATTTAATACATACGATTTTACACAAATTTATCGCAGCTGGTGACTGGCCACTGTCTGCCTGTCTCTGCCTGTGTCGCTCTATTAAAATATGATATTTTTTACTTCGTTTGCTATGAAAATAAACAACAAAGCCAAATGCAAAGCCTATTTTTTTATACAATTAAGGCCTAGTTTTCAGCATTGAACTTTTATGTGTCTGTGTGCATTTATTGTAGAAAATATTGTTCCACTGCTTTGATCTAATTTTTTCCACTAGTTTCTTATTTAACCTCAATTCTTATAATAGATATGTCTATCCCTTGGCCCATAATATTTATAAAATAGACAATATAATAATAATAACAATACAATGGCGCTATTATAACTCTGACGAGTTTTATGGCAGAGCTTCTCTCCCAATTCGAGGTGTGCTCCCTTTTGTTTTTCCTAATTGGGTGAACCTACAGTTTTATGCCGGCTCCGAACGGCGAATGCATTTTTTGTGAGAAGCTTTTTCATGGCAGAAATACACTCGGAGGTCACCGCTGCTCTTAAAAACCCCAATAAATGGATTTTTACTAATTAGAACAATTTTTTTTTGGTGTTTTCTCGGACTGGGGTTTGAACTCGAGACCTCTGGCATAGCAGGCGAGCACTCTACCCACAGTAACACAGCGGCCACTAGACAATTTACCTACACATAGGTAAGCCCATCCCCAAAAAAATTTACGCTTTATTTGAAGCTTATCTCGGATGTTCATAGGGCTTATAAAATAATGCATGTAATTTATAAGGAACGTCGGTTGTATGAACAAAGCCTTATAATAAGGCGTATTTTCCTGTGTTGATCAGGCCATAAGGAATTCTCTCTCTTTCTCTGAGAGAAAATCGTATGCGTAAGGCTTATTCGCCATGGGAGACAAGGCTTAGATAATAACTTATATAAGGCCTTATTTGGAGTTTAATTACCTTATAATAAGGCTTACCAATTTTTCATGCTTGCATGCCAGTTGAAAGCACACTGAGTAATTTTTCAAAGGGACGATCGCCTAGTCCCATCTTAAGCGATAATTTTAAGCTCCTTGTATGTGTTTAGTAGTGACAAGAGGTGTCTATACGTACACAATTTTTTACGCTCAACCTCTCAATTTCCTCTCTTGCCATATGAGAGACACCTTACACCCACCATATTTGATCAAATTCCTTAGACTACTTTTTGGAGGGCTATTATAAACACATTTACACTTACACACTTTAATAGTGTCCACAATAATGGCGTTAAGGTAATTAATTTGCATTAGACAGCCATGACAGCGTTAGAGCGCCAGCAAATCCCCATTGATGATTGGTGCCAGGACCCACATCAAATGCACAAATTATACATATGTATCTAATTGCAACAATCTATATTTACGCAAACGAATGTATATCTGATCGTGGGTGGTGTCAATTACATTTTCATTTGGCAAATGCATTGGAGAACGCAATGCAATAAATTAATTAATTCGCTTGCATTTAGTGCGCATTAGTCGACAGAATATTTAAAACCTCATTGGCTTCCTATTTACTTGCCACTGCAGATGTCATGAAATATTTAATTTCGCACAAAAACTAAGCCTTGGGCTGTTAATATTAATTTCTGTTCTCTTTTTTTTCGTGTCATAAAACAATCGACGGTAAAAGTTGCGACACGGATGTTATGCTAATTGAATAGCTGGACTTTGATACATAAAACTACATGTGTTGAAATTTATTTTTTAATTAGTGCTAAAATAGGAACAACAATATCCGGCGGCTGTCATGTGATAGTGCAATTTTCTCTACAATTGCAAACAATTAGTTCAATTTAATAGCGAGAGAATGGAAAATTGAACCGCAAAACGGATGTGACACAAGTCGCGAATTTGGTTGCAGTTGACATCCTGGTTTCAATTTATACATTTTTATGGTGGAAAAGTAAAGATGGAAATTTTTAGTAATAAAATACCAGCTGTTACAATGGAGAGAATTGCGAGTAGAGGAACTGCAGAAATTGTGGTATACCTTCCGGGTTTTCGGAAATTTTGGCCAAAGGTCAAGCTCAACCTTTCTAGCATTTCGACGACCTTTTCTAACACATTACGAATATTACGTATGGTATACTTTTATAAGAGATGTTCATAGATTAATTTCGTGAGACAAAATCCGAGTGAACCTGGAAATTGCTTCCTGCAAAATTGGAGGTTAATATGGTATAGTCGCGCTGTTTAATATGGTATACTTTGTATACGATTCGGTTGGGGTCTTGAATTGAGATCATCTTCTAACTTCAACGTTATATTGTAAATTTCAAATTTTTGTACCGTAAGTCTAAAATTTACCTGAAATATCCTTCCGTTTACACACACACACACACACACTTTTATCCACACTTCCTTTTCCGCTTCACGTGCTCACGATTTTAACCGCCAATTGTTTTCATCTTTTCATTACAAATGTATTTCTTTTTTTTTCGTTCTTTGGCCAAAATTTTGACAAGCCAGAACTAACATGAACAAGTCACAGCTCCACAGATCCGGCGTGTTTGGTGGCGTTATGGTGTCACACAAACCCACGCAGCCACAACAGCAACAACGAGAAACAAGAACAACAGAGAGAACGTGTGAATTTGGCGTGTTTTAAAGTTAAACGAGTGGCAAGTTGCAAATAACACAGCTACTGGAATTTTGTGTTTTTTTTGTAGTTGTGCGCCCTTAATTTGGATTTTATTTTCAATTACATATTTTAATGTTATACCCAGTTGTGTATATTAAAAAGAACTTGAAAAGAAATGGTGGACATGCGTTTTCGAATTTTGAGTTTGATTTTAAATTTAGGCTTTGATCTCGATTATGTAGTCGCTTTTCGATTTTGATTTCGATTACAATGTTCGAATGTTCGTTTCGAAATCGATTTCAATTTGGATTTACACTTTAATTTCCCTTTAACTTCGATTTACATTTTCAATCTTCGAATTTCGAGCTCGAATTATATTTTAATCTCTATTTACATATCAATTTTGATTAAAATTTCGCCTTTTGATTTGTATTTCGCCTTCGATTTTGAAATAAATTTCGTGTTTGATTACGATTTCGAATCCGATTCCAAGTTTCATTTCGATTCCGGATTTAAAATTCTGTTAGATTTCGGATTTCGATTTTAAATTCATTTTCGACTTCGATCATTGAATTTCGTACTAAATTTCGAACTCACATATTTTTTTTATAAAAAAAAATTTACAGAGCAGTCAACTTTATTGTCATTGTTGTTGTTATTTAGTTATTGTTATTATTATTTTTAATATACATAAATAGTAGTTTTTTTCATGCTTGCGACACTTTGGCTTTGTATGACATTGACACGTCGCACCACACATTGTCAACGTGCGATGTTGCACAAACAGTTGTCAGTTGCTACCACATAACTTGCAACATCAGACTGTGTATGTATTATATGAATGTGTGTCTGTTGGTATGTTTGTATGTAAATAAATAAATGGCATTGCTGCAACTGAGCCACTGTTGATGACGTAGATGATGGTCGTGGTGCTGGTGGAAGCGCTTGTGTTGACAGTTCTTTTTTGGCATTCACAATGCAACAAATTCCTCTGCAGTCACACACTCAAATATGTAAATGTATAATCTGTATGCTTGTGTGTGCATCCTGCGTTTCAAAAATTTGTATGCATCGTTTGCATATTTCTATGCAAATACACTGAGAGATTTTCGTATTACATACATCCAACAATATTTACTCTCAGACAGTGAGAAGACTGGGAACTTACTGACTCCATGCCTTACTTGCTTTTGCCTGTGTTGCAATGTTGCTGTAACGCTCGCTCTATGGTTGTTGGCTGATAAAGCTGCCAGTTTGTCTGTATTTGAATAATTTGCCGGGCTATATTAATTTTACATGCAAATAAATGTCGCATTTAAATGCAATTAAAAATGTTTACATCGCTGCGCTACAAAAACTACAAAGCCACAGCCCACAGACTCTGCAGATGAGGAAGTAAATGGTAGGGGCTGGCAGCCGACAAGAGTGTCGACGACAGGCACAGCTGAGACTCGACATCAAAATCAGCAGCTTAATCAGCTTGCATGTTGCCTGTTCACTTATTTAATGCATTCCTCCCCCTTTGCCCGGCACAACGAATAAAAAACTGGCTGAGAGCAAAGGATAAAAAATATTGTCCATCAAATTTTTGTCGAAAAAATTGCTAAAAAAAGAAATGAATAGAAGAAAAATTGGCATAAAAAATGCAATAAAAGAATTTTCAGTTTGTTTAACTGTCTGCAGCTCATACGGTTCCTATTTTGGACCATCCGTCCCTTGCCAATAGAGGAAGTGCAATTGTACAATATGGAGCTAATGTGGTACATGGTGATATCCGCCAAACCAGTAGGATTGTGGAGTTGCCAAATAAAACAATCGACGCGGATTTAAAAAAATATCAGTAGCGCTTATTGGTACCCCCACAAATAGCAAACTGATAAGTAGTTGACGGAAGTAATTTTCGTTCGCAGTTGACTTTTTTAACTCGAATGGTTTTATTACGAAAAACATTGCTTTTGTTGTTGAAAGTGATATAATCTATTAAATAAGTGAAAAATTGCGCATATCTGCGATATGTGTGCTTTTATGTGTCCATTTCCAAAATGACACAAAATCGTCTTTTGTTATACACTTGAACGTGACCTTTGACCAAAATCGAGGCAGTTCCTCTACTATGCTGCGCTTGATTTTGAAAACTATTTCATGTCAAGGTCCCAGTAAGTCCGATATAGAAAGAAGCTTTTGTGCCTTCAAAAGCAATTTCTCGTTCATTACGTCCTCGTGAAGGATCCTTACTGGATATCGTTCTTGAGCCGAGCCAAAAACTTCAATACATTCAAACTAAAGAGCGAAATCGATACTCCACTAGAAAAACGATACATTGCCATTGATTATAATTAATTATTCGGAGCTGTAAACCCTCACAAAAACACATCATATCCTTCCTTAATTTTTTTTACACATCTACCGCGTAATGTGTCAAACCAAACCCTCACTGCCAAAAGCGGCGGCAGCTGTGATTTATCAGAGATCAAAGATCTGCTGCAGCCTGCAATTGGCGACGATGAGCTGGCAAAATATTTTGATAAAAAAGCAGTTGGTGGTAGAACAAGGGGAATAAAACCAGTGAGTGCCAGTATAATTAGATAAAATTTGAGAACATAAAAACACACATACACAAGCGGGACAACCAAAAAAAAAAAAAAACACTAGAAAAAGTGTGAAATGAAGCTGAGCATGACAGCCGCAACGCGGGTCAACGCCCACGAAACAGAAACTGAGGCTGAGGTAAGACAAGAAGAAGGTAAATTCAATGGGCACACGACATGCAATCGAAATAGGGAAAATGAATTCGCCTATTCCGCTTTCAATGAGGAAGTGCACATAAATATTTTGGGGGAGCAAAACAGATGTTGCATGAAATTGTGAGTTGTGGCATGTCAAACGAGGTGAGTGCGGCCGATTTACGCTTTACACAATAAACGCGCCAAGATCAATTAGTTGGAAATGTTAGATATTTTCGTGTTGCTAAGCTGAGGCGCCATATTAACATTACAGAGTGATTTCTAAATATAAAATATGTATGTATGTATGTGGATTTGCTGGAGAACGAAAATAATTGGTGTTTTGATCTTTGTGGATTAAAGATAATCGAGAGTACTTCGATAACATATGAACTTAAATTTGTTTACGGAAAAGGTGACTTAAAATTAATAGAGATTATTTTTTGGATTTTTTTTTAATTTTAATGATTACTTTAGTTGTCTTACAGTAACCTTAGAATTAATAATCAATCAAATTAAAAAATTATAAAAATCATAATGATTAAAAAATAATCAGAAATAATTATATAATTAATATTAATCACAATTTTCTTAATTATATGATTATTCTAATTGCTTAATTATATTTAACTATGAGATTATTATAGTTACTTTTGAACGTTTATAAGGCATTTCGAAATTATGAAAAAAAACAAACCAATAGTAATTTAATTTCATCCAAGGTATGAGCAAGAATTAATATTTAAACTACGCCCATTAAAATGCGTAATTCAAAATCCAGGAATTCAAAGAAAAATAAACTAATAAATTCTAAACTCTTAGCTGTTTATAAATATATCAAACATTTATCAAAATATTTATACAATCACAGGACAGCCACACACAACCCTCCCTTCTTCAAACCAATACGCATCAATTTTAAGGGCTTGCGGTAGAAAGAAGCCGCAAATTGCTCTTGGTGCATGCAACATACGTAGCATATGCTCATGGAAACAGAAGTATTAACTTAACCAAAGCATTATCCAGGCAGAAGCAGCAGCAGCATTTGGTGGCGTCAGCGCCCCACAAAGCCCATATGTCAGCACATGTGCGGAGAAATTGAGACGACCGCCGTTGCCGCCGCCGCTGCGCTGTGGCATAAACATAAATGCCACACAACTACTTTGCATATAATCCAAAGTAAACGCTTGTGGCATAATAAGACAACGAAACTGTGGACAAGCTGCAGCAGCATTAGCGCCAATTGCAGGCAACAACAGTAGAAGCGCTGAGGAGCGTTGGTGTGGGGTTTAGCCAGAGGCTAGACAAATAGATTGGTTGCATGTGTTGGTGGAGTGCTGCTATGAAAGTGCAAGGGCAACAACAAACAATGTATGCACATATGCACAATACATTGACATTTAATAAAGAAAATTTAGTTTATTGCCAGAATGAAATATGCGTCTAGCCGCATAAGAAGCAGCACAAGAAAAACGAAAAGAAAAGCTAAGGAAAGTTGCAGAAGAAGCTGCTAAGAAGGAAATCTTGTTTGTTTGTTTGTTTGTTGCCACAAGGGTAAAACAGATCAAAATAATGTGCGGGAGCTAAAGAGATTTGTATGTTTATCTACATAGTATGTGATCTTTTTCATTCGTTGTTTTTGTTGTTCAACGAGCTTGTTTTCAAAACATTTAGATTGTTTTCTGTTACAGTTAGCTTTTTATTCTTATTTTTTGTTGTTCTTGTTTTCTTGTCTTTCATTTCTTCACAAAATTATGCATTTTTTTTTATAAATTTCTCTTCTTTTATTTTATTTTTCTTTTATTGCTCTGTCGTTGAACCGACAAGGTGAAGATGCATGGAAATTTATAAGTTTTTATTGTGGAAAACTTATGCAGCGATACAAGCGCAAGCAGCAAATTTAAACAGATGTTTGCATTTTGAATTATTGCCGCAATAATATTTAAAAATAAAAATAGGTAAAAAAACTTTTTAAGTTAAACGGTTTTATGTTATACATACATTGCAATGTTTAAGATAAATGTACTAAAAACCAAAAAATAATAAAATAGATACAGTCGTGGGAATTATAAACATTTGCATAGACTAGACTAAAATAAAACCGTGGGGCACGTCAATTGTCTACAATCGTTGATTAAAATGTTTGTTTTGTAATGTTACACTATAATTAGGCAGTTGTTCAACCGACAACGATGGACGTGTGATAAGTAGGGCTAGAATGTGGAAAAAAGCTAGCAAGCTCGATTATAAGCGAGTTTTAGGGTTTCATAGTGGTGAGCGAGTAGTACTTTTATCATATGTTTTGTCGATTAAAGACAAACTACGAGCAGTGAAACGATTCCTCGTGTGAATGCCCACCGATAAACTAGTTGAAACATCTCTTTTATTAACATGGAGTGTATAACTATTGGAATTTCCATGAGCAAGAAAATAGTAAGTATTTTCCTCACCGTCTGCGGGCCAACTGCCTAACGACGAATTAAACGATTCTTCTATCGCACATTAAGTCGATAATTTGTAGACAATTGACGTGCCCCCCGGTTTTATTTTAGTCTAGTCTATGCAAATGTTTATAATTCCCACGACTGTATCTATTTTATTATTTTTTGGTTTTTAGTACATTTATCTTAAACATTGCAATGTATGTATAACATAAAACCGTTTAACTTAAAAAGTTTTTTTACCTATTTTTATTTTCTAGTTTTTAGTTTTTATTTCGCATTCTGTTTAATTCATTTAGTGCTTCATTATTGCAAGGTTTCTTGCCCGTTAGTTTATTGCAGTCCAACGCCTCTATAGCGACCCACGCGCCACCTATCGGAAGTTTTTTTAGGAAAATATTTCCTTTCAAGGTAGTAATACATGTTCCGAATTTCAGCCAAATCGGACCATAAATGCGATTTTTGTAAATATAGCGACCCACGCGCCACCTAGCGGAATTTTTTTTTTAAAGAAAATATTTCTTTTCAAGGTAGTAATACATGTTCCGAATTTCAGCCAAATCGGACCATAAATGCGATTTTTGTAAATATAGCGACCCACGCGCCACCTAGCGGAATTTTTTTTTAAGAAAATATTTCTTTTCAAGGTAGTAATACATGTTCCGAATTTCAGCCAAATAGGACCATAAATGCGATTTTTGTAAATATAGCGACCCACGCGCCACCTATCGGAATTTTTTTTTCATAATATTGCATTGTCATCGGGGTTATACATGCGTGCAAAATTTCAGATCAATCGGTTGACAGGAAGAGGGTGAAATTTGAATTACTAAATTTGACCCAAGAATAAAAAAGAATAAATAATAAAACAAACGGGGTGAGCTAAATAAAACCGTTTAAAAATGTTCCCTTTTTGTTTTTCATTTTTGTCTCAAATTTTACAACATTCATTATGATAAAGTGCCACGTATGCCATAGAAAAGATGAGAAGAAAATTAGCCATTGTGGGGGAAATGGATTCACGAGCAAGGTTAGAGATGGAGTGAAGATTTTTTATTTATAAATAATACCAAAATTTTCAAAACTTGAAAGAATAAATTGAATGCATCTAGAGCCACATTTGTAGATACATACATATGTATATGTGCATCTATTATACATATACCCGTTTCGTGATTTAAAAAAATCCATAATTATGGATTACTAGCTGGACCCGTGCGCATCTTGCGCAAAAAATAATAAAACATACGTGACGCCAGTCGATATATGGTTTGTGCTGTCACGCTCATTTTAAAAAAACTTATATTTATTTGGTTTTATGTCTACAGTGGAACTAATGGAACTTTCAATGAATTACTTATATGTTTAACAAACATATCGCATAAAATGTTTTTATTATACCTACATACATATATATATAAGTAGTTATTATACTCAGCTGTACTAGTACACAGAGTATTATAGTTTTAATCACATAACGGTGGATTGTAACAGAATGAAATAATCGAGATAGATATAGACATATATATATCAAAATGATCAGGGTGAAAAGAGAAATCGATTGAGCCATGTCCGTCCGTCCGTCCGTCCGTCCGTCCGTCTGTCCGTCCGTCCGTCTGTCCGTCTGTCCGTCCGTCTGTAAACACTCTAACTCGCGCAAAAATTGATATATTTTGATGAAATTTGAAATGCAAGTTGGTATCGAGACTGGGACGGTTGGTATTGAAAATGGGAGAAATCGGACCATGACCACGCCCACTTTTCCTATATAGAAAAAATCGGAAATTTGGTATCTCAGCCACTAATATAGCTAGAGCGATGAAATTTTACCCTCGTGTTGAGCTCAGGCCCCTATGAAGAAATTTGGTGAAATTTTAGAAAATGGGCGGTGCCACGCCCACTTATTAAGGGTCAAACATTGAGGGTTTTATAAGCCATAACTCAGAAACCATTGAAGATATATCGATGAAATTTGGTACGCGTGATATACTTACTTAGGTAAATGTTTGGACGAAAAATTGTTAAAATCGGTTGACGGCCACGCCCACTTTTATATATGGGTCTTATAAAGTGACCTAATAAAAACATTTTAATAATAATAATAATAATAATAATAATAATAAGCGATATCTCTGTAAAATATAAAGATCTATCACTGAAATTTTGTGGCATGAGTCCAACTATGGACATAAAACAAAAAACACAAAAATTTTGGAAAATGGGCGGTGCCACGCCCACTTATTAAGGGGCAAATATTGAAAGCTTTATGAGTCATAACTCAGAAACCATTGAAGATATATCAATGAAATTTAGTACGCGTGATATACTTACTTAGGCAAATGTTTGAACGAAAAATTTCCAAAATCGGTTGACGACCACGCCCACTTTTATATATGGGTCTTATAAAGTGACCTAATAAAAACATTTTAAGCGATATCTCTGTCAAATATAAAGATATATCATTAAACTTTTATGGCAGGAGTCTAACTATGAACATAAGACAAAAACCGTAAAAATTTTGGAAAATGGGCGTGGCACCGCCTTCTTTTAGAAGCAGGAATATACGAGATTTCTTAGCCTATAACTCCAAAAATAATTGAGATATTATGACGAAACTTTGTTTATACGTTTTATAACTTGTGGTAATATACACGCAAAAATTTATTGAAATCGGTTTATGACCACGCCTACTTTTTAACAAAGATATTTCTGGAACACCCTTTTGGAATTTGTAACGTGCAGTCTTTGTAACTAGAAGTCAAAAAGGAATGAAATTTTGCACAAAGAATAATATTCATATGCTGTTGATCGACTGATAAAAATGTTGAAAATGGGCGTGGCTACGCCCACTTTATGCAGCACTCGCTTTATATAAAAGCCATCAAACGCAAACAAACAATGAAAGCATACAGCTGAGTATCTAATGTTCGATTCCACTCGAACTTAGGCTTCCTTACTTGTGTGTATTAAATTTGTTTATATATTTTACATATAATTTTATATATATGTATGTGGTCCCTGCCGACTTGGGTAATTTTCTTCCACACGTTTGCCTTAGCAAGCAAATCAGTGGTCCAAGCTTAATTGATTCATCTGCTACAGTTCCTGAGTTTTTACTTATAAATCTGTGAAAATTTGCCCCTCTTGGCCCATTTTTCAAAATTTCAGCATGTTTCCTCATAACGGCATAACGTCATTTCATCACTCGGGCTTTATTAGTGACTGAATTATCATGTTTTACGTGTTTTTCGAAATACATCCATATGCCTTTTCAACCCCAACTTTCTCTGTTCCCATTAGAATCTGTGTACCCCATTTCATTTAAATATTTCTATTTTTGCGCAAGTTAGAGTGTGTACGGCCGGACGGACGGACATGGTTCAATCATTTTTTTCATCCTGATCGTTTTGATATATATGTATATGTAAGTCCATATATATCTCAATTATTTTATGGTCTTACGTACAACCGTTATGTGATCAAAAGTATACATACTAATATTGTATGTACTACGTACAGCATATCCTATACTGAAAAGCCCCCATTTAGCATAGGCATGAGTACACACGTGTTCGCCTAAAATAATATAATGTTTACATACAAACATACAGCTGAAGCTTATAAAAGTGTTTTAAAATATACACGACTGTTAAAATGGAGCGACATCTGCATTTGAGATTTGAATTGATAGAATAAAATAATTCTGAAGGCATAGTTTTATGCGCAAATCTTTTAGTTTAAATCTAAACATTTTATTTTTGCAAAATACTATTTAAAAAAAGTACCACGCCCAATAAAACACCGTTTCGCATGCAAAGCTAATTAATACCTTTAAAACGATGCCTAACTTATTAATTTTGGTAAATTATGTGAGCAGAAAAAGGGATATTTATAAAACACCAATTAGAAATAATATATATATATATGATAATTCATAAAATCAATTCATATCTTTGGTTAGATATAAGATATCAGAATTGCAGTTGGGTATATAAAAACCACTAGACTATCACCATTAATATATACATACATACATATGTATGTATACTCGCTCGGGAAAGGGTTATTAGAAAAAGATGCTTTTGATATCTGATAAATAAAAATTAATTTGAAATATGAAAAATTTTAATCTATTTCTTTCTTTTCTAATCTCTCACATCGATGAGGAGTGTCAGATGAAACGCGTGATGAAGCACGTGTGCACATTCGCAGCTCGTGCGCGTCTGTTGCCTTCAAACATAATCCGCTGCTACTTGCCACAGCATAAAGGGTGGCATACATACATAAATATAAAATACAAATTTATTGGCATTGAAGATTGGAGTGTTTTGTTGTTTTAAAACGATTTATGAATTATGTTGAATGTGTAATTTTGGCTTAAGTAGTGGTTTTATGGATTTAGTGCTTTTTTTATACTCAGCTGTACTAGTACACAGAGTATTATAGTTTTGATTTCCTAACGGTGGATTGTAACAGAATGAAATAATTGAGATAGATATAGACTTATATATATCAAAATGATCAGGGTGAAAAGAGAAATCGATTGAGCCATGTCCGTCCGTCTGTCCGTCTGTGAGCACGATAACTCGCGCAAAAATTGAGATATTTTGATGAAATTTGAAATGTAAGTTGGTATCAAGACAGGAACGGATGGTATTGAAAATGGGCGAAATCGGACCATGACCACGCCCACCTCCCCTATATAGTAAAAATCGCAAATTTTGTATCTCAGTCACTAATAGAGCTAGAGTGATAAAATTTCACACACGTATTGAGCTCAGGCCCTTATGAAGAAATATGGTGAAATTTTGGAAAATGGGCGGTGCCACGCCCACTTATTAAGGGGCAAACATTGAAAGTATTATGAGTCATAACTCAGAAACCGTTGAAGATATATCGATGAAATTTGGTAGGCGTGATATACTTACTTAGGCAAATGTTTGGACGAAAAATTGCTAAAATCGGTTGACGACCACGCCCACTTTTATATATTTGTATTATAAAGTGACCTAATAAAAACATTTTAAGCCATATCTCTGTCAAATATAAAGATCTATCATTGAAATTTTGTCGCATGAGTCCAACTATGGACATAAAAGAAAAAACTCAAAAATTTTGGAAAATGGGCGGTGCCACGCCCACTTATTAAGGGGCAAACATTGAAAGTTTTATGAGTCATAAATCAGAAACCGTTGAAGATATATCGATGAAATTTGGTACGCGTGATATACTTACTTAGTCAAATATTTGGACGAAAAATTTCCGAAATCGGTTGAGGGCCACGCCCACTTTTATATATGGGTCTTATAAAGTGACCTAATAAAAACATTTTAAGCGATATCTCTGTCAAATATAAAGATATATCATTGAAATTTTATGGAAGGTGTCCAACTATGGACATAAAACAAAAAATACAAAAATTTTGGAAAATGGGCGTGGCACCGCCTCCTTTTAGAAGCAGGAATATACGAGATTTCTGAGCCCATAACTCGACAAATAATCGATATGTTATGACGAAACTTGGTGTATACACTTTCACTACTCGTAGTAATACATATTCAAAATTTTAGCGAAATCGGTTGACGACCACGCCCACTTTTATATATGGGTATCATAAAGTGGCCTAATAAAAACATTTTAAGCGATATCTTTGTCAAATATAAAGATAATTCATTGAAATTTTGTGGCATGAGTTCTACAATAGATCGGAAACAAAAAATAGAAAAATTTCGGAAAATGGGCGTGGCACCGCCTCTTTTCAGACAAAGGAATCAACGAGATTTCGGAGCCCATAACTCGACAAATAATTGAGATATAATGACGAAACTTGGTTTATACACTTTTATAACTTGTGTTAATAGACACGCAAAAATTTATTGAAATCGGTTTAGGACCACGCCTACTTTTTAACAAAGATATTTCTGGAACATCCTTTGGGAATTTGTAACGTGACATCTTTGTAACTCATAAAGGGATGAAATTTTGCACAGAGAATAATATTCATAAGCTTAGTTGGATGACTGATAAAAATTTTGAAAATGGGCGTGGCTACGCCCACTTTATGCAGCACTCGCTTTATATAAAGTACACCGTGTTTCCATCAAACGCAAACAAACAATGAAAGCATACAGCTGAGTATCTAATGTTCGATTCCACTCGAACTTAGGCTTCCTTACTTGTTTTAATTTATTTTTATTTTTTGCTATTTATTGTGTTTGCTGTTCTATAAAAAGTAACTAATACATACATACAGTGAAAAATGACACTGCATGATTTCCCAGAGTATAACTTACGGACTTCAAGTAAGTTCTTACAATAGAACATACTCCACTTGGGTATAAACTCTTTCAACTCGGCGACTAGGTCTATCATTGGACATCAGATAGATCTCCTTTGATAAGGAACCTTCACGCTCATCTTGAAAAATTTCTCTAACCGCCGCTAAACTCTAGAGAGAACACGTCTCATGTTCTGGTAGTGATGGGCGAATCCAAGATGTTTACACAATTTAGAGAATCGCCATCGTTGCAATGTCACAATCGAAGCGCTCCTCGACTACACGAAGGAGCTCATTTTGCAATTGCTCCGAGTCGCAGATTGTTTTGATTAGAGTGGAATCGTTGGCGAGTCGAGATCTTTTAAAGATTCGAGATGTTTGAACAATCGAATAAGACATCTCGGACTCGCCCGTCGCTACGCTCTGGCAATATCAATCCACTGAAATTGTAGTTCCCAAGCCAAGGCGAGCTAAGATTTTCTTAGAGGCTTTTCAAAGTGGGGTGAATGCAAATATTGGGAGTGAAACAATTTGTCTTACTAGGCAGCGGCAAAAATGACCCGCATGGGTAAATGAGAAACACCATACACAATTTAACCAATGTAACGCAAATCGGTCTGCGCTCACCAACAAAAGCTCTCTCCCAATTTTGCCGTACTCTATGCTAGGGTCAGCTGCTTCCTGAAGAAAGAACATCCGGATGCCTTTCCTCACATTTGACATAAATTAAGCGCTCATTCAATAAAATAACAATAGCAAAACACGCCATATGCGCCGTCTATTATTTGTGGTTGATTCCAAAGTGCATTAACATTACTGCTCCAAATTATTAATTAACAAAAGATATAATTTGCGCACTTAATAATACAATGGCGCTATTATAACTCTGACGTGTTTTATGGTCGAGCTTCCCTCCCAATTCGGGCTGTGCTCCTTTTTGTTTCTCCTACTAATTGGGTGGACGTACAGTTTTATGCCGGCTCCGAACGGCGAATGCATTTTTTTTGAACCCGAGACCTCTGGCATAGCAGGCGAGCACTCTACCCACTGCACCACAGCGGCCACTTACATAACTATATATGTACATATGTACATAGTTACGTGCGTCTGCGCATATTGATGTGAAATTTTCTTACAAAACGGTCTCTAACTCTCCCAATGCAAAGATATAATCCAAGTCCATTGCTGCCACGGGTGTGCCCAAATATTTACTAATTTCCATATGCAAATTCATGTTAATCAATTAGGAAAATACACTTTGAATATGTGTCCGCAATTGAACCCTCAACTTTTAGTGCCACACACATGAGCATACATAGATAAATAATTATAGGTATATGTATATGTACATAACTTTTAATTTCGATTATCCATTAGCAAAGTGCAAACGACTAAGCCATAATTTAACTTGAAGTGCCCATTAATGACAATAAATTTTCAGCTAAGTGGCTCATTAGCATGCTGATAAATATTTTTACGGAAGTCCTTAAAATATTCAAAAAAAAAAAAACTGAAGAAATAGAAGATGTACAAAAAATTTGAGCACTAATTATATAGAAGTGTTAATGAGTTAGTGTGTGGCGGCACTAAAAAAAATTTAAAGGCAAATGTGTGAATAATTTTTGTTTTGCTATCTAAAACGCAATACGTTTAGTCACTCTTTAAAGATTTCAGCAATAATGTAAAATTAGGAACGAATGTTAAACAAAAAAAACATTACGTGATGTGTGAATATTGCTGAAGAACATTCTTAATGCGCGGTCTAACGGAATATGTGGGTGCTCACGAGAGTTCGGTGAAATGATATTGTGGCGAACTTTCAAAATTTGTTTTCGATAGCCAATGTGAATTCACGTACTACCTATAAACACTGCTCTACAGCCAAAAAATACTTTAAACGCCACTATTATATCTATATGTAAAATCGGTCGCTGATTCAGAAAATCAGATTCATTTTTAATTCTATGGGAAGAATTTTTGAGATATCGGCAATTTACTGTTATCTGGTCCATGGCTTCACTTAATCCTGTGTATCTCCTTAACGCATTATAATATTTGTCATACCATACGAAAGAAAATTAAATTTCCTATACATGGCTCGTATAAAATTTGTCTCTAGGTCTTATACGTAGTTTCTGAAATGTAAGTAGATGAGTCAGTTTGAAAATTTTCATTTTTTACGAAAAGTTGAAGAAAATTTGACTTTGGCAGGCAAGATCTTTAAAACAAACGTTTTTACCTTTAGTTTTACTCCTTTACAGCCCCATTGGCAAAAAGATAAGCTATCAACGAAGAAAATCCATGGTAAAATCGAAAAGTTATGGGCGATCATGTAAATACAGCCAAATCGCGCAATGCCACAGCACAGGTACATTCTATGTGCGTTAAAGAGATATACATTAAGTGGAGCCATTGGCCAGATAATGGTAAATTGCCGATATCTCAAAAATCTTAATATATAATTAAAAATGAACTCGATTTTCGAAATCAGCGACCGACAACAAATTTCATTTTGTGATCCAGTGTAAGTGAAACAATTATATAATAGTAATCTTTGTTTTTTTTTCATTGTATGATTGTTTTTAATTGCTTAATTATTTTTAGCAATACAAAGCTCGAAGCAAAATTGAAATGAATCAAAACAGTGATGCAATTAAATTAATTTAATCATTTATTAATGCACTTTTTTAATATAATTAAATATTAAACATTAAAAATGTGTGAGTTATATATATTATATGTATATTTAGAGGTCAGTAGAGCTACTTAAATTCTAATCAATCCTTTCCACGAACTTATCGAACTTTTGTTAGTCTCATGATGTACATACATACATAGTATAGATACATATATGAACACCTAAATGCATGTTTTGAAAATATTTGGCGTTCTGCTTCCAATTCGAGTTTTCCCAATTTCTCTCACATACGGGTACGCGTCCCTACAGGACTTTTAACCCTCGTTTGCATGACGTGTAACGTATGTGTGTTCGAAGGTGTGTGTGCGGCAAATGTGCTGTGGTGCGTGCAACGTATGCATACAAACGTTTTCCACACAAATCCAAATGCTTTCCCAATCCACACTCACCTTTTTTTATCTCGTGCGTGTAGTATTCTTCCGTTTATCCCGATTTCGGCTGTCAGCGCCAGGCTACAAACGTTCGATTCACTTCCGATATGGGATAAGAGCAATTAAAATGTGCGCGAGCGTGCCACACATCAACGCACAAAAGGTATGCATGCGTATGTATGTGTCTATCAACCCCTCCTGCTGCATCCCTTAGAATACGGACGCGCGTTTTCCTTTCGAGCGGCAGATGTTTTCCAATTTGGTTAGATTTGTTTTTGTTGCCTTAATTTGTGTTTTTTTTGTCTTTACATACTTTCCAAAACAAAATCTTTATTTGTTTTCTTGTTATTGTTTTTTCCACTCTTACGATTCGCACTAAGTATATTTGTACATATGTACATACATACATATCTGTATGCAAGGCCGTATTTAGGGGGGGGGATTTGGGTGTTTGAACCCCCCACGAAATTCTGGTAGATAAATTTTACTCCTATCATATTCAAGCTATATGTTGAAAACACTAGTTTACGAATAATTAATTTGAGAAAATACCAAGAATTTCAGGTATAGGGGAGGGCTGGTATGAACCTGCTGAGATCAAAACCATTTTCTTATGGTTAGGGTTTTGAGATAACGTAATTTTGAGTTTTTTGGTTACAACTTCAATCAAAAATTCTTTTCGCTGAAGTTACAAATACCCGCAAACCGTATCTACTCCGTTCGAAAGATAATTAAAGTACGCTATTAACGACATACCACTTATAAATTAAATTATGTTACATTTGTAAAATTTTAGCATATTTCCTTATAACTTCATAAAGTCATGGCTGAAAATTCATTACTCGGGTTATATTAGTTTCTGAATTATAACATTTTGTGTGTTTTTCGAAAGATCCCATATATGGGATATGTGCGCTTTTATATGTAGTCCGATTTCTCCTATTTTCAATACTAACTTTGGAAAGTCACCATTTTTTGATTTTTTGCGATTATTGAAAAAAATTGGTTTTTATTGGGGTTTTTATAAGAAGTTGTAAAAATCAGGAAAGTTTTATTCTTTTTAAAATTATTCTGTTTTATTGCAAACATTTTAAGCGTAATATTAAAAAGATGCGATAAATACTTTATTTTTGGCGATTTTTTTCAAGTGAAACAAAGGATGTTTTATGGTCGAAAAACTCGGTTGGGTGACCCAACTATATGAAAACGACTTTACAGATAAAAGGACATTAGGAGGAAATATAAAGCTTCCCAAGCACTGTTTGCCAGCATAACACCAACAGTCTCAAAAATAAGCTGTTGCTGTTTTGCGAAAGTTATCATAATTTTTTGAGAACTTTTGAATTTCGATTTCCTTTGAAAATATCTTAAGTCGAAGCACAGAACAGTCGAATATATTTGTTTGTTTTTTGTGCTGTTGCTTTACTGTGTAATTTCAAACAGATCAGTCGACAGTAAAACACAGATAAACAGAATTTTAGTTTTAACCCAATAAACACAGAAGCGAGGATGATATCGCGGCGAATTCGAGGCGAGTTCGAGAAAGCATATTTTCGCGAACGTAATTTCTCGAACTCGCCTCGAGTTCGCGGCAAGTTCGAGAAAATCAATTTTCGCGATATCATTTTTTTCTATTTTTTTTTTTAAGTTATTTTGCACTAAAAAATCATTATAGTTCTGAAATTTTACATTTATACCTGAACTCGGATTTAACCCACAGCAGTAAACCAAACTCTGAACTTTTAATTTTTCGAAACGCTATTTCTAAAAAATCTCGAATCGCCAACGATCAGAGAAATTAAAAATTCTCGAATCGCTAATGATAAAAAATTCGAATCGCCAGCGATCCGAGAAAGAACAAATTCTCGAATCGCTAGTGATAGGTGACACGCCTACGAATTCGGTTTCGCCGATCTATCGCCGCGAACTATTGCCGCGATAATATAATCAGAGAAAGCGAATCCGACGCGAATTCGAGGCGAATCCGTTGTGTTTATTGGGAAGTGCGACTTTTTGAAATTGGTTTTTTTTTGTACATTACAATTTCGATTGTGTTCCCATAAATTAAAAAAAAAAAAAACAATAACAACAGTGCTGTAAAAACTCGAAATTATGTTTGCCCTTTGCTGTGCTGTACAAATTTCCACAATACAGCAACAGTCGACTATAATTTTTTGAAACCTAAGGCTGCGCAGATGCAGTACAGTAGAACTTTTTATTTTTTATACTTCTGCTGCGCTGTTAATTTTTTAATTTTCAAATGAAAATGAAATTCAATGGAAATGAAAAAAAGTTGAAAATAATTTCAAACCCTGCTCAAAAGACTAAAATAATGACATATCTATCAATTTTAAAAATCGGATGTCAAATAACAAAGTTGCAAAAAAAAACAAGTTAGAGTCTCAACCTAAGCTAAAAGTCTTGAGGCGGACTTTTACAGCTGAAAAAAGCTGGGTAATCTAACCGAGTTTTTCGTCCATAAAATATTATTTTTTTTTACTTGGATAAAATCACCAAAAATAAAGTATTCATCGTATTTGTAATAAAACGGTCTAATTTTTAAATGAATAAAAGTTTTCTGATTTTTAAAACTTCTTATAAAAATCCTAATTTGAAAATCAAAAGTTTCGTAAAAAAATTCCTTCTAAATAGCACTTGAGAAACCAGAATTTTTTTTATTATTTTTATTTAGTGCACGAAATAAGTTATATATTTTTCTCAAAAAAAAAAAAAAAAAAAATCCACAACGATGTAACCCCCCACGAAATAAATTCCTGGGTACGGCCCTGTCTGTATGTGCTTTCAAGTGCAAAAATGGCATATCTCCCATTGAGGCACGTGTGGCACGCATTTATGACGTCCATCCAACTTTGGTTGACTGGCTGACTGATTTTGTTGCAAGGACCAAAATGCAATCATGCAACGCACTTTATCAAATATTTACGCATTTGTTAATTGTTGGAAATTATTAGTAACGAGGCGTACAAACACATGTAGGAATGTGTGTACATAATATAATATAATACAATGGCGCTATTATAAATAACTCTAACGTGTTTTATGACCGAGCTTCTCTCCCAATTCGAGGTGTGCTCCTTTTTTGTTTTTCCTACTAATTGGGTGGACCTACAGTTTTATGCCGGCTCCGAACGGCGAATGCATTTTTTGTGAGAAGCTTTTTCATGGCAGAAATACTTTCGGAAGGTATGTCACCCACTGCCGAGAGGTGACCGCTGCTCTTAAAAAAACCCAATAATTGGATTTTTACTAATTAGGGGTTTGAACCCGAGACCTCTGGCATAGCAGGCAAGCACTCTACCCGCTGCACCACAGCGGCCACAATGTACATACATATGTAAATATCTCGCTCGTGCAGGGTTGCTGTGACAATTTCTCAGCAAGCGAAATGTGGCAAGCACCCCTTCAATGGAACGCTTGGCTTCTGGCAAGTGACATTTATCCATTGTTTATGTAAGCTAAGCAGTTTTGTTTACTGATTTGCTAGTAAAATGTTTACAATTGAAATCAGCAGTAGCAGGCACAGAAGCAGTGCGAATAGCAGAAATTACACAAGGCAATACACAACACGTTGCAAGAAAAAAGATAAATCGGATTCTGTGCTTTCTTTTAACAAAAGATTTTATACGACGTGTTCATGCATTCAAATGGAAAATTATGTGATTACAACAACACCGCGTGCACTCATTTATACATTCATTTGTTGTGTGTGTGTGGAACGTGTGGCAAATGGCCGATTGGAAGCTGGAGAAGTGCTGTTGCACAATTGCGTTTGATCTGTAAATAATAAGCACACTCTTTCACAATTAGACAAAAAAGACTAAAACGAAATGGAGTTAAAAACCAAAGCGGGAAATATGTGGTAAGGAACATACATACATACATATGTATGTATGTAGAATTCCACCAAAAGTTTCAAATAGAGTGGACTTCCAAAAAGCCGCAATCTTTCTTTAAAGCCCGTTTCCACATAACTTAATTCGCATTCCAAGAATGTAGCGAACAATCTTGCGCAATAATCCGTCTCCACGTAGCTGATCGTCGTTCAGTTTGATGTTTCTCATTCTTGTGCTTCTCCAATATACATATATGTAGGCTTTGGCTCATTTTTGCGTTTTTGTTTTGGTCTTTGTAATATTTCGATATATTTGCGATACAAAATTAGAGAAGGCGTCGATATTATCCGGGTTGGCGAGAGTGTAGAGAACGAATAGCGTAGTTCAATCGTAATTCGCTCACAGAATTTTGTATAGAATTAGCGGAGTTCGGCACTGGATTCGAGGTTGAACGACGATTGAGATAGCGAATACAGATAAAAAAAAAAAGCGAACAACGTTATGTGGAGACAAACTATTAAGTTTCCTTACTCAGTTCAGCAGGGAATTTCTAATTTCCTCCCAAACATGAAAAAAATTAAAATTATCCATTGTGAACTGAAGATCCGGTAAATCTACATAAGATTAATCAGAGTCAAATCAAAAGCAGTGTGTCACTGAAACATGGACGATACCAACATCCGATGAAATGGCATCTGAAGTATTTCATACAACAGTCCCTTTATTCGGTTAAGATTTTCGCGCTGACGGTGGCGAGTATCGACAATTTAATATGGTTTAATCATGCTTAAAAAGTTTTCCAAAGGTGGTCACAGAACTTTTGAATTGACTATTTGTATGTTTTTATTGAAAACAAGAGCTAAGACAAATGTTCCCACTGATAGTAATATTATCTTTAAAAACTGAGCAAAAAGATTTGCTTTGAAAGAGCATTCTTCCAACACAAACCCACTTCTTCTTATCACCACACAATCTTACCCATTTATCGTTCACAAACCAATTGAAAAACTACACACAAAATCATTAAACTATCAAAAAGTTCAAATAAAGTACGCACAGATTTAAAAACGACGAATCTAGCTTTATAGTTTTTCGTATCACAAGTTTAATGCCACAACACGTAGTCCTTCTCCCGCCTCACTCGCCCCTCTGGAGCACCACGAACCACACAAACGCCACAATTGAAATTCCCTTGCATAGCGCAGTACGGCGAATGGAGTTCGACGTGGTTACGCGTAGTAAATTTTCAAGCCGCAAAATAACGAATGCATTGTTCGCAAGTGTCACAACAAAACCACAGATGAATTAAAGCATCGACGAACAATGACACAAACAAACACAGGAACCGATGAAAAAGGGGTAATGAGAAGAGACTGAACACACTGAATTGAACCGAACTGCAAAGCGGTTGGTTGCAGTTGAAAGTTATAGCAGCAGCAGCAGCAACAGCACGAAATGGAGGGAAACATGAGAGGCTAACGATCTAGTCGGAATATAATACAAGGGACAAAAGCAACAAAAGCAATTAGGTTGCGGTGACAAAAGAAGAACCTTTTTAACACTTCCTATAAAACAAAAGCGTAGTTCAAATGCTCTTGCGTATAAAGGAAAGTGCCACAAAAATAAAACAAAAAGAGAAAAAGGGGCACAAATGAAAATTGATAGCATCAGCAAAATAAACTTGAAATAAATGATCATAATCGACAGTAAAAGTGAGCTAAACAAATTAAAGGGGATTTATATTTTTTTTTTTCTTATTTTTTTTGCTTTAGGATATACATAAATATAAAAATTAGTATAGAGGGGATAGATAATATTACGCAAGAAATGCCTAAAAATATTTCAAATGAGAATACTTAACACTGAAAGTATGTTGGATGGCTTCGATCTCGTCAATACTAAAACTACCTCCTTCTTGAATTCTTGCCGAGTTCAAAAAAGGGCGACAAGAATACGATGTGAAAGCGTGGTCTTTAAACACCTAAAAATAATAAGTTGTACAATGGGAAAATGGGGTTTCTGTTGGAAAAATTCTCTCTCCAATACCTTAAACATACCAATATTCCAGTATTTACAACTCTAATGCATTCACAGTCGATTTATCACTACCTTCTTGACGAACGAAACCAAATAGAGGAAGAAAAGGTATCGTTTTAGCACATAATCGCTCAATTAAGAAATGTTATTGAATCCAAAAACAGACCAACAGGTGAGTAAGCAAACAAACCGAGTGAGTGAATGGTTATCAAATCTGAAGCCTCAAACCTCCCCAAATATTTCGATTTTGATTTCCAATGCAAAAAAAGATCAAATTAATGTTTAAAATTCTTAGTCCAGTTAATTCTTTAACCTCCTCTGCCACATAGTGATTTTTTTATACCCAATTTATTTTCTTTTCTATACAAATTTTGTTTGCGGCCTGCGCTGCCCTCCGTTGCAGTTACTATATAGTACGAGTAAATAATCCTTTCGTGTGTGTTGGCGCTTTGAACCAGCACAGAATTGATTGATGATGATTTGTAAATGTTTTTGTGTGTTTTTGGCTTTTGGTTGGTAATTCTAGGACTTCCTCTTACATGCACACTCGTACAGGTGCTATGCCACTCCACCTCACCTTTCATGGACGATACATGCTGTACTTGTACCTTTTTAACCTGTGCGCTTTGAGTTTTGACTCTTTTGGTGAACTTTTTGTAGTCACACAGATCCATAGCTAAACCCATACAAACTTATATACATATGTAGGCATACAGAAACACTTGCGCACCGACTGTTTTTCATGCTTCACTGCAGTCCACTTACGTTTCTTTCCAGGCTGTTGGGCCATTTGCTAAAAGCTTTTGAAACAAATTGATAGATTTTAGCCATTTTTAGCGTTTAAAGAATTTTTTTTTTTTGAAAAAGTTGACTTTTTTAGTGTTTTGGTTTGAATAAATTCGGTTATGTTAACCCTAATCCTCTAAAGTGAGCCTCTCAGTCTCACTTTAAAGTTTAAAAGCGAATTATTCCTAAACCAAAAAAGCTTTTTGTCTGAAATTTTGGGTATTCCTCCACTTGTGTTCATAAATTATGAAATAATTATAATCTTTGGGCTATTTATTTATTTTAACAATTTTTTTTGCAATCGTATAAAATTGTAACGAAAAACCGAAAGTGAGCCTCAAAGACTCACCTTAAGTATCTTTAACGTAATAAGCTTACATTTCTAGAGTTCAACTAAATTTTGAATCCGTTGTTCACAAGGTTTATCCAGTGAGGTTTTTACATTGTGAACTCACCATACTTCCCCCGGATTTTGGTGAATTCGACGTATTTCACCATGGATCTTAATATAATAGGATGTCATAAAATTAAGGAGACCGGAAAAGTCAACAATTTCAAAACAATTAAGATTTTATCATTTTTCTGTTTACTGAGATTCTAAATTACGGAAAAGATGCGTTTAAATAGAGAATCGAACGATGAGCTGCTTTATGCGTAAGTAATTTCACCACGAACGTCGCGTTTTAAAAATTTGGAATTTGGTTGCGAAAAATATATATTAGCGGCGATCATATGAAAAATGTATTCATATTCATTTGATTCATAGCTTTTCTCATTGTGTGCACAAAAACAAATTTATAACAGATGTAATAAAACCATTTGTAATGAATATTCAAACAACTACAAAAATGTGTGAAAATTGTAGTACATTAATGTCTCCTATTTTACGGAATTACGTTTTTTATCTTTATATACTAAAAAATTGTCATAAACCGTTATAAGAATGTATAAAAATGCTTCTGAATTCATTACTGCATAAATAAAAGTAAAAACCAAATACCAAAATAATGTGTTTCAAAATTTCCCCATAGGTGAGCCTCAGAGTCTCACTTTCGGTTTTACGTAACTTTTCAAAATTCGTTGATTAGGGTTAAATGGAAGTATTTCTTTGCAACAAGGTTGGTTATTGCCAATCTTTTGCAAGGGCTTTTTTCTAATGTCCGGAATTGGTTTGAGGTTTGATGAATCTTGAATACAATTTTTTTCTGAAACGCGGTCGACAATTGATGTCACATACAGGATTCTATCTCAAGCAGTTAATCTTTTATATTTCTCATAAACACAAAAAGCCATTTTAACATTGGTCTAAAAGACGATTTCTAAGTGCTAGAAGGCAAGATCGACAAACTTACCCGCAGAAAGTTATGAAGTCTTCGACGCAACCAAACACAGCCGCATTCTTTCTTGTACACTCAAATTCTTATAACAAAATTTTATTTTTACCTTTTTTCATAACTCATTTCGTGCAGCGCAGCATAGATTTGTTTATGATCAGCTTACCTGAAAAATATAAGAGAAAATACATTTAGAAAACGTGTAAAGCATGTCATACGAGTAAGAGTAAGTATAAAATGACATAATATAAAATCAACTCTGATTTGAAAAGAAAGTAATGTGCTTCTATTTTGACAGCATAAGCGCATACAACAATAGAAAAAACATACAATTAATAGCAATATGAAGTAGTTAAGTGTCAAGATGCATGTACTTATGTACTTATACATAAAAATGTATGCAACTTTGTTCACGTCCGCGCCACACAAAGTACGTGACTTTTCAGCTAATTACAAAATTATGCGCGCATGAAACGTTGTAAGTCCAGAAGCAAAACATAACAGACATTCTGTATGCATTCGCTTTCTTTTTGACTGAAATTTATTCGACAACAATTTTTTTCAATTTTTTCTAACCTTTTCCTAACATACATACATATGTAAGTACATTCATAGATACATAAATATTTTCATTTAATTATGTAGTCTACCTCCAAAAAATGGTATAAGGAATTTGATATTAATAAGCGGGTATAAGGCATAGTACGACAAAAATTCTGAGAGAACGCAGACCGATTCGAGCAACATTGGTAAAAATGTGTCTGATGTTTCTCATTGCGTGTGCTTTCGACTGCGATGTGAGCAAGTAGTAGGCTAAATAGCGCACGCTTGTCTCATTCAAATAGATGGATGTGTATTTATAATTTATCTTAATATTAAATGAAGTTGTCGTTGGCGACCTTTTATTTATAAATTATTTAATTTTTCGGGCTCTAGGTCTTAATTAAAATACATTATTGTTGTAATTTTGGTATGCAACAAAATTACAACAATAATGTGTTTTAATTAAGACCTAGAGCCCGAAAAATTAAATAATTTAATATTAAATGTTGCACAAAAAAATTTTAATTATGCAGCTCTACAAAAGAGCCATTGTATAAGCATGATTATACGATATTTAAACTCTGAATATGACCTTATTATAAGGAGCTATCTAAAACTTATTTCGATTGGTGAATAAGTCTTAGGAATAAGATAGAATTCCTTTTGTCCTGATCACATCGAGACAGGAAAATAAGCCTTATTATAAGGCTTTGCTCATACAACTGACGTGCCTTAGAAGTTTCAGGAATTACTTTATAAGCATTATGATCATGTGGAATAAGCCTCAAATCGGGCGTACATTTTTTGAAGGGTGTATATAAGTATCTTGTTATGCACTTATGTGACCATTATTCTTGAAGTTAGTAATTCTATCGCGACTTTTTTAAATTCTCCTCGCATAACAGACTTTTTTCGTAATTATCGTTTGTCATTTTATTTCACTACCACTTTTAATTGTTCCATTTGTTAGTTTGCTTAAGGTATTGCTTTATTCTACCCCGAATGGAATCGTAGTATTACTTAGTTATGTTGTTGTAAGCTTGAAGTATTTTCTTTTAATTCTTCCACATGTTTCTCTGTTGTCACATATTCTCTTCAAGTAATCTAGTATTTCTGTTTAAAAAATGTGTGACTTCATTTGTCTTACTTTAAAATTTGTTTATTTATTATGGTATATTTAGAATTTATTTTATTGCAAAAGTTGTGATAAATAATGAAGAGACATAATTTTATTTACATTTATGGCATTTTGTATTTATAATAAAAATTTTCTACTTTAAGGCATTTAGATTTATTTATGTTTTATTTTTGTGCAAAATAATGAGCCCAAAAATGTCTGCAGCTCCTCAAGCGGAAAATATCATGTCATAAATTTGAATCCTGTTGCTAGAGAGATATGAGCCTTGAACTAAACAAATTGAGAGCGCCATAAACCATGTGGCATTTATTATCTATTTTTATGTAAATTTATTATTCTCGTTTAATATTTATTTCTAGCACGGCATAAAGTTTTATTTGGGATAAGGAAAAAGAGTCTTTACTGATACTATTACTTCGCTCAACCTGATAGAAACAGGCCGAATTCGGTAATCCAACGGATATTTGAGCGAAGGATTCCTTGTAACTTTTTTTCTTGCTTGTATTGCAACAGATGGTCCCTATTTTGTTTCACAGAGTGAAATATTTCTAACTTCAAGGAATTCAACTTTTCTTCTCACAACACGACACCCCAACTCAGTCTCATCATCCCACTTTCTTTTTCCTTATCAAGATTTTAACTTTGAATCCAGGAAGTAATTAAAAACAAACAAAAAACTGCTAAATGGATATTTTATAGTAAAATACCATAGACAAAGCAATTTAATATTTAATTTCGCGCTTTTTAATAGCAAACGCTTGGCGGCGTCATTGAAGCTGCGCATACAAAAGCCAAATTGGCTAAGGCTATTGGCCTTTGCTGCCTGTTGGAACAATGGCTACAGACTCGACAAGGAATAGATTTTATAGAGATACAAGTTGTTGTTGTTGTTTGCTTTTTGTGTTGTAATATTGAGCGTTAGTGCCATAAAGACATTACGGCTAATAAAACAATTCCATTGTGAGTCATTGAATTTGATGACGTTCGAAAAGAACGAGCGAGGAAAGCCAGATCAAGCAGCAAAACGAAGGGAAATCCGCCGAAGAGGTGGAACTTGTGGTGGAATGCAACAGGGAAACAAGTGTTAGTTGGATGCGAACCAACGGAAAAATAAAGAGGAACTATATAAAAAAAGAGCAAAAAAGAAAGAAAAAAACTGCCGTGCATTGCCCTCTTTTTATACCTTTCATGAGAATGAAATGGTATTATAACTTTGTGCCGAAAATCAAATCTTGAAAGTACTAGAAGGAGGCGTGACAGACCCATCAATATATATACCGATATGATCAGAATCATGAGCTGAGCCGTTTAAGCCATGTCCGTCTGTCCGTCCGTCCGTCCGTCCGTCTGTGTGAACGCAAACTAGTCCTTCAGTTTTTGAGATATTTGATTGAAATTTGGAACACGGATGAGTTTTGATGCTCAATTGATCATTTGTCGGAATTGGCCGAATCGGACCACTATAACATATAGCTCCCATACAACCGATTTTTCAGATATACACATTTTGGGGTATAACTTCTCCCTTTTTACAGCTAAGGACATGAAACTTTGGAGTGTTTGTACCCATATGGATCCAAATAAGGTTACCGAAAATTGTCAAGATCGGACCACTATAACATATAGCTCCCATACAACCGATTGTTCAGATATACACATTTTTGGGTATAACTTCTCCCTTTTTACAGCTAAGGACACGAAATTATGGAGTGTTTGTACCCATATGGACCCAAATAAGGTTATCGAAAATTGTTAAGATCAGACCACTATAACACCGACAGAATTGAAATTATAAATTAAACTAAATTAGGCTATGTGCATAGGTAACTTTTCATTTCCCCATTCATGAAAGGTATGAAGTCTTCGGTACGGCCGAAGACAGCCGCGCTCTTACTTGTTTTACAATGTTGTCTGTCTATGTAGAAATAGCTAAACTAAAAAATATGTGGGCGCTTTTAATGCAACCTTCTCCCACAGCACATCACAGTTCTTTTATGTATCTGTGTATTTTGCTGCAAGCCATTTAGTTCCCCCCTATTTTTGCTGTTCTTGCTGGCAGGATACTCAATTTAAATGACATTGCCCTGCTCATGTCCGATAGCAGCGGGCATGGCCATTATCGCTAGCGAAAATTTGTTGCCAAACAATTTTGAATTCTTTTTTTTTTTTTTTTGCATTTTCTGTTAAACATTTTACGCACAACTTTTATGTCTATATTCACACACAAATTTTATGAAATATACTGTAGTTAGACATTTTTCATGAGTAGATTGAACTTAGAAAAAAGTTAGATTAATGTTGCCCCGTCGCGGTCTTGTCCATGTATGACCCCCGGGCGTTCAGCTGAGTTTGAACTTATAAGTACTTTTTTGAATATTGAATATTGAATTTAATATTTCCAATGTGACAAAATCGCCCATAAGGTTAAGTTCGTTATTCGTTCGATATACTCCTACATGTACATACACATGGGATATGGGGTCATTTTCGAATATTCGCCACAATGATGTATTGTCTAACGGATTTCTATCCGTTTTGAAAACGGATGCTGAAGATGGCACATCGCCGAAACCGGTTTAAAACTTGACAAAGTATGACGGAAACTATTTCCACAATACATCACATTCCTACCCTGTCGGAAAAACAAACAAACAAAAAAAATTCGCCACAATATTTATTGGATTGTATGTTTATTGGATTTCTACTCACTAAATTGTCCTCAGTCGTTGGGAGTTTCATTAAATTTCAAATCCCATTACACCGAAAATAAGTTAAAAATCATGAAAGGTATAAAAATTAGTTAGCGAAAAACTCGCTAAACAGTTACTGGCTGCACAAAGTCATAAGCAAATTCCAGCAAACAAAAAATCCAAATAAATTCTCTCATTCATTTATGTTTATACACAAATTTATTTAAATACATATTTTTACAAATTTAAGCATTGACGTTAGTTTCAATAGCAATAACAACAAAACTATCAACAAAGTTTTTTGCATATTAGTTAAATGTCATAAAAAGTTTAACCGCATTCGACACCGCAATAACACTACTAAACCGCAAAAAAATTCTTACCTTCTCACCTCACCAGTGCCGCTACCCTCTAAGTTAAAGTTACGCTCCAAAAAATAACCAACATTCATTGAGTGCTATTCGTACTCGTACTATTTATCAGTAGTGACTGCCGCTTTGGTTGCTCTTTCTCTCATTCCCCCATTTGCTGGGCTATTTTGACATTGGCTAATGTGGAAAGTTTAAATGATTATGGAAATGTCAAAAAACTTATGTCAGAGTTGATAATCATTTCGCATGACGAATTTCACTTGCTTTTAGGATTTCCTTTTGATGGGTAGGGTAGATTTTGTTTGAAGGGTTTTATTGAGTTGTCAATACAATCATGCAAATATTATTGTGCTTTTCGATTTGCAGATACATTTTTGCGATAAAGTGAATGACAAGATATTAAGAAGCGGTCATATATATGGTTTTATGAGGAATTTATGTTCCTTTGGTTAAGGGTTTGGATGGTAGATAGTTTTCGGGCTTTTAAGCAAGTGATGAAATGTAATTATCTCTGACAGAAATGACGGGTAGAAATTTATCGGGAAGAGACATGTTAAGTACGTGATACAAAAAGACAAGCCGTTTATCTCGCATTTCTGATCTAATCTTCGGAATCAAATACATTTCAAACTCAAAATCACAAATTTTTCGAAGTAAAGAAATTAAATACTTTTTATTAAAAAATCAAAATTTTGCAAAATCGAAATATTTTTTAAAACCTTATAGAAATAGAAAATGAAGTTAAGATCCAAGTGAAAGTTTAAATCGTTACCGTAAACTTAGCATCATGTGTTCAGACAGACTATTTGTCAACTCGTGCTTCACGCCCTAAATCATTACACTCAGCATTGCCAGAAGACATACATACATATAAAAAACATTAAAATAACAATATATTTCCTTTTTTAAATAATTTTGCTACATATTTAATCTGTATTTAACATCCGTTAAGGCAATTCATCTTAGTTACAAATCTCATTGAATACAATTTTTCGTGACACTTGTAATGTCACACGAAAGCATACCCACCCCTGGCCCTTTGCATACAAACCATCGCGTGTAAAGCAAATAACTGCAAATACGGTTTTTCAAAAGTTACATTTAATTTAAAAATAACTTAACATTACACAAAGTAAAGTATAATGGAAATGAAATGTTAATAGAAGAAGTTCAATGTGAAAAATGTGTTTGCGATGATGATTGTGAAAATTGTATGGCCATTCAAAGGCACATTAGGCTGATGTTCGCTTACATGTATGTATGTATGTACAACAAAAGCTTATACCACCTTATATGTATGTACGTACATACAAACTTAGAGTGTGAGTGACAGCAAATACAACAAGAATTACCAACAACAACAAAATCAGTGTGTATATGTGATTTTTGTCTTTGCAAGAATATCGCAAGCAAATCAAATTCATGACTAAGCAAATTCGTTGTTAATACATTTTTGTTGGCGTTGTATTAGATCGTAACATTTGTGTGTGCGCCTTAAGCTGTTGTTGTTGGTAGTGGTGTTTTCGCACGAAGGTGTCATTGCTATAACAAACGTGTGTGTGTCAGTAACTTCCGCCGCCGTCGACAAAAAAGCATCATTTCCCAAAAAACCTGCGCTTTCCGTTTCCTTAGGAGGCAAAATACAGTGTTTGTAAGTTTGTTTTTACTACGTGTGCCTAAGTGAGGCTTCCATCTACCCAGCGGAAAACAAATGCCACCTGAACAACTTAAGCCAGAGTGCGCTAAGAATACAACGAGTGTGGGTGCGAGACCGTGAGTAACTTGAAGATATCCTTCCTAAGCCAAAGTGCGCAGCGCAAAACCACGTTCCGATCAGCTCCACGCAGAGGTGGGAATTTGAGCTTAAGTATGCCACTGTGAGGCAGAGTTTATTGTAATCACTGTTTAAACAAAGAACTGCAATCCTTGTCAAACAAACCCTTGCTCAATTTCATGGATTAACTCTTAAATGATAAAAGACTTTGCAGCATAAATGTAAGTTCCGACATTATTTTCCTTCTAGGCATGTTCTACACGGATATGTTTGTGTTAGTGCGAGCTATGCTCCCCAAACAGCTTTTTCCGTCAAATGTGACTTGGAAATTTTGATAAATGACCTATCATTAACAGACGGCGCAATACTTAGACTAGAACGAGCGAACCCATAGGACTATCACAACAGAAAAGCATATCAACCTTAGCCGTAAAGTGAAAAGTCAAATGAAATGCCAAACGAAACAAAGGTAATGCAAAAATAAGTAGTGAAAAAGAAAAAAATCGGGAAAATGGGAGTAAGAAATGAGAATAAATGGTGGTGCTGAATTCAAATATAAAATAAAATATAAAATATAAAAGAATCTGTATCTAAAAAACAAACCTGTAAAGTCAAGAAAGAAAGAAATTTGTGCGGACGAAAAGCAAAAGTACAGTTGTCATAGGGATAGAACGAAAACAGCACGTGCCACCCGGCAAGCAGTGCGCGAGAGACAAGATGGCGTGGCGTTGCTTAGGTTCTCGTAAGTAAAAAAAATTGCATGCCAATCTCATGCTATAAAACTCAGTTTTGGGGCTAACAACTTCAAAAATCCCCCAAGCGGCGGAGGCGGAAGCAATTTAAGAGGCACAAAAAAGAATGTAAAATACGTGCTTGATAATTTTGTTTGGAAATGTAAGAAGGTAGCCAGCGGGTATATCAAACCCTCTACTAACATTCCTTTCGTGTGGCAAACAACTTGTCTGATTTGAAATTGAGTTTAGTCTTGTCTTAGAGTTGAACGAAAAGAGTCGTCAAACTTCATTTATAATTCCGTTATCGTTTCGCTCAACAAACGCTTTTTCTGCTGCCCTCCACCCGCAAAACTTTGTTGTTATCTTAAGCATGTGTGTCTTGTTGAGCGACATGTCGTATGAGTACTCTGCACCCACGCACAGCCAACAACTCAAGCGTAAATGTCAACGAGACGCCATGTCCTGCGTCACTGCTGTTTGGTTGTCAGCCTATCGGCATTTTGCCACCACCCACCACGTAAGCCCACAAGTCTCTTTATCATTTTATACTTCACGCCTTCCCTGCGTGCGCCTGAGCCCTTGCTTGAATGGCTTGCTCGCTGATCCCTTTTGCGAAATTTATTTGAGTTTCTTTTACTCAAATTGACAACATTTGTCTAGGCGGCGTGTTCGTTCTTCAACTCATTCCTCTTTTATTTTTCTATTTTAACATTTATTTCTGCTAACATAGAATGATGGCCTCACTCAAATATTGAAATTAGTGAGTCGAATCACGTCACATTACTTTATAAATAATGTTTAGTTATTTATTTTAAGGGTTTAGTGGCGAATGTCTAGCCTTGAATCAGCAAAAAGAGAAAATCGCGGAAAAGGGATCACAAGCGGTGTTGTAAAGTAGACAACTGCATAAGTGATATACATATTTAGGTCTAACTATTGAGACGTACTTTGGATGGGAATGACATAGTAAATAAATAAAATGTTTGATTTCGGTGGCATGGAGTTGCGGCCGTTTAATGCTAAAAAATGAGTTGGATTTGATAAACATGTAGAAAGCATTAATGAGACATTATTGTGATAGTTAATAGTTTGATTAGAAAATCATCATTTGTGATCAACTAAGAAGGGTCCATGTATACGTATGGATAATATATTCACACATTTAATTAAATCATAAAATATATATAATAAATCTGCTGATTAATTTCAAAATCCATTGGAATTCCAGTTGCCTTAAATTTTTGCCTTTTCCTTTACCCCCTCCCTATCCATTGACACTTACATATATTTAATTGATTACTAAATCTATTTTTTCGCTGTCAATTTAGCACTTTACTGGCTGCTGTGTACGCAAATCCGCGAGTCCTCTTATATGAATATACATACATACATGCATTCTTTTAATGCTCATAAGCAAGCTCACAAGAGACTTTTAAAGCTTAATGCTTAAGCAGGCTCGCGCCTTAAACCACTGAAAACAGAAAAAGTCGGAAAATAATGTCACCAAACCAGTTGCGCGACTTCGAAAAAAGACAAATAGACAGACAGGCAAGACAGACAGTAGTCAAAACAGTAGCTGCTAATCTAAGCTAATATACAGCAAATAAATTACAAAAATTGATGTGCTGCTGATAGTGATTCGTGTAGGTTTGCTATTTACGTATGTCCGTAAAATACTTAGTAGGTGCATAAGCTCGCAGCAGGTTGCTGCTGTTTGCCACTTGTCACTGCTGGCTAGGCTATTAATGGCAGTAAGGCGCTTACTTGTATGTCACTCTTTTAGTCACAGACCGCCCCCTCCAGCTGCTACTGTTTTATTTTTAGCATTACTAATGCAAGCTTAATAAAACTCATAAGCAAAAGCAATGCGCCTGTCAAAGTAATTAAAAACTCAACACGTAAATAAAGCCTGGTTGAGTATGAAGCGTGCTTAGTTTCGGTGACAAGCAGCTTTGTATTTCAAAGAGCATAAGGATTTATGTGCAACAAAGAATTGCCAATCGCCAGAAATTAAATTTCCACGGTAACAACATTCATGTGTTTGTACAATAAGAACCCAATAAACATTCGGATTGGTGGACAATTCGAAAACGAATCGCTTTTTAGTGATGGGTCAGAGATGTTTTATTCCAT
Source organism: Urophora cardui (assembly GCA_960531455.1). NCBI lineage: Eukaryota > Metazoa > Arthropoda > Insecta > Diptera > Tephritidae > Urophora > Urophora cardui. The sequence goes on along the minus strand of OY482674.1, from coordinate 1,515,980 downwards.
TGTCTTGCTTGTTCAAACATCTCGAATGTTCTCGCTGATTTACGAGTCCATTCATTAATGCAAGGGAAGCAATCGCTAAAACATTTGGCACTCACCAACGATTCCTCTCGCTTTCAAAGCAAAAATCAAACATATTGAACTCGCTAATCACTAATGGAAAACATCTCTGACTCACTGAGTTGTACAAAATGAATGATCGTTAATAAAAATTACTTAAATTCGATGATTTTTCCTTGTATGTATGTATTTATTTATTTTTTGTTTTTCGTTTTCTTTTTTATTTATTCCGTTTCATTTAATCTGGTTGCATGATTTCTGTGACTAAAACACTAACATCCCTACTTCCATTTCCAATTCCATTAGCCCCTATTTTTCAACTCGTCTTTGTAGCTAGCGATATTGATGTTCTACTACTCATTTTGTGGCTAAACTATTTATGATACTCGTAGATTAACTCAATCTGTGCTGCTGTTCCTGCTGCTGATGCAATCCACAATTTCAACATTTCTGCGTTTTGTGCTTAATTGTAATTTGATTCGGGTGCGATATGAAATGACAGCTGGAATGACGGACTGACTGGCTGTATTGCATTTTGTAACCATTTTGTATAACTTCGTTTTTTTTTTTTGTACACACCGGAAATGGTTGCTAAACGAGCTATGATTAATGGATTTTAGAAAACGCTTTGATTTTTTTCAGTAATAAATTGATGAAGTTAATGAATCTGGGATGTTATTTAAGGCATTGGGGTAGCACAAGTGTTAATATAAACTTTTTGGTTGCTTTAATATATCTTGTTAATATATCTTATTAGTCAATCTTTTTTAGATTCTTTTTAAAAGCAGGGCTTGCTCTAGAGAACCTGAAGTTCTTTTTTGCATTGCAAGGATTATTTCAGACAATTAATTTGTTGCAGCTTCAATAAAATTTGTTTTAAATTTGCCACTGCTGCTCGAAAAGCGAATGACCTCAATCCGTTGATTTTAATTACCGCGAGAATTTCCTTTAGCGTATTACCCATACATTAGGGTGCTTCATAAATAGCCACTTCGCATAATTCGAGGAGCCGCGGAAAAATTGACACACTTCAGCGAATTAGTCAAATCTCAAAGCAATTGTGAATTGTGTGTGAGAGTCAAAAGCAGCGATGCTCGCAAATCGGCCGTGAAGGGCGGCTGGCCGTGGATTTGTTTGGTTTCGAATAACAAATCGACCAACGGTAGCACCACATTTCCTCACACTTCTTAATAATGGGAACGTCTGTTACTTAGCTTTACTATCTTTGTTCAATTTGTTTGCTTGCCGCCGTCACTTCCACATGTCACACTTCATTGTCGGCAATCAAGAAAAATTAGTTTTCAACGTGCTTCATTGAGCGGCGACAATCACTTTTGGTGCTTCAATTGGTCTTTTATTCTTTTTGCTATTATTGCTTTTGTTTTAATTCTCACTTCTCGGACATTTATTTCTCTGTCTATTTTGATTTTGATTTTGATTTCTTTGCTTTGTTTTATTGGCCGATAGACGGACATTCGCTTGTAAGTAAGTACTTGGCGGCTATGCATTTGTGACAACGGAGAGCAGCAGCGTCAGATCGCTTTCGATTTCATCTACATCAGACACAATTTATTTATCAGCGTCGCCTAAATTTTAAGAGCTAATTTAAAAAAATTGCCTGTTTCCTCTAATGTGCAAAGAAGAACTTCAAACTACACGGAGGAGAAAGTTTTTTAGGAATAAAATTTTTCTTTTCTGTTTTTATTCCACATCAATGGATGCGCCGCCAACTACTGATGTGAAACGAAGCCTTTATTTGTTAAACTTTCTCGTTTTAATTTGATTAAATGCAAATTCGTTTTAAATCGCTTTTGTGCGCTCGATTTCAGCTTAACTCTTCCCAGAAGTGGGCGCGTTGTAGCCAAGCCTTATGGATGTGAAAAATAAATGAAAGCAAATATGTACAAAGAAAAATTGTATAGTCGTCGCCATTTTAAATTAATATAAGCGTAAATCGTTTTTGGACAATTCCATCAAGCACTACGAAGGTCGATTGATGGTATAGAGATTTCATGAAGCGTTATGGTATGTCAATGTAGGAGCATATACGAACGTTTTGGAGATTTAAAAAAATGTATAGGAAGTTCATTGAGCAGATATCTGCTGTAGTTTTGAAATCGAACTGAAGCCTTCTTTAAGTAATTTGCTTTGTACTCTCGTATCTATGATACTCGTAGTATATTCGATTTTCCGCTACAATAATCTCAATGCAAAGTTGGTGTAGTTACAAGGGAAGATGGAACTAAAAGCTACAGAGTACCGCTATAACATACATATATTCTGAGTGGAAAGGAAACCAATTATTATAGAAAAGCAAGTAGAGTGTTTTAAATCCTCTTTTAAAATATATTCTGGCTCCCGAACTTATCCATCAATACTCGAGCAAGCAAATACGCAATTTTTCACATACACTCAGAGAAAAAGCAAGCTAAATTTCAGTATAACGGGCTTGAATCAAGCCGAAAACGTTATGAAAGTCTGTTAAGCTCGAAAATGCTAAAATCAAGAATATATTCTTATTTTTAGAACGATTTTTTTGAGAATAAAAAGCTTATATTAAGAATTCTCCGGTTTGTAATAAGCTAACATAAACTTATTTAAGGCATTGCCGAAGAATGCGCATTCTTACTTTATGAATGTTCAACTTTGTTTTAAGTATATTTATTCTTAATTTTCCACTTTTTCGAAATTCAAAATTCGAAATCACCTACAAAAAAAAAATAAAAATGTTTATTTCTTTGCATTGTGTTTTATTTTAAGACATATATTTACAAATTATATAAATTTGTTATATTAACAAATTTCTCTTATATATTTAAAATAGATACTCATTTCCATTACAATAAGAACTAAATACTTGCTCAAATTTAAACTTTAAGAAATACTCTAAATTATTTGGTACAAATTATAGTAAATTGCGAAGATCAACCAAACAGCTACACAAACAGTATCTCGCACCAAGCTCACAACACTGGCTTCAGCACCACTCGACGCACTATTATCACCCATACCATCCAATGCAACCGCGGATCGCATTTTGGATCGACATCTTTGTTGTTGGGCGGATGTGTTGTTATGCGAATGTGTTCAACACGTTCTAACAGCTCTTGCACTCATCTGGATATAAATTATTTTGCTCATATGGATCTACACCAATATCGAAGAGGCATGGTTACATGCTACGCCCGAGTGCGCTGTTGCGTTGTGGTGAGGGTCATCATACTGATGTTGGCAATTGATTTGCGCATCCATGCGTAATTTTGTGATATTAACTTGATGCGGAGCTATAGCACAACTTCTCAATCCCACTTCGGCTAAACGTTGCCACAAGGTGGTATTCTTTATATCAGCGATGTTATCTGTATTTGCGTAAACACGCCCAACTACCCAGCTATCGTTTTCACCATTGTCGCTTGTACCATTTATAAATATATTTATACTTCCATTTGCCTATATTATATGAAACATAATTAAAGATTTCATCAATATTATGCACAATTTCACGTCTCACCTGATTATAACTATATTTGAGTGCCAACCGCAAATTTAGATCATCGAGTTTTATTTGCTTGCATGAGAAGTTTTCTCGAGCAATATGCAACGAGTATTGAAAATGATATATTAGTCCGAGATACGGCAGAACAAATATATCCCCTCATCTGTTATTTACCAATCGACAGTGGTAACTGACAGTTCCTAAGCATATTAACACATCGCACATGGGTTGCCTAGCTAAAACGCGTACGAAAGGTACTAAATATTTAAAACAAAAACTAAAATTTTTAGGTATACTCCCCTTTTCTGTTATTTAAAATAAGCACATCTCACACTGAAAAACTTCAGTGTATGAATACACACGCTTTCGCTTAAAAGTATGCAATGTTTACATACATACATACATACATACATACATACATACATACATACATACATACATACATACAAGTGAAACTAATAAAAGCGTGTTAAAAACGATACACCAGACGAAAGAAGGCAATTAGGAGAGTTCAAAAAACATGGGTTGCCTATCAAAATCTGGGGCAAACAGGAGGGTTGCCAGCTTTGAAAAGTGCAAAAAAATAGTTTTTCTCCCCTTTTATGTTATTTAAAAAAACGATACACCAGATGAAAGAGGGCAATTAGGAGAGTTCAAAAAACATGGGTTGCCTATCAAAATCCGGGGCAAACTGGAGGGTTGCCAGCTTTGAAAAGTGCCTGAGTGATTTCTAAATAAAGGAAAAAAGGGTTAAATACATATCGTATAGAAATATGTTGTTAGGAAACATATAGTAAAATTTCACGAACTTTAATTTCGTGGAATACGTTAACCCGCTAACACCTCTACGAAAGGGTCGTTTTGACCCCCTTTTTTTAAAGTCCGAAAAAAATACTATTTTGAAGGTCGATAGAGGGTTGAAATATTCTAGCAAATTGTTATTGTAAATAACCCAAAAGACCACAGAAAGCAAAAAAAAACATATTCCTTTGTTTTTACTTGAAATAATAAAAAGGTATATGTTTTTTGCTTTCTGTGGTCTTGTGGGTTATTTATACAAAGATTTTGTCTGAGGAGACCCCTAGTGAAATTTTATGGCCAATAATTTTCTAGAATATTTCAACCCTCTATCGACCCTCAAAATAGTATTTTTTTCGGACTTTAAAAAAAGGGGGTCAAAACGACCCTTTCGTAGAGGTGTTAGCGGGTTAACGTATTCCACAAAATTAAAGTTCGTGAAATTTTACTATATGTTTCCTAACAACATATTTCTATACGATATGTATTTAACCCTTTTTTCCTTTATTTAGAAATCACTCAGGCACTTTTCAAAGCTGGCAACCCTCCAGTTTGCCCCGGATTTTGATAGGCAACCCATGTTTTTTGAGCTCTCCTAATTGCCCTCTTTCATCTGGTGTATCGTTTTTTTAAATAACATAAAAGGGGAGAAAACCTATTTTTTTGCACTTTTCAAAGCTGGCAACCCTCCTGTTTGCCCCAGATTTTGATAGGCAACCCATGTTTTTTGGACTCTCCTCATTGCCCTCTTTCGTCCGGTGTATCGTTTTTTTAAATAACAGAAAAGGGGAGAAAACCTTTTTTTTTGCACCTTTCAAAGCTGGCAACCCTCCAGGTTGCCCCAGATTTTGATAGGCAACCCATGTTTTTTGAACTCTCCTAATTGCCGTCTTTCGTCTGGTGTATCGTTTTTTTAAATAACATAAAAGGGGAGAAAACCTACTTTTTTGCACTTTTCAAAGCTGGCAACCCTCCTGTTTGCCCCAGATTTTGATAGGCAACCCATGTTTTTTTAGCTCTCCTAATTGCCCTCTTTCATCTGGTGTATCGTTTTTTTAAATAACATAAAAGGGGAGAAAACCTATTTTTTTGCACTTTTCAAAGCTGGCAACCCTCCTGTTTGCCCCAGATTTTGATAGGCAACCCATGTGTTTTGAGCTCTCCTAATTGCCCTCGTTTATCTGGTGTATCGTTTTTTTAAATAACATAAAAGGGGAGAAAACCTATTTTTTTGCACTTTTCAAAGCTGGCAACCCTCCTGTTTGCCCCAGATTTTGATAGGCAACCCATGTTTTTTGGACTCTCCTCATTGCCCTCTTTCGTCCGGTGTATCGTTTTTTTAAATAACAGAAAAGGGGAGAAAACCTATTTTTTTGCACTTTTCAAAGCTGGCAACCCTCCTGTTTGCCCCAGATTTTGATAGGCAACCCATGTTTTTTGGACTCTCCTCATTGCCCTCTTTCGTCCGGTGTATCGTGTTTTTAAATAACAGAAAAGGGGAGAAAACCTATTTTTTTGCACTTTTCAAAGCTGGCAACCCTCCAGGTTGCCCCAGATTTTGATAGGCAACCCATGTTTTTTGAACTCTCCTAATTGCCGTCTTTCGTCTGGTGTATCGTTTTTTTAAATAACATAAAAGGGGAGAAAACCTATTTTTTTGCACTTTTCAAAGCTGGCAACCCTCCTGTTTGCCCCAGATTTTGATAGGCAACCCATGTTTTTTTAGCTCTCCTAATTGCCCTCTTTCATCTGGTGTATCGTTTTTTTAAATAACATAAAAGGGGAGAAACCCTATTTTTTTGCACTTTTCAAAGCTGGCAACCCTCCAGGTTGCCCCAGATTTTGATAGGCAACCCATGTTTTTTGAACTCTCCTAATTGCCGTCTTTCGTCTGGTGTATCGTTTTTTTAAATAACATAAAAGGGGAGAAAACCTATTTTTTTGCACTTTTCAAAGCTGGCAACCCTCCTGTTTGCCCCAGATTTTGATAGGCAACCCATGTGTTTTGAGCTCTCCTAATTGCCCTCTTTTATCTGGTGTATCGTTTTTTTAAATAACATAAAAGGGGAGAAAACCTATTTTTTTGCACTTTTCAAAGCTGGCAACCCTCCTGTTTGCCCCAGATTTTGATAGGCAACCCATGTTTTTTTAGCTCTCCTAATTGCCCTCTTTCATCTGGTGTATCGTTTTTTTAAATAACATAAAAGGGGAGAAACCCTATTTTTTTGCACTTTTCAAAGCTGGCAACCCTCCAGGTTGCCCCAGATTTTGATAGGCAACCCATGTTTTTTGAACTCTCCTAATTGCCGTCTTTCGTCTGGTGTATCGTTTTTTTAAATAACATAAAAGGGGAGAAAACCTATTTTTTTGCACTTTTCAAAGCTGGCAACCCTCCTGTTTGCCCCAGATTTTGATAGGCAACCCATGTGTTTTGAGCTCTCCTAATTGCCCTCTTTTATCTGGTGTATCGTTTTTTTAAATAACATAAAAGGGGAGAAAACCTATTTTTTTGCACTTTTCAAAGCTGGCAACCCTCCTGTTTGCCCCAGATTTTGATAGGCAACCCATGTTTTTTGGACTCTCCTCATTGCCCTCTTTCGTCCGGCGTATCGTTTTTTTAAATAACAGAAAAGGGGAGAAAACCTATTTTTTTGCACTTTTCAAAGCTGGCAACCCTCCAGTTTGCCCCAGATTTTGATAGGCAACCCATGTTTTTTGGACTCTCCTAATTGCCGTCTTTCGTCTGGTGTATCGTTTTTTTAACCCATTACCGCCCACTGTCCCCAAATGAGGACACCTCTTCAAGTAGCCGCTACTCTTTACTAAGTATAAAAAACTCGCAATATGTCCTCAATTATGAAATATAGAATACTAAAGTTTATGTAAACCAAAACATATGGAGGTTGTGACAATAAATGTACAATTTCAAGCCCTTAAAAATTCCAAATTTCGTCGGGCTAATTCTTGTGGAGTATTTATATACATTTCTTGGATATATTGTTGAACTAAACTAAACTAAGTTGACTTAAATATCAAACGGAGGGTTAAAAAGCTTTTGGAAGTGAAATTGTGTTAAAAAAATTTGAAATAGTATTAAAAAATTTTAGTTTTATAGTAGTGTCCCCATATGGGGACAATGGGCATAAGCGTTAGCTTTTTTTTTTCAACTTGTAGCAGTTGTTTTAGAAGGCAGAACTGTGGCATATTGTAAATTTCTGAAGGACTAGAATAATTTTTTATCACTATATTAGGCCGTTGCTTGGATAATACATATGCATACATTTATGTTTGAGCTAATATCGATAGTTATATCAACTACAGGATATATTGCGAGCGTTTATATGAGAACGAGCACATCGAAGAGAGATATAGCTTTGACAAGTGCGACTCTATTATATTATGCGTTTACAGCGCAACTACATTATACAACTTTACGGGAGTTCCGTTAACAATTTTCGTTCCTGTCTTTCTTTCTCGCTTGGCTTCAACATAAACACTGTACATTCAATTTCCATAAGGTAGGTATTTTCTTCGTTGTCTGTGCTGAGCTTAGCATTTATCGCAGCTCCGACATAAAAGCTATACGGTATTTTCATTTATAAAATTCGTGGCATTCTTTCTAGCCTATCTCCCACATAAATGCACTCTAATGAATATGGTTTCCTCGAGTATGATATATGTATGAATTAATCCTTCCTCCTGCCATTGTTAGTGATGAATAGTAGATAAATCAGGGTGCTTTGGTATGCACCGCCATGCCAAATGAAATAGCTGGAAGATTTGAGGTTGTTCAAGCATCCTTCATGCTGTGCTAAGTATAAAAGGACTGAATTCGAAGGAACAACTTGGAGACGGTTTTCATCTAACTTTAGTGTCAAATATAACTCCATTGATAGGAAATATTCTTAATACAATAACTGGTCGTACTCCTGCGGACTTTTTTGAGAAAATGATTGAATCCATATTCTTGTAATGATATTTGGCTTTATTTACGAAAATCAAAACAATTAACACAATTTTAACCTAATCAGGCAACCTGGCTCCTCATCCGCAGTACTTGAAAAGGTGTCGAAAAACAACGCCCACAATCCCGAACTTTTAAAAGTTAATTGCACAGCATAGTTTTTCACTCTAAATGCCGCTGGCGGTGTAGATTATGCCCAAAAACTACTTGGGTTAAACGCAACTTCTTTGCAAAATTTTATACTAGAAGTGCCCATTGTCCCCATATGAGGACACCAACTTTTCTCAAAATCTAAAAAAAAATTTCCACTTTTTTTCTTTCTAACTTCTTTTTTGACTAAGAATTGTTTAATAAATAACAATGAAAACAATTTTCTACCAGCAGATTTGATTTGGGCGGTAATGAGTTAAATAACAGAAAAGGGGAGTATACCTAAAAATTTTAGATTTTGTTTTAAATATTTAGTACCTTTCGTACGCGTTTTAGCTAGGCAACCCATGTGCGATGTGTTAATATGCTTAGGAACTGTCAGTTACCACTGTCCATTGGTTTCAAGAATGCCATTCTTTATTCAAGATTAGAGACACTTAAATTTGAAATATTTTTCCTTAATTTCAGTTATTCTAAAATCAAGTACGACACAGCTTGATTTTATCCCGCTACTTTACTCTGAGTGTACCCTACCATTTCATGTACAAGAGGCTATTTGTTTTCAGTGAATAATAGCCTTTCAATGTGGACATTTGTCAATGTTTGCATCAAGAACTGCAACCTATGGCTGTCGTTTCATTACATATATACACGTATACATAAGGAAAAAACCTCTTATTCCTCACTCCATAATTTCGTGCTGCCTGGTAGAAGATATCATCCTTATTTGTAGTTATCATTTTATTATTGTTCATGATGATGGCATTTGCGAAAAATTGTCATCTCCTTCGAAGCGTAACAGATGTCGCCCGCAAAACGTTTTTCCAAACAGAACAATATTTGTTTGTAACAGTAGTAATTTATAAAAAAATACAAGCTTACGTACAGGAATTGGTAGTTAAATATAAACACATACATACATACATGTGCTGGCATTTCAGGTTCCTGTTCGCCCTACCCTCCATTATATTAAAATCCAACACGTACTTGTAGTAAATCGGCAAAAAAATACACAAAATTTCTGTTCGTTGAATCGAAAATTTAACAAAACACCAAACTCATACATGAACTTACTTTATTTGGCTAGATGCAAATTTAGTTATACATACATGAATATATGAGCACATTTGATTTTATTTTTGCTAAAGACATTGACAAACTCGACTGTCTGTGAGACAGTTATACTAACTATTGCCATAAGTTGAACATGAATGGCACTTGCACAGTGTTGCGCAACACTTCTGCAATATGGGTAAAATTTCCACCAATCAATAATTTTCCCAAAATATGTATGAATTAAAAAAAAATTGTCCTCGAAACTCCGAAAGGGAAAAATGTTCTATAAACGTAATAGTTTTGAAGCTTTAACTATGATCATGTATTTCACATGACTGTACATTTGCAGTGCATAAAACTGTCAAGCAGCTAGTAGCGGGAGTGCTCAATTTATCTCGGAAAATGTTGTTGAAATACAGTTATTTGCATGGTATGTGTGTGTGTGCGTGTATGTGAGGCGTGCGTATGCTTAACCAAATGACAGAACAATTTATAAAAACGGAAACGGATATTAACAACAACCGTTACCATGCATCAGTCGTAGGACAAACTCGCGCCAACACCAAACATCTACTATACATACCTACATACATGCATTGGCGCACTAAAGGGGGGGGGGGGGGGGGGGGTCAAAACCGCCCCCCCCCCCAAATTTGACAACACCATAAAAAAATAATTTTATAAAAGATGCTACATGCACAAATATTTGTCTAAATACATGTTGTAAAATCTATGAATATTCGTGGATGTACATTGCCAATGTTTGTCAACAACTACTGATTATGTTTATAAACAAGCAGTGTGGAGACATTTCCCTAAAAGTATGCTGTGGATATTAGCTGAGGTTTGTTATACTCCGCTGTGGTGCAGTGGGTAGAGTGCTCGCCTGCTGTGCCAGAGGTCTCGGGTTCAAACCACTGTCCGAGCCAAACACCAAAAACTATTTTTCTAATTAGTAAAAATCCAATTATTGGGTTTTTTAAGAGCAGCGGTCACCTCTCGGCAGTGGGCGGCGTACCCTCCGAGAGTATTTCTGCCATGAAAAAGCTTCTCATAAAAAATGCATTCGCCGTTCGGAGCCGGCATAAAACTGTAGGTCCACCCAATTACTTAGTAGGAAAAACAAAAAGGAGCACACCTCGAATTGGGAGAGAAGCTCGGCCATAAAACTCTTCAGAGTTATAATAGCGCCATTGTATTATCATATATATTATTTCTAATTGGTGTTTTATAAATATCCCTTTTTCTGCTCACATAATTTACCAAAATTAATAAGTAAGGCATCGTTTTAAAGGTATTAATTAGCTATGCATGCGACACGGTGTTTTATTGGGCGTGGTACTTTATATGAAAAGTAAGGGGGGTAAAAGGGGGGTTTACCCCCGCAGCGGGGAGTGTTATGGAACCCCCATAAAATGTATATCAAACTAAAGGGATTCAAAATACCTATCGAATGGTATAAAAATATTTGAAATCGGTTCAGTAGTTTTTAAGTAATTGCAATTTAAAAAATGCATAATATAAACTTTGACCTTTAATAACTTTGGTTGTTGTTGTTTCCAAAAAAAAAAATCACCTTTATACTCAACTTAGCCTGTTTATCAATCCTCATACTTGGTTTTTTTATTTCATAATTGTAGAAATTTCACATTTGTACCAGATCGTGCTATTTTTTCAATTTTGTGGGGCTGAGGGCAACTCTAAACATGCGAGTAGGTCAATAAAATTTTAAAGGCTTATTACTGGACTAGAAAGGTGAAGTTCTGGCTTTGGAACAAATTGAATTTCCAAAAAAAATTTTCACTCCACCTTAATATATAAGAGTATATCAAAACGATCAGGATGAAAAAAATGATTGAACCATGTCCGTCCGTCCGGCCGTATACACTCTAACTTGCGCAAAAATAGAAATATTTTAATGAAATTTGGTACATAGATTCTAATGGGAACAGAGAAAATTGGGGTTGAAAATAAGGCATATGTGTGTATTTCGAAAAGCACGTAAAACATGATAATTCAATCACTAATAAAGCCCGAGTGATGAAATTACGTTATGCAGTTATGAGGAAACGTGCTGAAATTTTGAAAAATGGGCCAAGAGGAGCAAATTTTCAAAGATTTATAAGTCAAAACTCAGGAACTGTAGCAGATAAATCGATTAAGCCAAGGCAAACGTATGGAAAAACATTAGCCAAGTCGGCAAGAACCACATACGCACATAAAAATATATATAAAATATATAAAAATATATTGCACATACCTATATAGGAATAATAAAAACATTTTATACGATATCTTTGTCAAACATATATCTAGGTAATTCATTCAAAGTTCCATAAGGTCCACCAAACCAAATAAATAATAAGTTTTTTAAAATGGGCGTGACAGCACAAACCATACCGACTGGCGCCACGTATGTTTTGTTATTTTTTGCGCAAGATGCGCACGGGTCCGGCTAGTATTATATTATTATTGTTATACTCAGCTGTACTAGTACACAGAGTATTATGGTTTTAATCACATAACGGTGGATTGTAACAGAATGAAATAATCGAGATAGATATCAAAATTATCAGGGTGAAAAGAGAAATCGATTGAGCCATGTCCGTCCGTCCGTCCGTCCGTCCGTCTGTCCGTCTGTAAACACTCTAACTCGCGGAAAAATTTAGATTTGTATTTTGATGAAATTTGGAATGCAAGTTGGTATCGAGACTGGGACGGTTGGTATTGAAAATGGGCGAAATCAGACCATGACCACGCCCACTTTTCCTATATCGAAAAAATCGGAAATTTGGTATCTCAGCTACTAATATAGCTAGAGTGATAAAATTTTACCCAGGTATTGAGCTCAGGCCCCTATGAAGAAATTTGATGAAATTTTGGAAAATGGGCGGTGTCACGCCCACTTATTAAGGGGCAAACATTGAAAGGTTTATAAGCCATAACTCAGAAACCGTAGCAGATATATCGATGAAATATGGTACGCGTAATTTACTTACTTAGGAAAATGTTTGGACGAAAAATTGCCAAAATCGGTTGACGACCACGCCCAAATTTATATATGGGAACTATTAAGGGGCCTAATAAAAACATTTTAAGCGATATATTTGTCAAATATAAAGATATTTCATTGAAATTTTGTGTCATGAGTCCAACTATAGACATAAAACAAAAAGCGAGATTTCGGAACCCATAACTACAAATAATTGAGATGTTATGATGAAAATCAGTTTGTACACTTTAATAACTTGTGGTACTACATGCTCAAAAATTTAGCGAAATCGGTTTATGACCACGCCTACTTTTTAACAAAGATATTTCTGGAATACCCTTTGGGAATTTGTAACGTGACATCTTTGTAATTAGAAGTCATAAAAGGTTGCAAATTTGCACCAACAATAATATTTATATGCTTAGTTGGATGATTGATAAAAATTTTGAAAATGGGCGTGGTGCGCCCACTTTATGCGGCAATCGATTCATATAAAATATACCCTAATCGAACAAACACAAACAAACAATGAAAGAATACAGCTGAGTATCTAATGTTCGATTCCACTCGAAATTAGGCTTCCTTACTTGTTAGTTTTAGTTTAAATACAGAGAAAATGCAATGAATTGAGATTTAAAAGATGCCTTTGTTTAATGTGTGCATACGTAGGTCTACGCCCCAAACATAAATTTAAGTAAAAATTTGAAAGAGTTTTTTAGTGCTTAGCACGAAATTTTTATTTTTAATTCAATTTTTAATTGTTGGGGTAAGTGGAAAAAAATTCAACAACTATTTACAGCGAAGGTTGAGTGTATAGCTATTTCACGAAAAACCATTTTCGATCATCAGCACTCTTTTCGAGTGTGTTTATCCGTTGGGTCATTGCGGCTGAAGTTGGAATGGACTCGGGTTCAATCCCCGGTGCATCCACTTCCGAAAAGAGTGCTGATGATCGAAATATTTTTCTGTGTGCGCCACTGCATACATGTGTATATAACACATATTCAAAACGGATTGTTTATATGTACATATGTAGATAATGTCGATAAGAAAGAGGAGCAGTGGTACAAATTCCATGAGCTAAGTACAGGGAGTGGCGGTAAAGAAATAAATTACTTTGCATATATTGAAAAAAAATGTATTAAAGTTGTCCTTAAGATTTTGTACCTTGTTGGGTTAGTCGTCCTTTAGGCAAGGGAAGGATACAAAAAGGAGATCTTCCGAATGTTAAAGTAAGATCTCAAGTTGAATGCAGTGAAGTCTCAATTTAGTGATGGGCGAGTCCGACACGTTTTAACTTGCTTTGAAAGCGATAGGAATCGTTTGCGAGTGCGAGATGTTTCAGTGATTGCTTCGACTATAAATCAAAATTTCGAATATGACAACGCAAAACGACAATGAAGCAGGAATATGCATCGAGTTAGAGATGAGCATGCTCCAATGAAAAAAAACGCGGCAAGTGATAAGCGTAAACGAAGTGGCAACGCTGTAAGCGAAAATCGTCAGACAACCAAATAAAATAAAAACCCAAGCCTGCAAAAAATTGTTAGAAAAAGCAAAAAATCACAGCGGATTCAAGATAAAAATGCTTATCGACTTGCTTGCCAAAAACAAAAACAATAATAATTTTTCAATGCGTTTCAAGTTTTCCCACGAAAGGTTTGCTTGCTTCAATGAAATTGGCCAGCTTAAAGTTTACAGTATTGAGCGATCGAATATTGAAATTTAATATTACTTTTTAAACGAAAAAATATACTTTTTTTATCAGCACCCAATCAATTAATTCTGCTTGTTGGTTGGGCAATTTGCTGTTTGTCCATTTGGCAACTCACTCGGTTTTTTTTATTATTTAATGTTTTTTTTTTCTCTCAATTTTTTCGCTCACTCACTTGGTGGTAATTTTTTGCGCTTCAATTAAATTTAATAGCATTTTGAAGCGTCATAAATCTTTAGGGATATTGCAACTGCTGGCTGCGCTTTTGCGTTGTTATTGTTGTGTGCGCTGTGAGTGACAAGGAGGACAAAGAAATGACTGCGGCAAGAGCGATGACGAAGTGAAAACGATATCGAAATCGAAATCGAAAAATGAGATCGAAATCGGTATTCTATATCGAAAAAAAAAAATCGATGGTCTAAATGTAAAACGAATACAAAATTGAAATCGAAATCGAATTTAATCGAATCGTAATAGGGTCTATACACAGTGCGTCTGACTCGCGAGTCATCTGTGTACGTGTTGACTCGCCGTCATTAATTTGACAGGCGAGTCACAGAAAAATATCAAACTAATTTTGATTTTCTTGAGTCATGCCAGAGTCATGCACATTTTCACATACACCTAAAGTGACTCTTGAATCAGACGCATCGTGTATAGACCCTATAAGCAAGATCAAAATCGAAAATACAAATATCGAACATTATTTGTACACATTTTTAGGGGATATTAGTTACACTGTTCACCGCTATTTCGCTGTCACCCCCAATACCGTCGCGACTACTGCCACTGCCACCGTGCAGCCGTGCGTTGATAAGCATCTGTAGCGAATTGCACAGCAAACGTGCCACTGCCTTTGCAACAGACGCGTCCCATAGCACCGCCAGGGCACTACACTGCCACGCTGATCGCTTGATTAATGGGTTAAATGCGCATGCAATCAGCCAGCAAAAGTCAGCCAACCAACGTCTAGCAGTCAAATCCGGCGAGCCGGCAAAAGGCAGCCCTACAGATGGCCGCCGCGTTGCTTGACTTATGCAGCTCATTACTCACAAGCCAAACAAAGTAAAAAGCAACCCAAAATCTTTTTCATTTAAAGTTGTTAATTTCGCTTTAAAAAATTTAATTTTTCCTCTTCTGTTAAATTTTCTTTTCAATTCAATATCCAAAACAAATATTAATACGCTGCTGAGCAGCGACGGCAAACTAAAAATTTATTTGGCTAGATTTTCTTTCATTTTTTGTTCTTCTCATGCGCTTTTCGATTTCCATATTTTGTATTATTTACAAATCGCTTTTCCATGAACGCTTTGTAAGTAAGTTTTGTATGTATGTCAATTGCCAATCAAGCGTAGCGCTAGCACGTGAATTGAATCACTTTTTGATTTATGGTTGGGCACGGCTTCTCGGGCCATTGCAGTCAAATGGAGTGCAATTATCAAAAGCAGCCATCATCAGCGGGAGTAGCAGCCATCAAACAAACGATCGAAAGCTATTAACTTTATCAAGCTCCACTTTGTATACAACTACTGTATTTTTACTTTGTAAGAGTGTGCAGAGCAAACCCATCCGTCGCGACGGTTTGTCGTTTTCTTGCGCTGCGTGCTATTTTCATTTCGTTCCTTTTGCAGGGCGTGAATTGCTGCACAGCACAGCTGTCAAATTTTTATTGCCCGCGACAGATTGTGCGTTAATTTATTTATTAGATTTTATTTCAGCGTGGGGACAAATATGAAGGAGAAGGAGATATAAAAAATTAAAAATATACCTACTTGTTAAAAAAAAAACACATATCGATTATGTGACGTTAAAAACGTATGTGATAGTTTCTTAATTTGTATGCAGTTCTTGTTAGCGCTGTTCCTTGTAATAAAATCGAACGGATCCGATCAGAGACCTGGTAAAATTGATGAAGAACGTTCGACCTTCAAGAATGGCTTGGATTTCGAATTCAATACGACGGCATGAAAGATATATCGGTTAACGAATACCAACCGATTTCCAATTGCTTTCTGATTGCTAGCTAAGACTAATGTTTACTGGGGAGTAGTTTTACTTCTTATTTTTTTACATGTCTAAGCGATACCGTTGGATACTTTCTAACAGAGCCCTTTCTGGAAACATCTTTATCTAGGCTACATGCCTACAATCCCACGCTCTTCAGCTAGTCATTAATTTTTTCAAATTGATAACAAAAATCGTTGCATTAAAATTTGTCACACTTCTGTCACGCACAAACACTAAATTGAAGCACCAATGTGTCCCAAAAAAAGCAGTTGTGGTGATAATAACGAAACAAGTATAGGTACTCAAGCATGTACTCACTGCTCTTATCAGTCTCAAACACACTCGTTTTCCCTTTCTCCAAGTGGCGCGTAGCCCTTAAGGCATTTGTCGGCATCTTAGAGCGTTAATTCGATAAATGCATAACGAAAGTGACACACACACACAGTGTTCGTGTAGCAGAGTTAAATTTGATTTATACTCTGTTGCCTCAAGCCACAGACTCAAGAGCTCCCCTTTTTTGGGGGCGATTTGTGAAACTGTGCTCCAGTTCTGCTTCCAACTTATTACTCCCACCAACCCAGCTTTAATTTTATCCCACACCTCCGCGTCTTTGCATTATCGCTCATCTTCAGACACAAATACTCATGGCTGACGCACACACACATTTCGCCTGCGGGCGGCAAAGTTGTGTCTTCTAAAACGCGTAAATTAGGTGGAGAGCCTGCCAACCAGCCAACTCGGCAACCCCACAGTTCAGCAGCTCGGCAACCAGCTCATTGCGATAAGGGATTTATTGCGGATTACACGCTCCGCAACACGTTTTAACTGCTTCTTTGCACTTCGCATTTTTTCTGAGTCCAACGGAAAAAAATTAAAGAAAGAAGAAACTTTTTAATTAGAGTTATGGCAAGTAGATTGACGTGTGGGTGGGATGGTAATCTTTTTGTACGAAGGATAATAATTTCATATAGCTTAAAATATTTGTGGAGCACAGGTAATGGGGAGTTGTTTAAATTTGTTTTAAAAGCAAAAATACAAAAGTTTGTATAACAAAAATATTATAATTTAAAGCGCGAGATAATGGAACAAATCAAGTTGAAAAAGTTAAAATTAGTCTCACAAATTTTGAAAATGCGTTTGAGTTTGATATCGATGGTAGGCAGAGAGCTTATGCTAGTGATGGACGAGTCCGAGATGTTTTAGAATTCCTTTGTTTGACGGCTATTCGTGACTGGACTCGAATATGAATGAAAATAATCGAGACCATTCAAGATGTTTGTACAATCAAGTAAAACATTTTGAACTCGCCCGTCACTTACTAAAAATCCTCATGTCTGATGTATAAATGTTTAAACTTTAAACAGACTGCAAAATAGCCACAATAATCTATTGATGCTTTGAAATAAATTCAACTCACTATTTGAAGGTGTTTATCGCCCACTTGAGGGATGCATAACTGGGGTGATTGCAATCGAGCAATTTATTTGTGTGTCATGGGAGGGAACAGATTTCTGCCCCTTCTCTTTCAACTTTTAGGGGCTTGTGAAATGAATGGAACGAGTGAGAAAAGAAGCTTTGCGACAGCTTTAAAAAACTTAAAAGTGGAAGAAGAGAGAAAGTAGGGATAAGTGTAAATGAAGTGAACTGAAACGAAGAAGAGCAAAAAAAAAGAATAAATTTCTAAACACTAATGGAACAAAAGGTTAAGAACAAAAGTTCTGTCGAATAAAAAAGAGCTTCTTTAAAGGCAAACAATTATTGAATTCTGGTGATGAAAAAAACAATAAAAAAATTTATGGAGTTCATAAAATTTTAATTTTTTTTTCATATAGGAAACACGCTCGAAGTGGGTCAAAGAAAAAAATTACAACCATATGTGACTTTACTAGGAAGAATACTAACTACCAAGAGAAAAAGTGGCGTAGGTTAAAACTTGGGCTCCCTCTCTCTTATTTATAATTTCCGTCGAGAATGGGATGGATTTCGAACTAATATCGACGGATAACGAAGAGTCCGTCTCGCTCGAGAGTGATCTATGCGGTTCTCGAATCGCATACCAACCTTTTTCACATTCATTAGCGAAAGTGAAAATGAGGAGTTTCTTTTTAAAATCGTTGTCGCATTTCTAGCCATAAAGATAATGTTTTTTCGGAAGTTTTTAGTCGTCCAATCTTGCATGGAAAAACCTCCAACAAGCGCAAAGAAGTTTCACTTGAAAAAAACATTTATTCCTAATTCAAAATGTAGCAGGCAATAAACTACTGTTGCAACTAACGATACAGCTAGTAAATAAAACAAGAACTGTTGAATGAGAAAATAAATAATAGCTTAAAAAACTAAAAAACACGCTTTAATCTTAAAAATCGTACTAAAAATTGAGAAATAATTTAATTAGAAACAAAATGATGAACGAAAATATAAGTATTTAAGGAAAAGCGTGGGGTGCTCAGTATGCCAAAAAATATTTAAAATCGGTGTTTTTTTACTAATAATTTTATTTTGATATTTTTGAGATTTCATATATCGTACTCTTTAATTTCGCAACTAGGTATATTTTTGTACTGGTTGTACGAATCGAATATTTTCATGTTCAAATATTATTGAGCACCCCCACGCTTTTCCCTAAATACTTATGGCGTTTTCTTTTCTACGAAAAAATGTTGCCCTCCTATATCCCAATTATCGAATTACGTATCCTGACTTTCTATAAAATGGCTGAATTTGTAGATAAGGGTGCCCTATTACTTAGTTATAGGTCAATATTTGGTGAAAGGACCAGACAAACTTACAAAATGGCTAAGAAAATCGAACAGGGCAACATTATTTCGATAAAAGAACGCGCCATTATATTTTCGTTCATCATTTTGTTTCTAATTAAATTATTTCTCAATTTTTAGTACGATTTTTAAGATTAAAGCGTGTTTTTTAGTTTTTTAAGCTATTATTTATTTTTGACTTTTTAGTGAAATTTTTCATTAAAGGATGTTTTATGCGGACGCAAGAATAAAAGTAAAAAGAAGTCTGATGGGATGTGGTGTTCTCCGAAATAGATCTACATACATATGTATATATAACTTCTACCAAAAATCCCAATATGCAGTGAAGTAAACTAGCTTATTATGCAATATTTTCCAAACCCTTTTATTCAAGGTTTTCCAAACTAGTTTGGTAATACAAAATTTCCCAAACGTTTTGTTATATTTTACAATCAGAAAGTGAAGAGAAGTTGAGGTGAAGCATTTGAAAAGAACAAAAAAAAAAAAGAAACCTGATTGAATAAATTCGAATTTAGACAATAAAGCTCAGAATACGTTTGTAGCGTAATGGTGAGGTATGCTGCCTATGGACCAAACAGCTCAGGTTCGAGTCCCGAGTGGCGCATTTTTTTTTGTTTTTTTTTTTAATTTTTTTTTTTAATTTTTTTATTTTTAGAGAAATTTTTTTCACCTCACGTTTACAAAACATTGTATAAAAATGTAATTAGGGTTCCTTTTCGTTGATTCAGCACTTAAGTACTATTAAATGAATTACAAACAAAACCAGTTCTTGCTTTGCATACATATGTATGTACATGCGATTGTTTTTATTGCAAACACAGCAACGACAAAACAGAAAGCTTGTTACACAAAACACAAAACCAGTTCTTGCTCTGCATACGTATGTATGTACATTGTACATGCGTTTGATTTCATTGCAAATACAACAAACCCAAAAATAGAAAGCTTCAAGCTTTATTTTTGAGTGAATTTATGCATTGAGTTTATCGCCATCGCTATGAGCGATCGCTGGCTGTTGTGCGTTAGTTCGCTCGCTATTTGAGTGGTTATACGTTTTTCTTTGAACATTTGTTTGTGATTTGAGAAAAATGTATTTTTGAGCGTTCGTGAGTGAGTTTTTCCGTACCCTGCAAGCTTGTTACTTATTGGCTTGTATACGGGAGTGAATTGAAATTCATAGAGGCTATTTTGAAGAAAGGTAACATAAAAGCCGCAATGAAGCATAAAATATAATGTTGAATGTCCTACTATATGATGCCGTTGGGCTGTTGATGTCATGTTTCGAATCCGGAGGAGAATAGAAATAATAGAGAGAACACAAAAAAGTGAATGTTTGAAAGATATAATATTTAGTTTTTAGGATGGGATGAAGTTACATACATACATACATACATACATACATACATACAGGTGAAGCTAATAAAAGCGTGTTAAAAACAACAACAAGCGCACTGAAAACATTCAGTTACTTAGTAGCAGAAGGACGTACGAGTAGAGTAGAGTAGAGTAGAGTAGAGTAGAGTAGAGTAGAGTAGAGTAGAGTAGAGTAGAGTAGAGTAGAGTAGAGTAGAGTAGAGTAGAGTAGAGTAGAGTAGAGTAGAGTAGAGTAGAGTAGAGTAGAGTAGAGTAGAGTAGAGTAGAGTAGAGTAGAGTAGAGTAGAGTAGAGTAGAGTAGAGTAGAGTAGAGTAGAGTAGAGTAGAGTAGAGTAGAGTAGAGTAGAGTAGAGTAGAGTAGAGTAGAGTAGAGTAGAGTAGAGTAGAGTAGAGTAGAGTAGAGTAGAGTAGAGTAGAGTAGAGTAGAGTAGAGTAGAGTAGAGTAGAGTAGAGTAGAGTAGAGTAGAGTAGAGTAGAGTAGAGTAGAGTAGAGTAGAGTAGAGTAGAGTAGAGTAGAGTAGAGTAGAGTAGAGTAGAGTAGAGTAGAGTAGAGTAGAGTAGAGTAGAGTAGAGTAGAGTAGAGTAGAGTAGAGTAGAGTAGAGTAGAGTAGAGTAGAGTACATATATTGCTACAAAACAATGCATGGATGGATTGAAAAATCAAGCTTATCGAAGAAGCACAACCAACAAAAAGAAAATGTAAACGCTGAAACGAAAAAACGAAGCAAAACTTTAAATAAATGCGAAGGCAAGCCAACGAAAAACTAAAGCAAAATAAAAAGGAAACCCAAAAGACACGCCGCAGAACAATGTTAAAATTTAGAATAAGAAAAAAGGACTTTAAAACAACCAAGCGCGAGAATGTTTTGGTCGTTGTTGCTGCTGCTTTTTGCGGGGGTGTGAAAGTTTATGCTGCTTGTTGGCAGCTAATCGGAAAAAAGGGGCATCATAAATCAAACGTGACAACGACACAAGACAACACAAATCGAGCTATCGAAGGCGGGTGATGCAGGAAGAAAAATATAAAAGGAACTGTGGAATATTGCTGAAGTTTGGGTGAGGAATGGGCGGATAACTAAATGCTATGAAGTGGTCAGTCGATTGGAAAAATAGCAACAAAGTGCGGCGTTGTAGGCGGAGCGCTTAGATCAATGGCGAAATGAATTAGGAAGGAAGGAAGTGAGATGGTCAATTTGGTGGCTATGAAATTGTAACTATTTGGGTTGTGCGGCTTGTATTGAATTCAGATTTATGATTTGAGGCAAATGTTGCTAAAATATAATAGTAAATGAGCTCGGTCAAAGAGAAATTTAGTGGTGGGCGAGTCCTAGATGGTCAGACAATTGGGACAATCGCCATGGTTGCAAAATCACAATGGAGTCAAAAGTTGAGCCGCTCCTCGACTACAAAATCAAAATGATTTTGGGATTGTCCTTCGATTAGTGAAGGAAGGGCAATATTAATATGAATTTAACGCTTCTGCTTCACATGTCCCGGAAACGGACGGCAAAAGCCCATATTTATTTAAAAGCTTTATTCTAGTCAGTTACTGAAACCCTAAAAAGAATAACTGCTTACCTCCACAATCCACTCTCAAACTAGCTTGAGCCTCATGTGAAGAGCTAACAGAAATATACGAGAAATATACATACATACTTATGTACATATATGCAATCAAATTACCATTAAATTGCCATTAACTCAAGTACCGAAACAGACAGCTCTAAGCTTAGAATTCGAGTGCTCCTATTGAAAAGCTAAAAAGCAAATAATGATTATAACGAAGCAAATATTGAGCGAAGCAGTTGAAAATTGGGTAGAAGGGTAAAGTGTTGAGAGTAGCAAATCTAAAAAAAATCATATTTTCCTTTCAAAATCATACAAAAGAGCAATGTTAGAAAACGCAAACACGAGTGAGATTACTCGAAACTCCAAATGGAGCAAGTTCTAACATGTGCAGAGGGCAGAGATTCCACATGCTTTACGCAACCGTACTAGTTACTACTCCAGAGATAGCCGGCAGCTGCGAAGTCGATTCTCCATAAATAGAGCAAAAATTAAAAAAAAATAAAAAAAAAAAAATATTTGCACACTTTTCAGTCAGTTTTAAACGAAGCAAAAAATGGAACACTCAAAATCATTTGGCAACAATTTGGCGCTAGAGAACCGAACGAAGAAGAAGCAGAAAGATAAGGCGACTACGGAGCACAGCCTGTACTGACTCCGTGGTCACGTGAATGTGAATGTTGCGAGGAATTAAAAGGATTTTAAGGCCAATGTTTATTTAAGAAAGAGGATAAAAGCGAAGCAAAAAATGGATAGAAAAAGTGCTTGGAAAAAAATGGGCAAGTCTGTCGATTCTGATGAAGAATTGTGATATTGAAAGGACAGTTAGAGAGAAGTAAGGACATTGGAGAAAGGGTGTAACCACAAGCAGGAAAAAATGGCAGAAAACCAGAAGCCATAAAAAATGTGATAAAAAAATACACAAAATGATGAAAACGGTTGACCAAGAATTGAGATTGGGAAGCGTAAAGAAGTGACTTTATTTATGCAAAAGGAACAAGAGGGAAGGAAACTTAACAACAGCAAAAAAGAGCCATGAATTGATGCGAGACATTTATGAAAGGAGAAAAGGGAACA
This sequence comes from Urophora cardui, assembly GCA_960531455.1. Classification (NCBI taxonomy): domain Eukaryota; kingdom Metazoa; phylum Arthropoda; class Insecta; order Diptera; family Tephritidae; genus Urophora; species Urophora cardui. The sequence continues at coordinate 1,492,952 of OY482674.1, read as the reverse complement.
TTTGAAGAAGAAAAAAACAAAGTTCGCCTTGATGAGGCTGAGATAGGGAAGCTTTGAGGAACTAAAATGTTGACAAGGAGTTACGCTGCTTTTTTTTTGCTACTTCAACAACTCCCTTCTCTTTAATGTGCTTCCAGGAAGCGTAAAACTCCAAGCACTAAGCAAATATGAATTATAAATTGAACATAAAAGTGTTTGAAAAAGAAAAATGGAAGAAAAAAGAAAAAGTATGAAAAGAAGAGAAAAGGAAAGCAGGAAAGAAAATGTAGTAAAGCTAAAAAAATCTTTGAACTACTTAAAAAGTAAAGGACAACGAAAGGTATTTAAAGCACGAAGAAGCTATGCACAGTAAAAATTTTAGTTTAATTTTAATTCCATTTTGGTATTTATATATAACAATGCCAAAAAGCATAAAATTAAAACCATTCTGGTTTAGAAAAAAGGAGAGAATATTGAGAGACAGAAATTATTTTTGGTGTCAAATTAACACTTTCTTGGAATTAAATTAAAACCAAATTTTGATTATTTTTAGAATATTTTTGGTATTAAAAATAGTTGAAATAGTATAAGATCAATCCGAAAATTGGAATAAATTTTATACTTTTTTGGATTTAAAAATAAACCCCCATAAAATTTCCAGTGGATATACCGCAAATAACCCTTTATTCCAAAGATTAATGAGAAATTGAATAACGTTAACATTGTTTATTTACATATGTACATAAAAATCCAAAACAAACATTGCCCCTAAGTTTCCATGAGCAGCAAACACTAAAGTACCTTACACATATATCGAGCCCCAATCCCCATAAATGTGTATCCAACAAAAACTAAATTTTACGGGACTCTGTTTTTTTAATTTGTTTTGCATACAGTTTGTATGTAGCCTTGAAACTTACAAATTTAGTCTCTTACTTCGAAACTGCATATTTCACAGCTATGAAATTTTTGGGAGTTGATGCATGTTATAATAAATTGTTGATTTCCATAAAAAGCTGAAATCGATAACTTTGTTGGATACACTTGTATAGTAATTAGGACTCGATATATGTATATAAATATTGTCAACTTTTACACCAATATTTTGGAGATGTCCAGGGAAATTTCAGCGCCGTCGCGGTTCTTGCAGTGATACTGCAAGAGAGACCTTTAACTGCCTTATGTCTGTAAAAATAAAGCAAAATTTACACTCATGCTATTTTTATTAATTTCCTGAATTACTTACTTGATACAATTATTTCATCAGGCGTAAAAAATTCGATTCGGCCATTTAATTACTCCTTCGCATTGTATTTTGTATATTTATTTTGACTTTTTTTCTGAAAATTTGTTCTTAATATTTTTTTGGTTTTGATTTCAAACCAAAAAATCTTTGATAGTAATATACATTGAGAAGGAGAAAGTATTTTATACTTTTCAGGATTTGTTTTTAAACCATAAATGATTAAACTTCTTTAGAGAGAATGTTAATACTTTTCAAGGCTTTATTTTGAAACTATTTTGGAATAAATAAAATTGTAAAACTTCTCATAGTTTAAAAATAAGACTTTTTGGTATTAAAATTCAAATTTAATTCCAAGAATTATTACACTAAATACCAAATGATATTAGAAATAAACTATCATTTTTGCTGTGTGCATATTTAACAAGTAAGTAAGCCTAAGTTCGAGTGGAATCGAACATTAGATACTCAGCTGTATGCTTTCATTGTTTGTTTGCGTTTGATGGATTTTATATAAAGCGAGTGCTGCATAAAGTGGGCGTAGCCACGCCCATTTTCTAAATTTTTATCAGTCATCCAACTAAGCATATGAATATTATTCTTTGTACAAAATTTCATCCCTTTATGACTTTTAGTTACAAAGGTGTCACGTTACAAATTCCCAAAGGGTGTTCCAGAAATATCTTTGCTAAAAAGTAGGCGTGGTCATAAACCGATTTCAATAAATTTTTGCGTGTCTATTAACACAAGTTATAAAAGTGTATAAACCAAGTTTCGTCATAATATCTCAATTATTTGTCGAGTTATGGGCTCCGAAATCTCGTTGATTCCTTTGTCTGAAAAGAGGCGGTGCCACGCCCATTTTACGAAATTTTTCTATTTTTTGTTTCCGATCTATTGTAGAACTCATGCCACAAAATTTCAATGAATTATCTTTATATTTGACAAAGATATCGCTTAAAATGTTTTTATTAGGCCACTTTATGATACCCATATATAAAAGTGGGCGTGGTCGTCAACCGATTTCGCTAAAATTTTGAACATGTATTACTACAAGTAGTGAAAGTGTATACACCAAGTTTCGTCATAATATATCGATTATTTGTCGAGTTATGGGCTCAGAAATCTCGTATATTCCTGCTTCTAAAAGGAGGCGGTGCCACGCCCATTTTCCAAAATTTTTGTATTTTTTGTTTTATGTCCATAGTTAGACACCTTCCATAAAATTTCAATGATATATCTTTATATTTGACAGAGATATCGCTTAAAATGTTTTTATTAGGTCACTTTATAATACCCATATATAAAAGTGGGCGTGGTCGTCAACCTATTGTGGCAATTTTTCGGCCAAGCATTTTAATAAGTAAGTATATCACGCCTACCAAATTTCATCGATATACCTTCAACGGTTTATGAGTTATGACTCATAAATCTTTCAATGTTTGCCCCTTAATAAGTGGGCGTGGCACCGGCCATTTTCCAAAATTTCACCATATTTCTTCACAAGGGCCTGAGCTCAATACGTGTGTGAAATTTCATCGCTCTAGCTATATTAGTGACTGTGATACCAAATTTCCGATTTTTTCTATATAGGAAAAGTGGGCGTGGTCATGGTCCGATTTCCCAACTTGCATTTCAAATTTCATCAAAATATCTCAATTTTTGCCCGAGTTAGAGTGTTTACAGACGGACAGACGGACGGAAATGGCTCAATCGATTTCTCTTTTCACCCTGATCATTTTGATATATATAAGTCTATATCTATCTCGATTATTTCATTCTGTTACAATCCACCGTTAGAAAATCAAAACTATAATACTCTGAGTATAATACTCGCTGAGTATAAAAATAAGGCAAACCCGAAAGAATTGATTGTGTTTGCTCCAACGAATTGGCTTATCTGTCGCGGACAGTGTGCAATTGACTTTTGAACAGAGAAATTATAGAAGTTTGATGATACTATTTGAGCTTTTGAACCAAAACTCGTTATTTTGACTTTAAACTTGCCCTTGTACTTTATATGAATAAATTGCACAGAGCTGATGGACAAAGAATGAAATTATCGACGGGTTGTTTTGGTGTCGAATCGGAGCTCTTCCACATTTGAACTAGACTCTGTTACCGACACGTAAAAAACAGATCCAAATGACTTCCCCACTCGAATGAAAATGTTGAACAAAGGCAATAAAATCAAATGAAATTGAAATAAAAGTGAATAAAACAAAATTTCTTGTCTTCCGCCTTCATTTTTCTAAAACACCACCGGCCACTAGAGAACAACAGCAACAAATTAACAAATGACACCGTAGATAAATTGTTGCGATAGTAGAAACAACAACGACTACAAACAAACTTCAAGAGTGCAAAAGTGGAAATGCGAGATAAAAACAATGTAAGAATTTGTACAACGCAATAAGCATCCGAAGCGGCGAACTACAAATTCGCCAACAAATGCAACAACGGAAATGCTGATGAGAGTAAAGTGATGCCAGGTGAAGGACGAAGAACAAAGGGCGAGGAAAGAGCAACAAATGGCGAATGCAAACAAATACAAACAAATAGTATATCTAGTGTGAGAAGTGCAATTGTTGTACAAGAAAATAAGTAACCAAGACAGGGAACAAGAAGCTTACACCTTCCAAGCGAACTTTGCCAACCATTCCCTTCCAACGGCCTTCTTTGCTGCCATAAGCCAAAGCACACAAAGCAAACACACTTCAATAATATTGCCAAATTTCCTGAAAGACTGAATGAAAAACCATGCAAAAACAAGAACAGCAACAACAACAATGGAAATATAAATGAAGAATTTTCATTATACGTCTACCTTTTGTTGTTGTTTTTCGCTACCTATAAAGCCACGCATCTCTGTATACGTACATATATTCACTAGCAGTTCATGGAGCATGAAAAGAATTTAAACGTTTTTGTTGTTGGTATTCCCGTGTACATCTCACTGCAACATAGAATGCTTTTCATAATGATTTATGAAGCATAATTTTAATGACATTTCCAATACGCATTTGTGAATGTGAAATGCAGAATGCCAAATGCAAAATGGAAATATGGCAACAACAAAAACTAGAGACGCGAAATCGGATTTATTTTGCATTCGGTTAATAGTTTAAACGGGTAATTCGAAGGCGTAAGTAAATGCACACTTTTGATTAAATGATTAATCACTTATGTAACTGTCGATATAGTATATGGTCTGTTAAGCTCATACCTATTACACAGCTCAACAAAAAAGTCGATATTTTGGTGCAGCCCTGCTTGTAGCTGCATTTGGTAGTATTCGATAAACTGATAAAAAAAATTTAAATAACTTTTTTTAATCCTACGTGTAGTTTTTGAGATATGAGCCCTTAATAGGTTAAGTCATATTTGGCCTCATAACTTTTTTCCTGCTTATCCCAGTAACATGTAATTCATGTCGTTGAAAAGAAGACATTTCACCGATTCTACAGGTATATGAATTGTTAATGTGTCTTGATAAATGCCAGAGAAACTGTAAAAACACCCTCAAAATTCAATTTTTGTGAATTTTTTCAATTTTTTTCATTTTTAATCACGATTTTCTCGAAAAATTTGTATACCAGTGTATATGCTACGATACTTCGATATAATCTCCGATTAATTCAGCTTTCAACGATGTATAACTTGTTCATATCCGCCTAGGCGTTCCTAAGATATTCTACTTTAATTAATTTCTGCTGTATAATTTTTCATACAAAAATATTTACCTTAACCTGGGAGGTCCATACTTTCGTATGAAAAATTTCACAGTAGAAATTGATTAAAGTAGAATATCATAGGAACGCCTAAGCGGATATAAAAAAATTATACATCGTTGAAAGCAGAATTAATCGGAGATTATATCGAAGTATCGCTTCATATACACTGGTAAACAAATTTTTCGAGAAAATCGTGATTAAAAATGAAAAAAATTGAAAAAATATCAAAAAAAATATATAATATGGTATAAAAATATACCAATAGAAGCGGTGAAACGTCTTTTTAACGACATGAATTACATGTTAGTGGGATAAGCAGGGAAAAAGTTATGAGGCCAAATATGACTTAACCTATTAAGGGCTGATATCTCAAAAACTACACGTAGGATTAAGAAAAGTTATTAACATTTTTTTATCAGTGTATCGAATACTACTAAATGCAGCTACAAGCAGGGCTGCACCAAAATATCGACTTCTTTGTTGAGCTGTGTTATTTAATGATTACAAGTTCTAATTCAAGCATGTTTTTATACTCAGCTGTACTAGTACACAGAGTATTATAGTTTTGATTTCCTAACGGTGGATTGTAACAGAATGAAATAATCGAGATAGATATAGACTTATATATATCAAAATGATCAGGGTGAAAAGAGAAATCGATTGAGCCATGTCCGTCCGTCTGTCCGTCTGTCCGTCTGTCCGTCTGTCCGTCTGTGAGCACGATAACTCGCGCAAAAATTGAGATATTTTGATGAAATTTGAAATGTAAGTTGGTATCAAGGCAGGAACGGATGGTATTGAAAATGGGCGAAATCGGACCATGACCACGCCCACCTCCCCTATATAGTAAAAATCGGAAATTTTGTATCTCAGTCACTAATAGAGCTGGAGTGATAAAATTTTACCCACGTATTGAGCTCAGGCCCTTATGAAGAAATATGGTGAAATTTTGGAAAATGGGCGGTGCCACGCCCACTTATTAAGGGGCAAACATTTCAAGTTTTATGAGTCATAACTCAGAAACCGTTGAAGATATATCGATGAAATTTGGTACGCGTGATATAATTACTTAGGCAAATGTTTGGATTAAAAATTGCCAAGATCGGTTGACGACCACGCCCACTTTTATATATGGGTATTATAAAGTGGCATAATAAAAACATTTTAAGCCATATCTCTGTCAAATATAAAGATATATCATTGAAATTTTATGGCAGGAGTCCAACTGCGGACATAAAACGAAAAATACAAAAATTTTGGAAAATGGGCGTGGCACCGCCTACTTTTAGAAGCAGGAATATACGAGATTTCTGAGCCCATAACTCGACAAATAATTGAGATATAACGACGAAACTTGGTGTGTACACTTTTATTACCTGTGGTAATATATGTTAAAAATTTTATCGAAATCGGTTGCCGACCACGCCCACTTTTATATAAGGGTATTATAAAGTGGCCTAATAAAAACATTGTAAGCGATATCTTTGTCAAATATAAAGATAATTCATTGAAATTTTGTGGCATGAGTTCCACAATAGACCGGAAACAAAAAATATAAAAATTTTGGAAAATGGGCGTGGCACCGCCTCTTTTTAGACAAAGGAATATACGAGATTTCGGAGCCCATAACTCGGCAAATAATTGAGATATTATGACGAAACTTGGTTTATACACTTTTATAACTTGTATTAATAGACACGCAAAAATTTATTGAAATCGGTTTATGACCACGCCTACTTTTTGACAAAGATATTTCTAGAACACCCTTTGGGAATTTGTAACGTGACATCTTTGTAACTAGAAGTCATAAAGGAATGAAATTTTGAACAAAGAATAATATTCATATGCTTAGTTGGATGACTGGTAAAAATGTTGAAAATGGGCGTGGCTACGCCCACTTTATGCAGCACTCGCTTTATATAAAGTACACCGTGTTTCCATCAAACGCAAACAAATTATGAAAGCATACAGCTGAGTATCTAATGTTCGATTCCACTCGAACTTAGGCTTCCTTACTTGTTCTTTTGTGACTTCTTAATGACTTTCACCTTTTTAGTGATTATTAGTTAATTAAATTAAAAAAGTGCATTAATTAACGATTATTAATTTTAACTGCATGATTATTTTTATATACTTTTCAATTATTTTCCAATTTTTTTTTAATTGCATGTTAAATTAATTGTTCAATTCAACATTTTTGGATTTTTTTAATTTTTATTTTTTCACTTCTGTATAATAGATTGTAACGCTTCACTTGTTTTCAAATATAATTAAAAATAATCATAAAAAAAAAGTAGCAAATAAAAAAGTCAGACAAATAAAAAATAATTAAGTAATTAAAATGTTCATATAATTAAAAAATGTGTCGTTAATTTTGATTATATAATTCTTTCTGATTATTTTTAATAGCTGTTAATCATGATTATTTAAAAAAAATATAATTTAATTCATTATTAATTGCCAGGTTAATGTAAGACAATTAAAATAGTCATTAAAATTAAAAAATCTCAAAAAATTAATCACTACTAATTTTAGTGGGAATTTAACAGATTAAACAGAGTTGAATTGTTAATGCGTCCACTGATTTTGCAGATTGTATGAGTTGTCTAAATTCTAGATTCGTTTATCCGAACTCAACTTCCGGTTTTTAATATGCGAATAACGGGATTAATCGATTTATTTTAGCAGCTCTGGTTAAACCAAATACAACAGAATAGTCGTTAGAACGCAAGCGAGCATCAATAAGATAATGCTGCACGCAATGTGGCATGGAAGAAAATGCGTTGTGGCAACAACTACAACAAATCAACAGAGCAATGCCACAAAAGCCACAGCAAGAATCTATAAATGCATACATACAAACATACAAACATTTTTGAGTATGTATATTCTGCACACACACGCCTGTGGCAAACTGATGCACTTAAACTAACAATGCGTAAGCAAGTATGTATGTGTGCGTATTAGTTAAATGCCACAGGTAAATATGTACGTATGTATGTATATTGCATACAAAAAGACGAGCACTGGCAGTGGCAATATTGCAGCTATTGCATTGCTGAAGTGCTTTCAGCGTATGTGCATATGTATGTACCGCCTGCTTGCCACTTTATGTCTTGCGCCTGCCACCACTAGCTGCACACACACTTCCACTGCCTGCTCCTCACTCGCCATTGATGCATTTCATGTCAATCGATTTTATTATTGAATTCAGTTAGCTTGCTTTTGATGTGTGGCACATAGCAACGTGATATACATTCTTGCTTTAGAAATTATTGCTGTTGCATGCAGCATACTTAAGTGCATAAGGCGTATGCTGCGCTAGGTCATGTCAGCTGTTAGCTACCGCTACTACCTCCACCGTGTGAACTGACGATGATGTAGCGCGAGCACAAACAAACAAACAAACATGTACTACAGTCGCTATCTTCTTGTGTGGCAACCTTCAAGTGGTTAGTTGCTGCTACGTTTTACTCTAGTTAAGGCTTTGTAGCGAAAACTGAACTTGCGCTTATTGTGAATACTTTTTCCCAGGAGTATTTTATATGCACATAATATGTTTGTAATAATAAAAGAAACAACAACAGCAAACATTTCTTCCATTACCACATAACAATAGAAACATGAACATGCGTCTGTCCGTCTACGTCGTGCACATCCGAGGTGTGGGCGTGGGTGTTTGGCATGTCATTGCTTCCCGCTTGCCACTTTCGGCCTCTGCATGTTGAATGTTGCATGTTCATTCCGCATACATACATACTTGTATATTCTGCAACAACAATAACGTATCTACCTCACTGCAGTACAGTCATCACTTCTAAGGTGCATTTGTGTTGAGGCCGAGCCACCATAGCGTAGGGACGGTGTAGTCAGTCAGCAGCTAGGGAAATAGCATAGAGCTACGGGCAGTGAGAACTCCCAAGGCTATCGACAGGGACAACTAACATAGAGCCACGGGTAGTGAAAACTCCCAAGGCTAGTGACAGAGGGCGAGGAAGGGAAGCCAGGAGCGTAGCATAGAGCCACGGGTAGTGGAAACTCCCCAGGCTAGTGACAGAGGGAAAGGAAGGGAAGCCAGGAGCGTAGCATAGAGCCACGGGTAGTGAAAACTCCCAAGGCTAGTGACAGAGGGCGAGGAAGGGAAGCCAGGAGCGTAGCATAGAGCCACGGGTAGTGAAAACTCCCAAGGCTAGTGACAGAGGGCGAGGAGGGGAAGCCAGGAGCGTAGCATAGAGCCACGGGTAGTGGAAACTCCCCAGGCTAGTGACAGAGGGAAAGGAAGGGAAGCCAGGAGCGTAGCATAGAGCCACGGGTAGTGAAAACTCCCAGGGCTAGTGACAGAGGGCGAGGAAGGGAAGCCAGGAGCGTAGCATAGAGCCACGGGTAGTGAAAACTCCCAAGGCTAGTGACAGAGGGCGAGGAGGGGAAGCCAGGAGCGTAGCATAGAGCCACGGGTAGTGGAAACTCCCAAGGCTAGTGACAGAGGGAAAGGAAGGGTAGCCAGGAGCGTAGCATAGAGCCACGGGTAGTGAAAACTCCCAGGGCTAGGGACGGAGGACAAGGCGGGAAGGACTCAGTAGCCACGGATTGAGGATAATTAGAGACTAAGAAGGCTAAGCTAGATTAAGGCCATAGTGAAATTAAAGAAACTTATGCAAACGGACGGAAATATTTTCTTATTGTTTTGTAAGGGGACCCCTTCGGCTGAGCCTACCCTGGCTATGGACCGGAAGACCGGGGAATCGTTACAAATGGCTCACTCACTCACAAAGCGTAGCAAATTTGTTTTCGATTTTCATTTGCCATTACCATCTGATAGGTGCAACATCACTGTACATTACATACAACAAAAACAACTACAAAAATATCAATAAACAGCTAGCAAATGCATCGAAGAAAACAGCTCAGCTCTTCTGCAGTGGCTGATCAAAGATTTGTGGCACAACTGCCAAATGTTGCAAACTAATCGCTGCCTCATGAATGTAAGTATGTATTTTTCTTTTGTGATTGTTGTTTAGTTTTTGCTCTTTTTCATTAATAGCATCTCTCTTATAATGCTTTTGCTTTTGATCTGAAAATTGCTAACCATTTGCTGGCGATTTCCGCATTATCACTGGGAGTTGCAATTGTTAACGTGCTGACTAACTCCTTTGCTTATTGCTTGGATTGTATTACCATTTGAGCCTTTGGGATTTGGGTCAATTGGGAATATGGATTTTGTAGACTTTGTAAGAAGTCGAGCGAAGGAGAAATAATGTAGGTAAATACGAGTGTATATGTATGTAGAAGGGTGTATTGATATCTGATATCATATTGATATGAAATCCTCATACTGCGACTTTCCCTAATATTTAAATAAGTAGATTAGAATTGAATTGTGATAGAACATTTTGGATTGTAAACTATGAAGACTGAGTTTGAATCAATGAGTTATGAATGATGAATAATGTATAATGAATAATGCACGGCGATTGATGAATGATGAATGATGCATGTGTATGTGTATGATGAGAAACGAATGACAAACGATGAAAATTGAATGGTGAATGGTGAATAACAAAACGATGAATAATCGATAATGAACGATGAACTACGGATGCTGACTGACAAATGATGAGTGATAAACAATGAATAAGGCATAACATTTCTTGCAAAACACATAACATTTATTGCGAAAACACATGGATTTATTTATAAATTCAGTAGACATTCAGGCAGTTTCATTTGCAACATATGGATGTAAGTAAACCTATTTATACCTTAACAGAGTCGTTTTGCATAAATTATGCACTTGGAACTTCAGCTCAAGGCAATTTGGCAGCAATCACTATGCGAAAAATCCCCTCATAAAGGTATTTTTGGGGTTTTCATTTGCAAAGTGCGAAAGTACGTATGTTTCTATGTGATTGTGTGAAAATAAGCACTTGCATGCGTGCAGAACACTAAAAACCAAAAACAAACTTAAATGAGCCGCACTTATTACATTTAAACATATTTTGAAACAAAATTATTTATGCAAACAAAATTAAATGGGCGAATGAGTCAAGGGAATTAAGGAATTAAAAAAACAAAATGCATATGGAAATGCCAAAATTCAAACGCACATAGGCAAATATTAATACAACAAAGTCTTGAATGCTGCTAATTGTATAGGTACATATGTATGTATTTGCATAATTGCGCAACATGTTGCGGAAGACAAGCAATTAAAGATAGTGGTAATAAAAGATGTAAAGACTTGATAGGAGAATGAATTTCGTATGAGTTGAGGTATTTCAGTTTAAAATCATGAATTATAAAGTATGAATTATGATATATTTATTCATTATTATTTGTGACAGAAAAAGTAGCAGAAATGCTATCAGAATTTTTGTTCAATCATTTTTCGTTTTTTAATAGCACGATTAATTCAATTACATACAATCATACAACCATACAATTAAAAACAATTGAGAAAATTAAAAATAATCAATTTTTGATTAACTTCTGATTATTTTTTAATGGAATCACAAAAAAAAAAACCAAGAATCATTACAAGTTTTAATGCGACTTTAACAGGTCTGGTGTCAATTCACTTTAATTTCCTACCACTTATTTACCTGCAACATTGTAAATATTTAGAAAATTTTAAGTATTTTTATACTCAGCTGTACTAGTACACAGAGTATTATAGTTTTAATCACATAACGGTGGATTGTAACAGAATGAAATAATCGAGATAGATATAGACATATATATATCAAAATGATCAGGGTGAAAAGAGAAATCGATTGAGCCATGTCCGTCCGTCGTCCATCTGTCCGTCTGTCCGTCTGTAAACACTCTAACTCGCGCAAAAATTGAGATATTTTGATGAAATTTGGAATGCAAGTTGGTATCGAGACTGGGACGGTTGGTATTGAAAATGGGCGAAATCGGACCATGACCACGCCCACTTTTCCTATATAGAAAAAATCGAAAATTTGGTATCTCAGCCACTAATATAGCTAGAGCGATGAAATTTTACCCACGTGTTGAGCTCAGGCCCCTATGAAGAAATTTGGTGAAATTTTAGAAAATGGGCGGTGCCACGCCCACTTATTAAGGGTCAACCATTGAAAGTTTTATATGTCATAAGTCAGAAACCGTTGAAGATATATCGATGAAATTTGGTACGCGTGATTTACTTACTTAGACAAATGCTTTGACGGAAAATTGTCAAAATCGGTTGACGGCCACGCCCACTTTTATATATGGGAACTATAAAGGGGCCTAATGAAAACATTTTAAGTGATATCTTTGTCAAATGTAAAGATAATTAATTGAAATTTTGTGGCATGAGTTCCACAATAGACCGGAAACAAAAAGTAGAAAAATTTTGGAAAATGGGCGTGGCACCGCCTCCTTTTAGAAGCAGTAATATACGAGATTTCTGAGCCCATAACTCGACATATAATCGATATATTATGACGAAACTTGGTTTATACACTTTTATAACTTGTGTTAGTAGACATGCAAAAATTTATTGAAATCGGTTTATGACCACGCCTACTTTTTAGCAAAGATATTTCTGGAACACGCTTTGGAAATTTGTAACGTGACATCTTTGTAACTGGAAGTCATAAAGGAATGAAATTTTGCACAAAGAATAATATTTATATGCTTAGTTGGATGACTGATAAAAATTTTGAAAATGGGCGTGTCTACGCCCACTTTATACAGCACTCGCTTTATATAAAATCCATCAAACGCAAACAAACAGTGAAAACATACAGCTGAGTATCTAATGTTCGATTCCACTCGAACTTAGGCTTCCTTACTTGTGACCTTTTGCTTTCAAACTAAATACTAAAAATCCAACTTGATTTCATGCACCGCAAAAATTCACTAAAAACATCTTATCGGCTTTTGCTGTTAGCAATGCTTACTTACAACAAATACCAGCGCAATGCCAAGCCACAGCACACTTTTCCACTTTTTGGTATTAAAGCTAACAATGTGCAACACAATGGCATACATGTGCGACATGCAACAAAACTTGAGCAAGAAAGAAGGCTAAGAAATAGGGAGAGCAAAAAATATGATGAGAAAAAAGGTATGAACGTGTGTCCTACTAAAGCGCTAAAAGCGAAGAAATCGAGTACAAGAGGTGTGCCAACATTTATATGTATGTATGTCCCTACACAGGTAGTGAAATAAAAGGAAACTAAGGACTACCATAAATAACTGCTCGTACTAGATATTTACAGCATTGTAAATGTACTGTGTATAAGTATGCAGTTAGTAAGTAACTACAGCTGCGATGGCATGCCGCAAAGCACTAGTGTTGCAACAATAAAAAAAAAAAAAAAAAAAAAAAAAAAACATACTTTTATGAAGTTGTTGCAAGCAGGCAAGTTCGCGCGAATCGTAAAGGATTTTTTCGTCACCACCACTGCTGGGTACTCCTACTACTTAAATACTTCATACTAGTAAAAGAAAAAGGATATACTAAAAATCAAAGTAAGCGCTTTGGGCGATGGGGGGGACTGTGCTTTTTAACCGATAAGCGACAGGAATTGTTATACTCGTGCATGGCAGCAGCAAAACTTACTTAGTCGTTATCAGCGGAAAAGTATAAGAAGTAAAGTAACCCAAACACTGCAATGCACAATGTGCAATTCGAGGATGAGGAGCGAGCGGGAATAAGTGGCAACGGGGAGTGGTGATTGGCATGCGGCCCTGTGCAGTGTTGCGTATGTATAAGGGAAGAAAGTAAACTGCAACACTGATTTTTTTTTTTTTTTGTCAAAAAACGGAACAGCTTTATCACGAGGACGACTGATTGATTAGTTTGTGAACCCGGAAACCCACAATAACAGAAAAGAACAATAATGAATGATTGACCACAAATGATGTATGATATATGATGAATGATAAATGATGAAATTTGAATAAAGAATAATGACTAATGACTGATGAATGGTGAGTGATGAATGATGAATAACAAATGATGAATGTTGAATAATGTACGCTCAAGCATGAATGATGAATAAATGATGAACGATAAATGCTAAATGAATGATGAAAAATTAATTAGTTATATATGTTGAAGGATGAATGATAAATGTTTAATGATGAACAATAAATGATGAATGATGGAAGCTGAATGATGAACGATGAATAACTAATAATGAATACCTTCAGAATCAAGTACTATTGAACCGTACCTCATATCCACTGCAGCGACAAGTAATTCAGCTGAAACAAATTTCTATGGAAAATTAAAACCCAGAAATTTTGGGGGAAAAGGGAAGGTAGGCATCAGATAATGTTTGCCGGACGAAAAAAAAGTCATAGGCAAATGCCAGCCATGCGGCACTTCTCGTTGACAAATGTCGAGCAGTACCTTAATATACACAAACATCCATACTCCTATGAGCAATGCTATACTTATTATTTTATTACTGTTTTTTAATAGGTACACCTGTCTTGCACTAGTGACTTTCCATGCAATATTAAATTTACCTTCTTTTTTTTGTCTCAAAAGTTGATCAGCGAGACGACCAAAAAATATCTGTACTTACTTACTCTTGTGTATGTATGTTACGGAGAAAAAGTTTGCGTAAAACGAGTAGCAGATTTTTGATTACATACCTGCAAGCATATAAAAGAAAATAAAGAATTCCATTAGTAATGTATAGGTTTTTTTGTATTTTTTAGAGTAATAAAACTAAGGAACAGAAACGGAAAATTGCAATGAGAAAAGGGGGAAAAATTGCATGAAAGTAATTGTTTTTTTTTTCGTTGCATATAACTTTTTTTAGTTTGTTTATTTGTTTAATTTAGTAAAACTTTTTTTTTGTAGTTTAAAAGGGTTTTCAATAAGGTACTGGAGGTTTGGTTTGCTTTGAGCGGTACGGATTGAAGACGCAATGAAATTTCTTTTTCTTCCAAATTTTTTTAGATAATGTATGATATGAATGGTTGTGAATTATGCCAATATAGAAATTTACAGAAAATTTGCAGGGAAAGTAGTTCAATAGAAGATAATAAAAACCTCAAAATTAGGTCAGAGGAACATAACGACAGGAAGTGCGACACTTTTTGATACAAACGACACAAAATCAGGTAAAGCTCGGAGTTGCCGTCTGAGGCATGATATGAGAAATAGACAAATATTGGATAGATCAGAGCCTATCGAATAGAGAACATTATTCAGAAAAAGACTCGTTATTGAGTAATTATCTCCATACCGCGGCCTTATTTGGTAACCCTTTAGCAGATTCCTATATATACATATGTATATACGAGTACTGGTATAATAGCGAAATATAAACTTTAACTATTAGCTTTCTAATCCTAAAAAGTTGTTACAAACAAACATTTGTACAAACGAACAATATTTTATCACACCCGCCGTAATTTCGTTGCGCATATTGACTGCAGTCAGTCACTAAGTCAAAGAAACTTGTTCGCTTGTGTTCGCTTCGCTTGACTTGCTCTACGCTTATTTGGATTAAGTGATTTACTTTTTGCCATTTGACAAAGTCGCAGTGTAAATCTTTCTGGGGCTGGTGCTGATGGTTGCGTTGCACGGAAGCAAAAATAAGGTATGGGCTACTTACGTCCAGGTAGAAACACTGACAGAAGGTAAAGCAGTAGGAAACATAACTAGAAGTATAAGAAACACTGTCATTAAAGAATAAAAATTACGTTGCAAATAGAGGAATCTAGATTCGACAGTAATCAGCAGGAATATTTTTTTGTAGTTGGGCACAGATCAAAATTGAATGAAAGACACCTACACCTTATTTATAGCAGATGAACCTGATGTAAGAACGACCGACGAATTATTAACGTAACCACCCTCGTAACAAAAAACGATTGACCCGAATAGCTGTCAATCGAAGAAATCGCTGATACATTTCGTACTCGCCCATCACTAATCGAATCAACCTCCAACTTTGAACAATCGCAAAAACATCTCTATTGTGTAGTCGAGGAGTAAGTAAACTTTTGACTTGATTGTGTTTTTGCATCGACGGAAATTGTCTCGATTGTCTAAACGTCTTGGACTCACCAGTCATTTCTTAGAACAATGTTGTTCACACTCACTAAGGACACAGTTAAATGAAATGAGTTATGAAGTTTTGTAATACGTTTAAACTGGAGCAGTCAATGTGAGCTAGCAGATATACATACGTATGTCTGTGTGGTCAGGCATTTCTTACTAACTCGTTTCAGGAAAAAAATTTCAGAATGAGTAGTTTGAGACGGTTGTCATGGTAACAATGCTTCAGAGCTTCGTTTGATTCTCTTTCATACCTCAGCGAGTGCCAGTCACCCTATTTTTCTCCAGCAGCCTCTTGCAGCTTTTCTATTTCTACTTATTATCGTATTGTCTATCACTGTGGAATTTCACGCACGTTTTGCGTTCATTATTTCTTCATAAAACTTAACGCAAAGGATGGATTTTTGCAGCTCCATTTACGTAAACGCTCCAGTAATAATGTGTTTGTCTTTCTTTTTTCAATTTCGTCTAATTACCTGCTCATTTGCTCCAGAAACGTGCTTAGCTCTGCATTTATCTTTGCAAAAAGTTTCCATTTTTTCGTGTGAGTTTAAGATTTTTGCTCTACATCTAATCGCTTGAATTGCTGGTACGTGCCGCCGTCGGCAAAGCAAGCAGTTCATTGCTTTTCTTAATATGAAATGAAATTATAAATTTTTCGCGTCAATTTCAAGTAGATTTCTGCGCTTTTTTCACTTTGATGTTTTTTTTTTCTTTTTGCAAGCTTTTGCAATCTAAGCGGTACTTTGAAACGATTAAGAGATCTTATCGGTTTAGTCATTCAATGCGATTACATTTTCGATTTGCCGCGCTCTGAGCTGAATCTTCTCTATCGCATACACCCAATCTAACTAACCCAACGAAGCGCAGCCAGCCAAACCGCTGAACTCATCAACTCGAAAGCGCTTGTGCATTTTCGCTTATCGCATTTGCCGTGTGTCACATGTGGCCAAACACGCGCTGTCACATGTTCTCCTCTGTCCAATTTCCCAATTCCCAATGAAGTTTTAAAGCAAATATGTTCGCTTAAGCAGTTTTGCTACTTTGTTGCATAATATTTTTGTTAAAACAATTTGCGGCTTGCGTGGGGTGAGGCTGGCCTCACCAAAAAACATTTTATCATCGCCCTCTTCGTCCGTTTGCAATAATATTTCTTTTTCGCATTTTTGGCAGGTTGCATGTCCTTAGCCTCTTCCCCTCTAAACAGCATTTAATTCCATTTGATTGTTTTTTATTCCATCAAGATTATTATTTTGGTTTTTGGTATTCCGGAGCACCTTTCGTCAATTTGGTTCATGTAGTTTTTTCCTTGTTACTGCCTTTTACTTTTTTCTCACACGCTTGGCTGGTTTGATTTCTTATTCGCTTTTCCTGCTTTTCGTGCCGGGCGCTTGTTGGGGTGTTTTTACTTTTATTTTTCTTCTCAAGTGCTGCCTGACCTTTAAGGATCAAAATATTGTTTGAGAGGTCGCGACTTCAAAGTGGGCATTTGAGCAACGTTCAGTGGAGTGCAGTTAAAGAGTTTGATATGTTCATTGCTGAAGCGAAGTGCTTTAAAAATATAATGTGGCTGGAAGTTTCTCCGAAATTGGGGAAACATTGAGAAAATTGGGAGAAAAAGCGCTTTCAAGGCAAAAAAACGGGTGTGATACAGCTGTCCCAAGAGCCGAATAAGAAAAAAAACCAACTTAATAGCGAAAATAAAATGCCTGAAAAATATTAATTAACATTTCATAATCGGAAAAGGAATAAAAGAAGTGCAATTTCTTATTAGTGTGAGCATATGTATGTATGTATGTGTTATTGAACAGCAGCCCATTATCTGCTCAGAATTTAGTAAGTACTAAATAGATTGGCAACATTAAATCCAAAGAGAATACTTAAGCGAGGCACGCAATGGCGGCATTAAAAGTGGCGCCAATAAACAGTGGAAAAGCACATAAAACGTAAATGAATATTTTGTAGGAGCGATAGAAAAGCGATCATATCGGAATAAAGGCACTTTTATGCACAGAGCATAGAGGCAACGTGAGGCGAAAATAATCAAGAGATGGAGACTAGTTTAAGGCAACTATAGAACTAAGTACTGGTCAGGCAGTAAAGCTCGGCAAACCAAACGATGGAATTTATGTCATTCGGAGGCTATATCATTCTTCCGCTTCAGAAGCAGTACGCCAAAAGATGGAGCAGAGTTTTGGTCTCATTTAATTGATGGAAGAGACCGAGGCGTCAAGTGTCGTTTAGTGGATTATTCAGGTAGTGCTTTGATCTACATAACTTTTGTCATTATAATAAGACTTTCACACTATGCAGCACATCACTATCACACACACTTACCATATATCCATACATGACTGCAATAATCATCAAAAAGCTTTGTACATTTTTAGCGCAACAAAAGAAAAAAAACCATCAAAGACAATAACCTGACATAAGCACGTGTTGAAGGGAATATTATATGTCATTACAGAGTGAAAGTGGGTAAGTGAAAATGAACATGGACGATAGCTAAGTAAAAGCGACAGAGTTAGAAACAGGCGGCAATAAAGCAGCAAGTACCTACAGAGGAGCCTAACGATGATGGCCGTGAGTGAATGAGAACATTTGTTTTCCAACAAAATAATTCATGGCGCCTGCACTTTTATTGCCTATGTGTTCACAACTGGCTATAAAAGCTTCAGCAACTCGACTAAAGTGGCTGCCACAGAAACTCCACTGCCAAAGCAGCCCGGTTTGCCTTGACCGAGATATTGATATGAATAATGTGCGTATGTATGTATTTATGTATGTATGTAAGCAAAGCATGCCCTCCAAAAAGTTGCCTAATAAATTTTACCAAACAAGGTATGTTTAAGGTATCTCTCAAATATAAAGAGAGGAAATCGAGTTTTATGAAATAAAAAATTGTTTTAAACAAAATCGCATAACGTGCGATCTCGAGGGCAAGTTGAGAAAAAATGTGAATTATGCAGCCAAGCAAAAAAGCCTTTTCATACTCCCTTATATAAGCCTTATTATAAGGCAATTAAACTCTGCATAAGCCCATATTATAAAGAATTGTCTATACCTTACTTCCCATGGTAATAAGGTTTCCTCTCAGAGATTGAGATTGAGAGAGTTTCTTATGGAGCGCTGACATCAACACAGGGAAATAAGCCGTATTATAGAGCTTTGTTCAAACAACTAACGTGTCTTAAAAATATCAGGCATTATTGTATAAGCCTTACGATCACCAGAAATAAGCCTCAAATAAGGCGCAAATTTTTTGGAGGGTGTGTGTGTGTGTACACAAAAAGTATATGCGTAAAACTGAGTGCCCAATAGACTGCCTGCCTCCCCCTTCCTCAAACACAATTTCCTTTAGTACTTTCAATGTCTGCTTTTAATGGAACATGTCAGCGATTTCTTGGCTGCTGTAAATGCCATTTGTAGGTACATATGTAGTTTTGCGGTTAGAAAATAGTGTTTTGCAGCATTGTGCGAAAAGCGAGCTAGAAAAAAAACATTTTCACCAAATTGCAATTGCTCATGTGTTTAGAAATGCAAGAAGAGCTTTTCTCGTCTAGTCATAAAATGTAGCATTTTTCTTTTGCACAGAGACAAACAAACAAAAATGGGAAATGCGAGAAATTCTATTATTCCCAATGGGATTTTACTTATGTACAAACATCTCTTCATACGCACTCATTTGCAGAGGCATTAAGTAGACTTTCGTATAAATTTTATTTTACTCTTCTGACCTTCGATTGATTTTCTTTCTCTTTTAAGAAAGTGTGTGTTTCTTTGATATTTCTCGATACTTAATGTTTTGTGAATTGGGGCGAGAATGAGGGTAATAAAGTACACTGTAGGAAAGATATGTACCTGTGCTTTCTCTGAATCAGCAATTCAAAAAGCCAAAAAGGACACCAAGCTGTAATACTTATTTTCGAAAAGAACTTTTGGTTTTTTCAGGCTTCGTTAAAAAAGAATTTGTGTCCTATCAATCCAATTTTTTCCTACAGTGTATTTTCATGTGAGAAACACGTATACTCTCGCTCTCCCCAATAACCCCGTATAATGTGTTGGTCTTTTAATGTGGTCATAACGGTGTTATTGAACGTAACGGAAATGCCAAATCGTATCATTTTTCCAAAAAGATACCTCTTTGATGTGTGTTTTCATAGCCATCGACAATGACATTAATGGATTTGCGTGCTTGAATGAATTGGGAATGAATATGCATTTAAGATATTGGCTATATTACTCATTAGGAAGAAGGAAATAATTTTCTTAAATAAAGTGTATGTATGTCCTTACTTTCATATCAAATAGCTTTACCTACTACACTGTAGAAATCCATTACCTTTAACCTTTAGTTTCGTGGGAGTTTCGCAAACCTTTCTTAGATATAAATATCAGATTAACATTAACGAGACTCCCTCCTTCTAAAATGATTATGCAACTCAGGGTAATTGTTTTAATCATTCAATTCAATTTTAAGACATAGAAACCATGAACCAAACTGATAGCAGATAACAAATTATAGCAGCAACTAAAACAAAACTGCTGTGAATGACATTACACCGCAAAAAAGCACATAAACACACCGATGGACAAACCATTGGATGAAATGTCATAATAAGTTTAGAAGTATCAGTCAAATGCAGAGGAATAGAAGTAGGATGGAGTGCAGGAAATGGGGTAAAGGATAAAGGCGAGCTGTGCCGCAGACATCGTCATACGGTAAGGAATACCGCCTCCATGAAAAATACACAAGCAAAAGTGATGATATACGTCTGTTTTTAGAGAAAGACAAATCAAGTTTAAACCAACAAAAAGCATGTACAAAGAACGGGCAAAGCACATGAAGCGGTTAAGAAAAAAGGACAAGTAACTTTTAAAGTCAGCCAAGCGTCAAAGGGACTCCGGCGAAGGAAAGGCAAAGGAGCGCAAACGAAAGAACTTCATTTAAGTAAATAGATAAACGCAGACCAGCAGACAAACAAAGTATGAGGAGGCCGACGAGCATGACGTGGTCTCAACCTTGACAATTTTGCACATGTGAACACCTTTACCGCAAAAACCAACCAACATACACGCTCTGATGCGCCGCAAGGATATTTTAGTTACAAAAAAAAAAGAAAAGAAAGAGGAGCTTATGTATTTATATGCACGTCATATGCATGCCGGCGAGACTATGTTGTAGACAGGTGATGATGCAAGTTTGAAAATCATTAAAAAGATAAATGAATAAATCCAAGATAGAATAAACGTTAGGGAATGTGTGGAAGGATTAAGAAATATATGTACATATGCATAAGTAACTAAGGGAAGGATGCTTTGGAATGTTTAAAAATGTTTTTTGTGGCATATGTGAGAGTCTGACCGATAGGAAGTGACGAACATGTTTGAAATGAAAATGTTTTAAATACTTGAGCGATTGTCTTCTCTTTTATTAGCACTTCGACTGAAATAGAAATTGAAAGTAAAGGTGAACGAGAATTAGAATTCTCCATCGTCCTAAGCTTTCCGTTACGGGATTTCCAATGCTCAGTGACAACTTTTCGCGCTCCTTCCCATAATTTTTCCCATTAAAGGCTTAAAGTGCCAGCAATACGTAGAGCAGCTGCATTAAATGACAATTTTCGCTTGCCTGTCTCATAGCTCTAACGAGATTGAGTAAGGGCGTAGCAAATGATTATTGATTTTTGAAAATTTCTTGACATTTTCGCTTGACAAAGCTGATTAAGATCAGATCAAATGTATTTTATCGTTCTTCTGTGGCATTACAACTGCTTCATGTGGTTGGAAAAGTTTCATCGTTATGGCACTTACTTAACTATGAACTATGTATGTATGTAATACTATGTATGTATCTTCATAGCAAGCCATCAATATTTCGGTTGATTTGTTTTTAGTTTTTTCACAGAAATTGAAAATCGAAATATGTACATACATATGTATGTACATACTTACAAATCTATAAATGTAGATATTGAACTTGAAATATTCGTGGCATTATTGCCACTTCAAAAGCGGCTTTCGCGCTTCACACGCACACCACCCAACCACCGCCGCTGAAGCTGAAAAACTTTTGCTCTTCAACACGGAAAAGTTGAGCTGCCTTGTGATGACGAAGGGAAAGTGTTGTGTCAACATCTGAGCTGCGAGTTTACAAGAATTCCATCAATTTTTGGCATGTTTTGCTATCACTTGTGTCGTCATTAGGGATATGTGTATGATGTCTGTCCGTGTGATGTTACTAAGTACGTTTGAAGTCTTTGGAAGCTCATCAAACACGCTTGAACGCCTGCAGGTTATCTCCAAACTGTCAAAGAGTCTTTTGCGGGATTTCAGGGCGGTTGAATGTATTTAGTACGTGTGTGCTCGTATGTGGCAAATTTTGATGTTTAAAGTTGTTGCAAAAAACTGTCCTATCAACTTCCAATGGTGAAAATTATATCGTCTTCTTGTCTTGCTGTCTCTTTGTCATTGTTTGTCATTGAGAACGTGAAGTTATTCATTTGACACAGCATCGGCATATGTACTGGAAGTATGAGGTACAGTGTGACAGTGTGAGGGCACTTGGAAAAATTTTCTTCAAAATCCTCGCAAGGTTTCGTTAGTGTTTTCAGTTAAGAATGTTCGAATAACGCCTGGAGCTGAACACCCTATTGATTATGAGGAATTAAATCGGGAGCATTGAATGTGAGGCGCCGGATGATCTTCAAAAAACAAAAAAAAAACCAAACGAAACTTATTTGGGGATTCTACTCTTGCTGAACAGGCTCTAAAGTACAGTCTCCCTATGAACTTAGCTTATTTCAAAGGTGGTTTAGAAAATAAATTTGAAGGATTTTCCCAAACCGCTGCTGATCAGCAGTGAGCACATCCGTCTCAATTCCAGCACATTGATTAAGTTGCGGTGCATCTGCGATAGAATTCATATATACAAGCTGAGCTACTTGATATGTACATACAGAAAACCAAACTCTATCTCCTATAAACCTAAACGGAAAGAGACTTAATAGTATTTTAACGAAACTTAGATAGTCATTGTAACGAAATTGTCACTTCACATGAGCGTAAGTGAGCAACGTGAATGGCGCAAAATTTCTTTACAAAAACCACCATTCACTTATGTTTTCAGGTCACGTGATGGAATGAAATAGTACTTTCGCACAAATTGCCATTGACATTGAGGAGGCAATCGTCGACTCACGAGCTGAAAGTAGACCCACACAGAAATATTTCACACACCGAATACGAAATGGAAGTGTAACCACATGCAAAAATTGTCCAAAGAAAAGCGCCAAAATCTGCAGACTCCAACTCCAACACAGTGGAGACAAGAGCCAAAAAGTTATAAAGGGGAATCGCACAGATCAGAACATTTTTGAGGGATGAAGTAGTTCATGCACATAAAATCGCATCTTAACGTTGTTGGTGGCTTGGCGCTTTTTGTAGGTATTTAGGTAGTGGCGATTGACAATTTCAACGCTCGCCTGTTGATGAAAATCCCTTGAATGGCTCCCCAGTGATGTAGTAAAAGAAGTGGCGGTGGCGTCAGTGGGGCGCCCAGTCAGCCAGCCAGACAAAAATGCCCCCAAAGCACATTCAATAACGCACAAATACTCTTACCTCCACCGTGGTGAAGTCAAGCGGTCGAACACCAAGAATAATAGAGAAAAAACAAATGAAAATATATTGCTTTTGATGGGGAGCGCACACACGAGACGCATCCACAGTCACTGGCGACGTGGCTCGCTCGTAAAAACTTACCCCACGGCCAACTTAGATTAGTTGATGACAATATTTGGCTAAGAAATTTACATTATTTATGCATTTCTATTTGTATTTATTTTTATTTGTTTGGCGTGACAAATGGGCGAGTTAGTGAGTGTGAGTTGTAATTGTGCAGCAGTTTGTTTTGGACAGGAAGTAGTTTTATACGAGCTTGCAGTAATGCACAGCTGTTGACAGGGACATCCATGGCAAGCGGAAAGCATTTGCTGTTCATCTGAATTTAGTTTTTGTATTAAGCAGCAACTTAAAGGGATTTCTATTTCAAACGAAGTTGTTAAATAGTCACTTGATTGCGCTTAGTGTTGTACCAAGGCTCCGATTGACATCACTGGCCGTTTATTTGTTTGCCACTGAGCAGGCGACGCTTATGCCGTGGTTATGCTACCAATGCTGCTGGTCGAGCACCGTGTAATTGTTGTTGTGCACTCCGAAGGTGAGAGATTTTTCGGACTCTCACATCCAGCAAATTTGCTGTGTGAAACAGGCAGCCAGCAGCAGAGGTTTCGGGGTAATAATGTGTTATGTTGTGTATGTGCGAATCAATGTAAGCATAACCACCTCTCACCAATCACGAAATGTTTTCGATTTTGATTGGCAAGCAACATTGGTACCATAACCACGGCATTAGAACATGTAAACATTTTGGCAAACGCAATTATTTTGTCTTAAAATGGTTGTATTAACAATTTGAAGGAAATTAATTGCAGTCAAAGAGAGCAGATATTGATTTTTGGGGTTTGGTATACAAGTCAAGTTATGGGAGAAGTGGAAGTGCAAGACATTTCCGGTTGTTTTCGTAGTTTCGGAATGCAAAGAGGGGAAGGAATAATTGCTGTAAATATTTACAGCATGGTGTATACGGGATGTAATTTGCTTTCTCAATGATATGCAAAAGTGAACAAGGAAGAACAAGAATTAGAGCTGACAATCTGAATAACGATTGACCGAATCATTAATCGAAATATTTGCAGAACCAATTAGGTCCCATACCGGCATGATATTAATTTGTCGCCATTCAATGATATTGATGGTAATAGATTAGGGATATTTCGAATGATTTTAGCAAAGCTCAGACAAGTTGGAATTACGAATAAACGCACGTATTTTGCTATGAGGCTTTTTTTACACACTGTTTTTTATACATAAGTCGATTATTAATCAACGAATCGCAATTTAAATTAGGATTGTTTATTAAAGCTAACTGACTTGTAAAAATAATTTACACTATAAAAAATTTATCCAAAGAGATTTCGGAATAAAGAGATAGAGCGCTCAATCAAAGTTTTTGTGCGCACTAAAACGAGTAGACAGGTAGTGCTACTACCAAAAATGTTTTCTTTTATTTCAAATTGAATTAATAATCCATCAGACAAACCAATTTATCTTTGCCGGTTACACACGATCGACTGAACTGACAAACGGCGCGCAATGGGCGCTCTGTGTTTTTGATGAACTCACTACTTTTGAAAGGAAAATAATAAATTTTATTTGTTTTTGTTTATTTTTATTTTATTTTTTATTTGAACTGCAGTTTGTTGAAAAATTTGCATTCAAAACACACAATGCACGATAACTAATAAAAAAGAATAATAATAAAATCGAAAAATATAGTACGAACAACTCAACTAACTCAGCAGCGCAACGCTCAAATTCCAAATATTTTCCTTTACTAAGAGTTGCAGCAACAAACAAATCTCTGTCGAAAACTGGCAATTTGTGGCAAAAGCAAATGCAAATGCAGTCAAATTGTGAAGAAGGGGTTAAAAATCAGCTAAATTGCTGTTTGTAACGCCAATATTTGCACAAAAATCAAGCGATTTTTGATGGTTTCGAAAAACAAAACAAAATAAAGTAACCTCAATCTAAGTATCAACGAGTTACTGGCACCGGTGTTTTTTTTTTTAACAGAAGCGGTGTTTTTTTTTAAAAAGGTATGCCTTATTCGAGGATTATTTCACACTATAAAAAAGTCTATGTACATACATATGTACATTAGATGCGTTTTTTTTGGCAAAGTTTCTCAGATCTTCCCTCCGGCCACAGAATATGAAAATAGGATGTTGTAGGATAGCTAAGCTGATTTTTTTTTTTAGAAAAAGAACTGAGTGGGCTACTCCAAAAACAGCGATTTTTTTAAAATTTCCATGATAGGTTTACTACTACTTACTTAATTGGCACGTAACCGTCTAAACGATTCTGGCCGAGTTCAATAAAGCGCGCCAGCTATTTCTGTTTCGTGCAGCCACTTGGGAATACCTAGGGAGTCAGCATCACTGTCCACCTGATCTTCCCAACGCAGTGGAAGCCTCCCTTTTCTTCTGCGTTCAGCGGGTTTCGACAGAAATACTTTCTTGGCTGGAGCACCTTCGTCCATTCTCACGACATGAGCTGCCCAGCGCAGCCGCTGGTTCTTTATTCGCTGAACAATGTCGATGTCTGCGTACAGCTCGTATAGCTCGTCGTTAAATCTCCGTCGATACTCGCCCTCGCTAACGCGCAAAGGTCCATAAATCCTCCGAAGAACTTTCCTCTCGAATACTCCAAGCGCCATCTCATCTGCTTTTGATATAGTCCATGCTCCTGCGCCATACATGAGGACTGGAACGATGAGTGTTCTGTAGAGTGTGATTTTGGTTCGTCGAGAGAGGACTTTACTTTTCAATTGCCTACTTAGTCGAAAGTAGCATTTATTGGCAAGAGTGATTCTTCGCTGGATTTCAGTGCTGACATTATTTTTGTTGTTAATGCTGGTTCCCAAATAGACGAAGTCCTTAACTGTTTCGAATTTGTAGGTATCAACAGTGACGTGGCTGCCAAGGCGTGCTGTTTCTTTGTGTGTTGACAGGAAGTACTTCGTCTTGTCCTCCTTGACCGCCAAACCCATTTTCTTAGCCTCTTTATCCAGCTTGGAGAAGGCAGAACATACGGCGCGCGTGTTAGTGCCAATGATGTCGATGTCATCGGCGTACGCCAGCAGTTGCACACTCTTGTGATATAAGATGCTTCCTGTATGGTTAAATTCTGCAGCTCGTATTATCTTTTCCAGCATCAAATTGAAGAAGTCACACGAAAGGGAGTCACCTTGTCTGAAACCTCGTTTGGTCTCGAACGGCTCGGAAAGGTCCTTCCCAATTCTGATGGTGCTGGTGGTGTTAGTCAACGACATTTGGCATAGCCGTATAAGTTTTGCAGGGAAACCAAGTTCAAACATTGCGGCATATAGGCAATTCCTATTCGTATTGTGAAGATCTGGTCGATGGTAGATTTACCAGGTCTGAAGCCACACTGATAAGGTCCAATCAGCTTGTTGACGGTGGGCTTCAATCTTTCTCACAATACACTTGCTAAGACCTTATATGCGATATTCAGAAGGCTTATCCCACGATAATTGGCGCGTATTGTGGAATCTTCACACTCGCGCCTTTCGGCCTCCCTTTTCTTCATTCGAAAAAGGCGCCTCTCTTCCCTCTTAGCCGTCCGATAGCGCTCCCATTCGCTTCGTGTTGCGCCCGCACACAATGTAGCTCTGTGGGCGGCGTTCTTTCTTTCCGAGGCGTCGCGGCATTCCTTATCGTACCAGGTGTTTTTTCTGCGGGCTCCAATAGTTTCCTCAGCGTTGGTACGAAGTGAACGAGCGATGTGTTCCCATTCCTCGGATACATCGTTTGGTGGAGGGTTGCTCCCAGAGAGCATGAGCGAGAGCCGGGTGGAGTATTCATGGGCTGTCTGCGTCATGTGCAGCCTTTCGACTTCAAACTTTCCTTGCTTTCCTGTTGGCACATTCTTTGCTGCACAGAGGCGGGTGCGTACCTTGGCTGGCACAAGATAATGGTGCGAGTCGATATTAGGACCACGGATTGTGCGCACATCTAGGATGCTGGAGCTGTGTCTGCCGTCGATCATGACGTCATCGATCTGATTTCGCGTTTTTCGATCAGGTGACACCCATGTGGCTTGGTGTATTTTTTTGTGCTGGAATCTGGTACTGCTAATGACCATGTTTCGTGACCCGGCGAAGTCGATCAGCCTCGTCCCATTGCACTATGGTGCAAAATCGAAATATTGAGGAATTAAACCCAATTATCGACTTTTGATTTTCCCAAAAAAAAATAATTACCTTTTATTACACATTACTGAAGTAAATAAAAAATATAAAAAATAATGTCAGCTGGCTATCACTTGTTTGTCAGAAAGCTTTCAAAATCTTGGTTTTGATTTTTGTATTCGTATGATTGTATTCGTATGATGATTTTACTCAAATTATATAAAAATCTCAAGTGGGGATAAAAAGCTAACGAATTTGAATAAAGTGTGTTTATAAAACGGAAAATATTAATAAAGGTTTGTAATATCAAGAACAACAAACTTTTTCCTGAAACAATAATAATCGTTAATGTATTTTTAAGTTTAAATAAGCCGTGTTGTGTTTTGATTTTTGTGAGTTTTTTCTGTGTTAAATAGAATATAAATAAGTTGGATCAAATGGAATCAATACAAATTATATATGTAGTTACAGCTAATAGTGTCCTCTTTAAGGCAAATGTTATTTTATCTGCGGGAGTTTGCAAGCGAGGCTACACTTTCACTTTTTTCAGAGCAAAGTAAACTTCGAAAATGGCGATACTTTACAATTTTATATTGATAATAATAAAAATATAAAACTCATTTATATATAGGGTTTAAAAACCTAATAATTTCCCTTGAAAATAACGTTACACTTTTTCGGATATCCTCTTTATTACCTGAGATATTTTTATTTTTATTTCACTAACTTGCTAAAAAAAAAAAAAAAACTTTAAAATTTCCTATCGCAAAGTTAATAAGCTTAAAATAGCAATATCTCTAAAACTACACGCAGCATCGAAAATCTGACTTCAGATTCAGATTCAGCGTATCGGAAACCTTTAGAAAAGTAAACTTTTATCTCTATTTGAAATTCAACATAAATTTACAGTTTCCCCTATGTATGGCAGCAGCAGCGAAAAATGGGCGTGGCTCGCCCATTTTCGTCAAGAGACATTAATTTTACCTTTAAATACCCTATGAAAAGTTTTAGACCGATTGGGACTAGTTATGTCGTGGAGACTGAATTTTCCGACTGTGCCGCCAAAGATACATTCCTTGCCCACCCTGGCATTAAAATCGCCAAGCACGATATTTTTATCGCGGCGGGGGCACCGATCATAGGTTTGTTCTAACAGCTCATAGAAGGAGTCTTTGGTCGCATCGTCCTTCTCTTCCGTCGGGGCGTGGGCACAGATGAGCGATATGTTGAAGTACTTCGCTTTGATGCGGATGGCGGCTAGACGCTCGTTCACTGGCGTGAAAGACAGTACTCGGCGGGTAAGCCTCTTTCCCACCACAAAACCAACACAGAAATCAGCTTAGTTATCCTACAACATCCTATTTTCATATTCTGTGGCCGGACGGGTATGTTAGAACAAAAAAACGCATCTAATGTATATACATACTCTTATAAATACAAATATGAACTTTTGTGAGTTTAAAAAGCTTTCAATGTAACGGTTTATTGAAGAGAACGCAATTCAGAAAAAAACTCAACAAATCATTTCAAGTGTCCAAAAAATATGCCCGCCTTTTTATAAATTCAACATTTTTTCCTGCCAAACTATAAGTCAATACTTTCAAATAAAGTCCGACCAGGTACTACTCTAATTGATATGTACACACGTTTTGATTAGCTGAATAGCTGATAGTTGTTGTTGTAATCCATGATGCATGTATGAATAGAAGAAAAATCAAGTATTAAAAGAGATCAAGATAAACTGCGCATAACTACATAAAAACTGGTGTTCTGTGGTTGGCAGTCCACTAGACAAACTAGACAATTAAAAGCAACTGTTCAAACACAAAGTACACTTTTAAAACCATACATAACCTCCCATTTTGCTCCATTTAGTTTGGCTGCATTCGTTTACGATAGCTAAAAGAGTGCAACATGACAAAAAATGGGGAAGTCAAATAAATGGCAAACAAAAATGTCAAATAAAACGAATAGTATTGGCTTAGTGTTTTTGTTACGCATAAATTAAGCCTTGCATATCAAAAAAAAAAAACGGCATTTAAAGCTTTAGCACTTCAAAGGGAGATTAAGTGGTTGCTTATTTTGCATAACCAAAGCGGAGTTAGTTTTGTCAATGTAATTAAAAGCGTTTTTTTTTTTTTGGAAAAAATGAAAACTGTTGACCATTTTTTGTTTGTTTTTTTTACTAATACTATGGATGGTTTTATACTCTGTCGTAGTTGAGAGCTGTACTTTTATTCTTAATATATCCAATGGACTCTAACATATTAAAATTTGTATCGAAGAATGGATTAAAATAGATCCGGTATTTCACCTGTACCTATATGGATAGTTTCCCAGGTTCCTGAAAACACCCAATTTAAGATGGCTCATTCTATCAGTAAATCTCTTCTCAAACTTTAAAACGCACAGAAATCGAGCTCTATTGGCAAATTTTGTATACGAAAACTTCTTAAAATTAAACTTGAATATTTGCCGACCAGCAGTAATACGATCTTTGGATAATTTTCTTGAAATGCTGTCACCTTTGCAGCCTTAGGGAATTATTCAGTGCGGCATCACCTTTGCTTTAGGAGTTCCACGTTGACAAGCCATCAGACCGTATGTAAGTATACATTTAGCAATAAACTTCCTTTCTCCATTCTCTACACTCTATTTTATTGTCTGTCTGCCGCCATATTGTTTAAGCTAAAGCTGCAGCTTCAGCATCACTAACACCAAATTAATGATCAACCGCAAATTGCTTTGTCACCAATCAAACAAAATGCAAACCAACAAACAAACACTTTGGTCGCACTTTGCGGTTGCTGTTGCAGCAATAGCACATTTTTATCGTCACTTTCTGCAGTTTATTACAGAGCATGTTTTGTTAAGACAACTTTTTTACTTTATTACCATTTTTTAGATATTTTACAATCTTCATGGTCAGTCGAAATGTGCTTATGTAGTTTGAGTTCACCACAAATGGCGCAGGGAGTGTCGTAGAAATTTTGTGAATTATTGCATAAAACATATTGGATGGTAGTAAATTATTGGTTCTTGATTGACGGGAAGAAAAAGAAGGACAAAAATAACTGAAACTCAGGAATTGATTGTATTCAGATATACAAAACAGAAATTAGAACTGCCAACTCAAAGACAGCAGCCAACCGACAGCAGGGGAAGCTCAAACATTCTCTCAGTTTTCACCACTTTTCTTGGAAATAATGCGTAGGAAAAGATCCAAAAGGGAAATTTTAAAAAGTATTCAAATATATTCTCCAGTTAACCAGCTGAGATATTAAAGTTTTTCATGAGACCTTGTAAAAGTTCAATTAATGAAAGGAATGAAGTCCTGGGCAAGGCCAATGCCAGTCGCGGTGTTACTTGTTTGCTTCTGACTACAACCCAACCTCCCATTTAAATGTCCAGCGTTGCTATAAATAAAAACAGTGACAGAAAACCAAACAAATCCGGTTTGTGGTGATAAGTAAGTAAAAACATACATAAATACAAACATATTCATTCGTTCTGTGCAACTCTGCGTTGCTTTAAAATGGCTTCACAACTTATTTTCCGCTTGACCGAAAGTTTAACAAATGTTTTTTTTTTTTTGCGGCAGCAGCAACAGTATTTCCTTTGCCTTAATTTTCCGGTTCAAAGCGCACACAGCCAAATAAACATATTCGCACTCCAAAACTGGGCATATGCACATACAATGTACATATTCATACCTACCGAGTACCTACTCCTTTTTTCAAAATGTTCAATTTTCAATGACTTTACTGCCGATTTTGCATTTGCTTCCATTGACTTTGTGCTCCGCGATGTTACAACTTTTTTCAAAATCAAATACTCGCTTATCTACAAGATGAAAGACAGCAGGGGTTTGTTTCAGATGAGCACACTCAAAAAGGAATGAATGTAAAAATAGCTTAACGACGATATGTTATGTTCATTTGTAGGCGAATAAATATAAATAGATATAAACGAACATTAGATTGGCTTAATTTCAGACGATATTTAGTTAATTTTTCAAAATCGACCTTCCATATACCACATGCGAATATCGAACTGAGATCGAACTTATAAGGACTAAATACTTCGGACAAGTAAGGTTCCGCTTTGCTACAGGATCCAATATCAATGTTTCATAATCACTAACAAATGCGAATCTTCAAAAAGGAGATTCATTTTCAAACAATTTCGAATTCTTAGCTAAGCGCAATGCTTATAAGGAAGTTTTTAAGCACAAAGGACTCCACACTACTTTGATTGACCCCTTTATACACATTAGAGGGCTGCACGAATGGATTCGAAACGACCAACAAAATATTCGCGGCCGTCCAATTACAGTACCTACTTGTTTCTGTCGTTTGCGAATAAGCGCAAGTAGAGCACAACCATAAACAGAACCAATACAATACTTATTCTTAGCGACAATTACATGACCTTAAAAAGGTTCTGCAAATAGTGTACACTACTTGCGAATACTTCGAATATAATCGAAATACATATATGTATGTATGTACATATTTTCATAAACACACATTCAGACGTTGTGTTCAGCAAAATTACGCTGCTAGTGTGAGTGTGTGTATGCCCAGCCAGCAAGGTACCGTACATTTTACGAACATTGCGATTTACGAGCTATTCTCGAATAAGAAAACAATAACAAAAGAAACTTTTTTCTATCATGTCAAAAAAAAAAAGAAAACGAAAAATTTCAAACTCAATATTTTAAAAGTACTAAGTATGTATGTATATTTGTAAAATTTCTACATTTACGATAAAAAAAACGGACGTAAAAAGATTCATATACGAGTGCTTTTTCGATACATTTACGACACTCGTAGGCACTGAACATTTTAAAGCGAAACAGTATTCGTAGGCGAATCGTAAACGGATATCATAAACGATATTTTATTAGAGTTTTCTTCGAGAAAACATCCGTTTACGAGCTCGTTTACGAAGATTTTGCTGGCTGGGTGTGTATATGCATACACACTAGAGCGGGTCGATTGGTAGGGTCCAAAAAAAAATTAACAGGGACACATGGCGATTATGAAAATTTGGATAATTTCAAGCTTTTTTTGCCCAAGAAACGATATGTCTAAAATAAATTTCGAACCAGAGCTTTTTACGATCTGCATACATATATTACATATTTCCAACTGTTCTATAACCAATGCTTCGATTCTTTTGAGTTTTTCGGCATTAGTTAGGAAACTTATTTGGCAAAAAGACGTGGTGGTCAGGTTTTGAAATTTAAAAAAAAGCATTACTCAAAAGTTAAATTTTTGGAAATAAGCGCTGTTTTGCAAGTTCTCTTATGTTTATTTTTTGGTCCACCTTAATTCCATATGCACATTAAATAAACAAACAAACCAAAGAAGCAACAAGGTTTTGCGAATACTTCATAACATGGTTATCATTATGTTTTACCCGTACGGGTCGCGTCGGCTCATTGCATGGGGAAGGTGAAATAGGTAAATGTACCAGCTGGTGGGGAGAAGGACGAACTCAAACTGAGCCTATGGTTGCCACACTTGGTAATTAATTCCAAAATAGGTATTTTTTTGCGGTTGGTAATTTGGTAACTACAAATGATTTAAGTATTTTTCTTTTTCAATATGATAAAATTATTCTAAGGTATACTTAATTTGTTAATGTTAAAAATGTTTTTTTTTTAATTTCTACTAAAGCTATGACCAAAGAAAAATCAAACGAACTACAAACAAAATTCATTCATAGATGTGATTTACGTTTCAGATAATTTTTTTTTGTAAACCAAAGCAGGTGTACTTCTTTTAAGTTTCTTTTATCATTCGAATTATGAAGGCGATAATTTATTAGTCTGTTTGTAATTTTTTGGTTATTTTGTTGGGAATTATTATCAACATTTTTTTAGGATAGTGGCAACCAATATCAACCAATATTGAGCGCGCTAATGCATATTCGGTATTGAGAACAAGAGAGCATATATATATATATATACATATGTACATTAAGGTGGGGCGAATTTTTTTTTTTGGAAATTCAATTTGTTCCAAAGCCAGAACGGCACCTTCCTAGCCCAGAAATAAGCCTGTAAAATTTTATTGACCTACTCGCATGTATTTTCCCTTAAATTTGGTATACATTTTATATATGAAAAGTAAGGTGGGTAAAAGGGGGTTGACCCCCACTGGGGGTGTTATGGAACGCACTGTAAAATGTATATGAAATTAAAGGGAATCAAAATACCTATCGAATGGTATGAAAATATTCGAAATCGGTTCAGTAGTTTTTAAGTAATTGCAATTTAAAGAATGCATAATATAAACTTTGACCTTTAATAACTTTTGTTGTTGTTGTTTCCGAAAAAAAAATTCACTTTAATACTCAGCTTAGCCATGTTTATCAATCCTCATACTTGGTTTTTTGCTTTTATAATTTTCAAAATTTCATATTTGTACCAGATCGTGCTTTCAACTTTGCGGGGCTGGGGGCAGTTCAAAATGTCATCCTATGGCCATAAAATTTTGTGGGGTTCATTAAGGCAGCTTTTCATTGGTACGTTCAAAAAAAAAAAAAAACAAAAAAAAGCTCCATATGTTTTCACTCCACCTTAATGTACATGCCAAAAGCACAAAGCACACTTGCTTCAATAACGACACAACACAATTTTCTGAATCGATACTTAGTAGTGAGAATCAGTGTTATTTATTTGTTATGAAATTTTATGGTCATAGATGAAAATTAAGGGCTTTATTTAAAAAATATTGTTGCTTTAGTATAGTAGCTTACTTCCATATATAGCGAAGAAGACATAAATTGGCTTTTTTAAATTATGACACTAATGAAGTAAATGGCATCGGAGTTCGAAAGCAATAGAGCGAGAAAAAACTGCAAAATTAGCGATTGTACAGAATTGCCGCTGAGGCCACCAAAGTGACAATTTGAACCTTTTTTAAGAGCCAGGCTACCGGAACCCAACTTTTTGAAAATATGCAATATTTGAACCTTTTTAAACATTTGGGCCACTTTTGGTCCTTTTTTACTTTCAAACCTATAATGTAATAAATATTTTTTAGTTTTTTTCTTAAATATAAAAAAAGCTTTTTTACGTTTGTTTTTACATGGCCGTTTTCTGCTACTGTTGTTGGTATGTAGATTGTAATAAAAGGAAAATTGAGAATTAAGCAAAACAAAGCTGACGGCGGTGGTAGCTCAATGGGATGCTATTGGCTTGCCAATCGAAACGACTTAAGTTCGATCCTCGGTTGAGGCCGCCTGAAGAAGTCTGATGAGGGGATGTGGTGGTCTCCGAAATGGATCCATAACCTCTACCAAAAAAATTTTTTAAATTTTTCTTAATTAAAAACTGGCCAATAGCTCATATAAAATTCACATAAAAAAGCCTCTTTGTTACCTTTTCACTTTTCATTAGCAATTCTCCGCTGCGAAGGTAAACCCCGAAAAACTTATTTGGGAGTAAAAATTTTTAGAATGCAAGAAAATTGTTTTAACAAACCGAAATAGAAGAGTTTTCGCACAACGTGGGGGAATGAAAAACAACTTAAATGAGAACTAGTTGTGAATTTGTTGCAAATATGTTATCGCTGCCAGCAGTGCATCAGCAGAAAGATTATTTTCAAAACTTTCACTATTTAAGACCAAGGGTACAAACCGCTTGCAAATTGCTTTAAGCATTAAATAAACCACAAAAATATATAAAAATGTGTTTCTAGCTAAAAAAAAAATTTGGGAAACACTTTTTTTACTTTTTTCGGCCACTTTTCGAAATTTTTTAGCGGCAACACTGCACATTTTATTATTGGTGAATTCCTCTCTCTATATAAAACAATGTGGTTTTCATTTTTAGTGTTTCCGTACGCGCTGTGCGATGAACATCACTTAAGGCGGAGTGTACATCAACTTCGATATCGCCTTAGCTCCCCTTTCCCCGGAAATTATGCAGTGCCCTCGAAAGCCCATGATCGCCCCTCTGCTGCGTTTATGTGCCTTGCGGCGCCCATCCCTGTTTTACTCGATCGTGGCGAATAGTGTACAGTGTACACTAATCGCTCCAACAGAGCAAATATAAATAGTATTTGTTTTCCAAATGAAAAGTATGGGTTTTATTCGTAGCTGCATTGAAATTGTGCTGTGACTAATTGTACAATGCATAGAGTATTCGCAAATATAGAAGAGGCAAATGGTATTGTGTAGAGGCCTAATACACATATAGTGGTCTAAGGTATTATATCAAACTAGTATCGCCGGTGGTCGAAATTCGACCATGCAATTTATTTTTTCAACTTTGTATTGGTACAAAAATTATTCCTTTTCGCGGAGATAAGCAACACCTTCCAAATTCCAGTTGTACCGCAACACTGATTTGCCCTTTTGATCACGGTCCGACGCGAAATCATGGTCAAAATCAAGGCAGTTCTATCAAGGTAGGCCCGGTGGTGAGCGCTTTTAAATTAAAGCGACTCTTCAACTGTGTTTACGATAGTTGTAAACACGTTTACGATATCTATTTATCTTAACTAAAAGTTTTATTTATTAATCATAAAGAAATTAAATAATTTATAGAAAAAATTATATGCCTATGCACTGCTCCTCACTCATACGAACACATCCATATCAATTTTATGTGGATATGAGTATGTTAAATGTGCAAAAGAGCCTGGCAATTGTTTGTATGGGAAAAATGTTAGCCTATTAATATATAGATAGTGGGCACATTTGCCAACGAAGCAAAAACGAAGTAAATCAAAAATGGTACAAAACTAAAAACTTTATTTATTAATTATAAAGAAATTAAATAATTTATAGAAAAAATTATATGCCTATGCACTGCTCCTCACTCATACGAACACATCCATATCAATTTTATGTGGATATGAGTATGTTAAATATGCAAAACAGCCTGGCAATTGTTTGTATGGGAGAAATGTTAGCCTATTAATATATAGATAGTGGGCACATTTGCCAACGAAGCAAAAACGAAGTAAATCAAAAATGGTACAAAACTAAAAACTTTATTTATTAATTATAAAGAAACTAAATAATTTATAGAAAAAATTATATGCCTATGCACTGCTCCTGACCCATACGAACACATCCATATCAATTTTATGTGGATATGAGTATGTTAAATGTGCTAAACAGCCTGGCAATTGTTTGTATGGGAAAAATGTTAGCCTATTAATATATAGATAGTGGGCACATTTGCCAACGAAGCAAAAACGAAATAAATCAAAAATGGTACAAAACTAAAAACTTTATTTATTAATTATAAAGAAATTAAATAATTTATAGAAAAAATTATATGCCTATGCACTGCTCCTCACTCATACGAACACATCCATATCAATTTTATGTGGATATGAGTATGTTAAATGTGCAAAACAGCCTGGCAATTGTTTGTATGGAAAAAATGTTAGCCTATTAAGATATAGATAATGGGCACATTGCCAACGAAGCAAAAACGAAGTAAATCAAAAATGGTACAAATAAAAATAAAGCAGTAAAGTATAATAAATACGAATTAAGTAAAATTGAAATAAAAAGGAAAAATATTAAATTAAAAAAATATAAGATAATAAATAAGAGAAATAAAATAATAAATAAATGAAAATAGAAAAAGGCCTAAAACAAAATAATAAATAAATGAAAATAGAAAAAGGCCTAACAGTAAATAGAGCGAAATTAAAACAAAAATTGAAATGAAAAAAAAATAAAAATAAAAAACACCTAATATATGGAATAAATACGAATTAAGTAAAATTGAAATAAAAAGAACAAAATATTTAGATAAAAAGAAATAATATAATAAATAAATGGAAATAAAAAATAAAAGGAAATAAAATAATAAATAAATGAAAATAAAAAAATTAAAGCGTGAATAACGGGTATTCATGAACATTGATGTGTAAACAGTTTCGGAATGGGATATTTATTCCCTTTTCTTTATTCCTTTTTTTCCTGGTTTTCTATGGATTAAAAGGCGACTATCGTTTTTGTAATTTTTTGTTGTCATTTGTGACTGCTACTATTTTGTTGTTTTTGTTTGTTTTGGTTTTTGGTTTTTGACTTTTGATTTTTTATTTTGTTTTGCTTTGTATTGCTCAGAAACATGCAAGATCATCCGAGTCCACGTCTGACCCATATCTGGAGACCCGGCCTAGGAATCATAAAGAGTAGAGCTCCGTGCAGAAGTCCTGCTCAACACCTTTCATTTGATACCAATATTGCTCAGAAACATTCCGGGTTAATCCGGAGTCACATTTTGACCCATATTTGGGGACCCGACCTAGGACTCAAAATGAATAGATCTCTATGTGAAAACCCTGCTCAACACCTTTCATTTGATACGAATATTGCTCAGAAACATTCAGGGATCATCCAGGTCCTCGTATTGCCGCATATCTCGGGACCCGACATAGGAATCATAAAGAGTAGAGATCCGTGTAGAATCCCTGCTCAGAACCTTTCATTTGATACCAATATTGCTCAGAAACATGAAGATCATCCGGGTCCTCGTATTGACCCATATCTCCGGACCCAACCTAGGAACCATGAAGAATAGAGCTCCCTGAAGAGGGCCTGCTCAAGATCTTTTATTTTATACCAATTTTACTCAGAAACATTCAAGGATCATCCGGGTCCTCGTTTTGACCCATATCTGCAGACCCGGCCTAGGGGTCACAATTAAAACATCTTCATATCAAAGTCCTGCTCAAAACCTTTCATTTGATACCAATATTGCTCAGAAACATTCAAGGATCATCCTGGTCCTCTTTTTTCCCTTATCTCGGGACCCGACCTAGGAATCATAAAGAGTAGAGCTCAAAACCTTTCATTTGATACCAATTTTGCTCAGAAATATTCAAGGATCATCCTGGTCCTCTTTCTTTCCCATATCTCGGGACCCGACCTAGGAATCATATAGAGTAGAGCTCTCTATAGAAGGCCTGCTCAAAACCTTTCATTTGATACCAATTTTGCTCAGAAACATTCAAGGATTATCCGGTCCTCGTTTTGACCTATATCTGGAAATCCGGCCTAGAGGTCACAATTAAAAGAGCTTCATATCGAAGTCCTGCTCAAAACCTTGAGCCTCATTTGATACCAATATTGCTCAGAAAATTAAATAGGTAGATGTAGGTATGCATATCCATACATTTGCATACATGTTCAAACAGGTTGGTCCTTTTTATTTTGCCAAGCGAAGTGAAGATATATGCATTTGCACGGCTATGCATGCAAGCATTTGTAAGTACATGTCTATCTACCTATCTACCACTGACAAAGCCAAGCGATTCACACGGACACAGCAGCGCTAATTTATATTGGTTACCTGTTTCTGGTTTTGGTTACTTTAATTTTGTATTTTGGTAAATTTTAAATTTTTTAAGTGGCAACGCTGCCAATGTTCACATCAAAAAGAAAGAGAGAGAGAGAGTGCTTTGAAATTAAAGCAACTCTTCAACTGTGTTTACGATATTTGTAAAAAATTTTACGATATCTCTTTCTCTTAACTAAAAACTTTATTTATTAATTATAAAGAAATTAAACAATTTATAGAAAAAATTATATGCCTATGCACTGCTCCTCACTCATACGAACACATCCATATCAATTTTATGTGGATATGAGTATGTTAAATGTGCAAAACAGCCTGGCAATTGTTTGTATGGGAAAAATGTTAGCCTATTAATATATAGATAAGGCGAGTATAAGGTATTTCTGAAATGGAAAGAGAGGACATTGAGTTTTGTGAACAAGTATGGGCAATGAGAGCACAATGTGCTCCGAGCGTAAAAAATTTTGTACGTATAGACACCGAAATATGAATAGGCATTATTATAAGGTTATTATACTTCACATAAGCCCTTATTACAGGGAACTATCAAAGCCTTATTTCCCATGACGAATAAGCCGTATAAATAAGGTTTCTTCAGAGAGACAGAGAATTCCTTATACCCTGGTAACTTCAACACGGGAAGATAAGCCCCTTGACGCCCTCTACAAATGCCAGTGTGTATGTTTGTCTTTGATCTAAAATATTAACGTATCGCAGTAGCATTTGCATGGGGCAATCGTTTGTTGCTGATAATTGTAATAATTTTAGTATCACAGCTCGTGCTCAATATCTCTATATGTATAAATGGAGATAACAAATACCACATACCACAAACCATACATTCATTTATATGCGTG
The DNA here is from genome assembly GCA_960531455.1 of Urophora cardui. NCBI lineage: Eukaryota > Metazoa > Arthropoda > Insecta > Diptera > Tephritidae > Urophora > Urophora cardui. Next base: position 1,452,936 of record OY482674.1, on the reverse strand, counting down.
TATGCCACATTCCACATGCCATGCCGATAATATTTGGCATTTTGCGATTACAATGCAATGGCTCTGTGTGTGGCAGGCAAGCTAAGCGTGACGCCATTTATTATTATTATTAGTTAGTTGAATCGAATTGAAACGAAAAGTTTTCAACACATGATATAGCAAACATATATGTATATATGAATCAAAAAACCCAGCAAACAGACTCGTAAGCCCGTTGTTAAACTGGAATAAGCTGGCAGCGCTGCTACTGCTTGCACTCATTCTCTCTGCTCCAAATGTTTTAATACTTCATTTTCACACGTCCCAAACGGAGAGAAAGGGAACTGAGTTTTTGTGAGCAAAGTACAATGTGTGGCGAGCGCAAAAATTGCGTATTGTCGCTCAGTCCCTTTTCAACTGGCATGCAATGAAGTAATAAGTGGTTAAGTACTCAGTCTTTTCTCATTCCGATAAATATGTACATATGTATATGAACAAGGACATATCGTCGTACCATATGAAAACTAGCACTTTCAAAATTTTTTACAAAGAAATTTTAAAATTGTTAGTTTTCTTATGGTACGACGATATATTATAAATGTATGAATAATAACGTTTCAACCCTAGCAGAATATATATTTTTTGTACTAATTGCCGCAACGCTTAAATTTCGCAAAAAATGTGAATTATGCAGATAAACAAAAAACCCATTATTATTAAAACATTTATAAGGTATTCATACACCACGTAAGGTCTGATCATCAGGTCATAATAAAGGCTTAAATAAACCTTATTTTCCTAGCGGATACCTCTTACAAATAAGGTGTGCTCTCAGAGAGAGAAAGAGAGGGGGGAGAGAGGGAGAGAGCGTTCCTTATGGCCTGATGCCATCAACACAGGAAAATCAGCCTTATTTTAAGCCTTACGCCATACAACTTTGCTTCCCTTCTAATTTTCAGGCATTATTTCGTAACCTTTAAATCTACTGTAGTAATCCTTAATGTACATAACAAACCAAACACATTCCCATGCACGTAAATATGTAAGTTTATTTGTAGTTATCCTTTTTGACACGCAATCGATGCTTGCTTGGGTAGGCGCTTCGGCCCCTCAAATCACAGCCATTCTCCCTGCTACCTCTAATATCTATCTATCGACTTTGCTTGGCGCCCATTTAATATTTATTTGTGCAATATGTATTATTAAAATCGTGCGGTTTGGAGCGCTGGCAGTGCTTGAATTAAATTGCGGCCACAAATGATAGGCGTGGGTGGTGGTAATTTAGGCGGAGAAGGACGTGAGGCAAACAATCTAAGTATGTGCTAAGTTTTTGAATATTTTGATAAATTAACGGTTGGTGTTGAGCTGCTTTTTTATGTGTGCGTGCTGCATGCGAATTTAAAACACGCAGGCAGTAGCTTTTATTGGCAATAATGAGTTTGTTGGGCATCCAAATTAGTAAACACTCGCTGGTAGCGCTGGTGAATGAGAGGTTATACGTTTGTTTTCAGTAGACGGTTAAAATTCATATTGGATCGAAGTAAAAAGTTTGGGCAAAGCAGAGCAAAAATATGCAAGGAATAAAATTTTAGAATATTTTGAACCGTTAACTTTCCCAAAAGAGGTTATTTCCCGTATTTTAAAAAATGAAAAGAGTCAAACTATACAATTAATAATTTTGTGAATTTATTGGGAGATAAATCGTCCCAATTTGAAATTTATAAAAGTGGTCTTCATCTAAAGTGATAAAGTAATAAATTGTTAAAGTTTATCAGTTTACTCGCATTTTTACATGAACGCACCTTGGTAAATAATTGTTTAAACTCTTGTCAGATGTCAATGTCAAATTGATTAATAAATAAAAAAAACCCAATAAAATAAACAAAAAATGCATATAACATTTTTGTAAAAATTGTTTTAATAATTCGTGCTAAAATGCCGAAAGAAAGCAGCATTTCTTCTTTTAAATTGAAAAAGTAAAACTCACAATGGGTCAGACTTGAATTTTACCGAAATTTATAAATTTACGCAACAAAATCGTTCGGTAAAGTGATAAATTTTGCTTAGATATATTTTCATACAAAATTTGACAGATAATTTATCACAATTATTATTTTATCACTTTACCCCATTTACCAGCAGTTTATCACTTTAGATGAAGACCCTTAAAAATTTTTAAGTATTAAAAAGCTAAAGTGAAAGTTTGAAAATAAATTTTGAAGTTTTAAAGTAACTTCAGAAATAAAAAAAATTGTTTTGAAATAGTTTTTAAGTTATAAATTTCTGGAAACATGTTCAGCGGAAAACTCACTAGGGATATCCTCAGACTAAATATTTGTATTAAAAAATAACAAACGAATTTGTATAATAAATTGATCTTCTCACCCCCTTCCCCATTGCACCCCATCCATCCATCTATACGGTTGTTCCTTTAATACAAGCCAACATTTTGTTCACACTCCAAAAAGGAATTCATTGTACATACATATTTATAAAATTTTCTCATTTTCTCGTTAACAAAATACAAAAATCTAAATGTTAGTTTCGCGTGCATAGAAATCTTGCAACATGCCACCACATGCAGTACATGACATGACACTTGCCACTATTTAACACACACACACACACACACACACACACACACACACACACACACACACACACACACACACACACACACACACACAAGCGCAGGAAGTATAATACATAGTCTAACAAAAAGAATTACTTTATATCAAATCACAGCACGTGCAATATATTTATATGTATTTTCCTCTAGTGTTGCATTTTGCACTCTGCAACACTTGTGGCAACCATTACAAGTAAGTAAAATGCCAGAGCGCTGATTTTTGTTTTGTTACAACGAAATTAGAAATTCTCAGCATGTCACGAACAACGCCACCAAAAGCTAAATTTAACTGAACTTAACTCAATTCTGCGGCGGCGGCTGTCGGAGCTATCGGCAGCTTAGTTTTTTGCTTTTCTGTTGGCTGTAGAAAGTCCGCATATTTTATATATGAGCGCAAGTGTAGAGTCTAGACAAAATATGATGGCATTCACATGTTCGGCTCTAAGTCGGACGAGCTAAAAGTTGCCACAGGAGATGAGGGAGGTATCAACAGTTGTTGCTAACGGTTGCTGAACTAAGCTGAGTGAGTTGGAGACGGCTAACAGGAGGTCATAAAGCTTTGTTTGTTAGAGCAGCATGGCGTGCCAATATTGCCACATTGTTGCGAATATGTTGAAGTATGTTTAGTATGTAGTAGTTTGATGGATATTTCGTCAAAATTTCCTTTTCCACATTTCCTTGTTGATTTTTTCTTTTTTCTTCTTCTCTACTTCAATGCTTTGCTATTCCGCCACTGCATTGCGGCCATATCGAATGTCTAGGAACAAGTAGTACGTCAAACGCCGCAAAGTAGGCAACAAAAAACGCAGAAGGCAGTGGTGGTATATTGTTGTTGTTTTCCTATAGTTTGTTGCCACCTTTTTGTTGTACAACCGCAACTCAATTTAAGAATGTCAATTTTCGATTTCATTTTTTTTCCGCTATGGATAAAAAGCGCCAACACAGCAAGGAAAGGAAAGAAAAAAATGACAAGCATGCAAAAGCTTTTTCTTTTTCCAAGCGCACACGCACAGGCACATATTAACATTTTACATGGCCACCTATTCAGTGGCGTTACGGACGCGTGTTTTGGTTTTGCTTTATATCCTTCGTTTGGCTGCCATCGTTGTGGCTGTTTATATGCTGCCAACGCCTTCTAGTTACGTTACATACATACGTTCATCCACTGACTAAGTTTTCATTTCATAATCTATTGGCAACTTTATGCGTTTTCTAAAATAAAATTGTCGACAATTTAGACAGTCAGTCATTGCGTGATGTGTGCACAATATCTGCCGTGTGCGATTTGAGAAAAATTAAATTTTCCAAAACCTAAACGCCATAGACACACATGCATAGACTCCAACCCAACCCAGAAATATAGTGTCAAACTCTTTCCTTTAAAACAACGTCTAAGCAAATGTAATGGACATCACTTCAATGCTTCGCATGTAGAGCTTCCTGTGCTTCTATTACGAGCTAGCGAGTTGGCACAAAGTGATGGAAAATAAACTGAAAAAAAAGCTATCACTTCCCCTTCAAAAAGTGGTCTAATTTCTATGGCATAAGCCTTATTATAAGGTATTAAGCTCCACATAAGCCTTTATAATAAGCAATTATCTAAATTTCAAATAAGGCCTCCTCTCAGAGAGAGAGAGAGAGAGAGAGAGAGAGAGAGAGAGATAGGGAGAGCTATTTGTGGGCTGATGACATCTACACAGGCAGATAGGCCTTATTATAAGGCTTTATTCGTAAAACAGACGCCCCGTAGAAATTTCAGGCATTGTTTTATAAGACTTGTGATCATCTGAAATACACAATCCTCAAATAAGGCGTACATTTTTTGGAGTTTGCTAACTTTTTCTACTGGGTACACATGAGCACACAAAAAATGCACGTGCAGCGGAAAATCAAAGCTCCTTTGCGTGCCTGTTATTAGAAACATGTGTATGCACAAACAAATAGCCTGCGGTGTGGGCGTAGCCAATTATGCGCGCTTTATGAAATTTCCATAATTTCGCAAATATTAACTGGCGTTTTTATATGGGGAAATGCAAATTTTACCCTACCTTATTTGTTTGGCAAGAAGTTTTTTGTGTGCGTGTGTATCTAATGGGCGTATGTGTGAGAAAAGTAAATTGCATGTTTTCCTCCTCGAGCAGTTGATTGTGGAAAATTGAGTGACTTTTGATTGAAGCTAAAGCCTTGGATTAGCTGCTGCAATGAAAAGTTGGAATGGGCTTTCGTATGCGAATTTTAAAAAAGTAGTTACCTACGCTTGTTGGTGATTACATTGTTTTTAAAACAAATTTATAAAGCAAAAAAAAATGCTTAAAGTTTTGCTTACCTACTAAAGTAAATTCTGCTTGAGGAAATTTTTTGTGGAAAATGTTGTTTTTAAAAGCTTTAGAAGAAAAGGTCTTTTTCCTCAATTACGTCTATTCTTCCTAAAATCTCTTCACATATTTCTCTCTCAGGCGTTCATCGCTCATCTATGTACATGCCATGGCTCTATATCAGCTCCGACATTATTTCTTACATTCTCATTGAAATGTGGCAGCCAACAAACAACAAATCTCTTTTGCTATAAATTTCAAATATATCACACACCATTAAACATTAATTACGCAAATTTTTAATGACAATAATGTACACAATTTACACTTATCTTAAAGCTCGCGAACGATCTCCTGGTGTCATCCAGAACTTTTATTCGCACATACCCTTCACAACACACTGTCACCCCTCACCCAAGCATAAAGTCCGCTCCGAGGTGGTGCTCCCTGGCGTTTGGTTGGCGTTAGCTCTCGAGTATGAGTAATTGTGAGAATTTTATTACCCGGTTGTGACACTTGAAAACTCCACTCATGAATAGCAAATGAGTTTTATTTTGCAATAAAAATTAAAAAAGTCGTACTTATCTAACAACAACAGCAATACTTAGTAATAACAATAACAATTTTGTGATAAATATAAATACGTATAGAAACATATACATATGTCTGAACGTATGTATGTACATATGTATGACAAAAAAAAAAAACATTAAATTTATGTTATACGATGGAGTCGCCGACATGAGCAAATAAATTACCTCGAGAGTGACGTCGTAGTCGACAATCGGCAGTGGGCGATTTGTGGCAGATAGAGAGATCGAAGAGAGAGAAGACTTGTGGCAAAGGCGACAGACAAGTGTAAGGTAAAAGTTGTGGGCTGCAAAAAAGCAAAAACCAATGCAAAAAGGTTTTATATTCATGGTAGGAGTATGTGACAAGTGTTGAGTTGAAAAAACACACCCTCAGCGTTGGCACTCATCGCCATATGCATGTATGCTCGCGTTTGCAAAAAATAATTGCACTTTTTTCAAATTCAAATATTTTAAATTTCCTCAAAAGTCATTAACACTTAGCCTCAAGAGTAAATAAAAGTAAAGAAATGAAAACAAATTGTTTTAATGAATGCATGTCCTCAAGGTTTTATGTACGGGTTTGGTTCCCCTTATAAATACCCAGTTGTGCGTAAAACATTAAGGGCTACAAAACCGCATACTTGGAAAGAGAGTTTTTAAGGTGCAAAATCCTGCAGTTGGATATGACAGAAAAATTGCCAAAATTCAACGGAACTTCTCTGACTGAACTGAACTGACCTTGGTAGAACTATCTGGGCTATAATTCCCTACATAAGGAAATACTTAGAAAAGGTCGTTAAAGTGTTTCAAGAAATTGAAAACGTTTGGAAAACGCATATATTTTTGAAATCGCACCCTCGATAATGAATATCCACAACTGGTTATATTTTCAGATACGCCATCTGCTATTAAATCTATCCCCTTTGCTTCTCAACAAAAATGAGCTACTAATAGAGGAAGTCCGACATCAGGCACACGTATGTATGTATGCCGGGAAAGGAATTCAGGAAATGCAACAAATTTTTATGCTAATTTACCCTAAAGCGAAATGCCACTTGAAAGGTAAAAACAAGCGCCAGTGCATTTTTTTATTCTTTTTTTTTGTTGGTGTGAAAGCAACTTGTCAAAAATTTTATGAACTTGCAATAAAAGGAACAAGAGAGAACCTATGTAACTGCGAAATGCAAAATGCAAAAATGTGTAAAAGGAGTGCGCGCTCACAAAAAGTGCGCAATTTTAATGACACAAACATTTATGTAAATGTCCTGTGCCATAACATAAAAAAACCAAATATAAGGATATGATGGCCTGAGCAGCCCTCGGCTGGTTGAATGTGCTGCTATGTCCTTCATAAAAAGCTCTTTGGCAGCAAAATTGCAAAAGATATTAGACAATTGCAAACAATTTTCATTTGAATTTAAAGTGTGAACTTGCTTTGTGGTCTGACAGCAAACTTATGCAAATTGCCTTCCCTTGTGGTTGTTGCTGTTGTCTTTTACTGAAAATTTGTTATATGAAAATTTATATTTTCGGTTTGTTTTTAATTTAGTTAGACACTAAATTGCCTGTCATTAGCAAAAAAAAAAGTTAGTTATGTGGGGAAGGTGATATTTTTCTTAAATTTCTGATTCGATGTAACGTAGTTTAGGAGGATAAAACAACTACTTCGAAAATGTTTGTCGCCAATATATTTTTTTCGATAATAAAACGATTCAATTTTTCAAATTGCTGCTTAGAAATGCAAGAAATCGTTCGCAACGCTAGAAAATACAATAAATCTACCTTGCAAGTGGTCAAACATCCTTTAAGGTAGTAATGCCGATATATTGATGTATCGATAATTTCACTCGCTATAAATAGATATTCCTTAAAATATCGATACATCTTTCCAATTTGCCCATCCCTATTAACTACCAAATCCCATTGTTCGAATTTCATCACCGAACCTTTGCGTGTGTAACAGAAACTGTAACCGATAAGTTTTGGAATTTGCTGATTACTTAGTTAGTATTCTTTCTTAGTTTTGTTTGGCATAATTCCAAAATCAAAATTATACATGTGTTGCAATTTTGGAAAGGTGATTGTTGGACAGGCTTTTTAGTTAATGCCGTCACTTAGCTGAAGGGATTAATGTGCGCTAAATTACTTTTGTTCGATGGTCGGTTGGTTGAATGTTTTGCATTTTAGTTGGGACAATGGAAATTGGTAAGGGGATTTTACGCATTTGGAATTATTTAGTTGAATAAGTGGACTAAGATATAAATAAGGTATTTGGTAGGAAAGTAATTTAGGGATATGGTATTTATATATGATTTCTTGCAAAGCTCTCTAGAAATCATGGTCTTTTATTCTCACCCTCTAAGAAATAATGCTTTTTTAACCCATTACGCACACTCTCTCCTTTAGTCATTGCCCTTTAATACGTAAAAATGGCTTCCGTTTTTGCCAGTGGTACATGCACCCGCCTGCTATTATCTCCACACATCTATTGAATACCCTTATAGCCTTTAATTTAACACAAAAAATAAACTCTACTTTCGCTAAATTTACACTTTACAATGCCGTCTCAAGCACTTACATTGATCACCTACTGTGTTAGTTGCTTTATTCTCTTTTATACTTTTTTGTCATGCCGGAAAATTTGGCAACCACTCTTTGGCAACAACACGTGCTACGTTTAAATTGTTACAACACCACAGGACACTAATCCTGTTAGTTGTTGCATAAGCACAAAAAATTGTTCAGAATTGTAAATAAAAAACATCTTTTGCTGCTTTTAGTCCACTTGCTGTTTTTTGCCTTTGTTGCGCCAACAGCTTGTATGTATATTGAAAAGGCGTTAAACCGTAAGGAAAATCTTTAAATCCTTTTCCGCACACACACACAAACACATACAAAAAAGATCGCTGAAAATGTAAGGACGACAAGCGAAGTCATCAATGCCGCCGCCGCCAAATCGCAGCAAATCAATACCCGTCGGCTAAAAGTAATCAGCAAAATCATCTTCGCAGACTTTGCTGGGGAGGAAAATAAAAATGAAAATGAAATGAAATGTATTTTTAGAAACATTCGACATTTTTCAACTTCCTCTGGCTGCAGGATTTCGCTTTCACTTGCTCGCTTTGCTTAGCCGAGAATATTAACAGAATGAATGTCAGACTTGATTACGTCAGCAGTCTATAGTTATATTTTGGTAGAAACGCCCCACTCGCTACAAAACTGGCAACCTTGGCGATGAGCACAGTGGGCATATTCGTAGAACTTCGAGACGAAATAAAAAAAAAACACTAAGATATTTATGATGAATTTATGTTAATGAATAATGGTGAATGGGGAGCGATGAATTTTGAATAGTAAAATAATGAATTTTGACTGATGAATAATGATTAATTAATGATAAATGATGAATGGTGACTTAACTATGAAATATGAATGAAGACAGATGAATAAATAATAAATGTTGAATAATTTCTGATTTCTTTATTTATTTTCGTTTTGATCGGCGTGAAATAAGACATGAGCATTCTTTAGAAGATACTTCCTTTCGCGAAACGTCCTATTTGCTTACCTGTTATTGACTCCTTTTCATTCAGTCATTGTGTTTTAACGTCCTTGTTCGCTTTCATCTCACTAGTTCTAACGACAAGTAAAACTACAAATGCCCGCCCGCTGTGTATTGGCAACGCCAATTTTGCGCTCAATACTTTTTTCTCATTTACATTTTCATGTAATACTTTGGCACGTTTTTTTTTCTTGCTTTCTCTCGATTTGCATTTAATTCTCAGCCGCCAACAATTGGCTCTTTTCTTCCTTTTATGAAAGACTTCAGCGCTTTGAATGTCAAATTGGTTTAGTAATATTTATTTTTCCTTTTTTATTTCATTTTTTTTTTGTTCATTTCCATATACAGCATCCTGTTTGTTGTAGTTTTAGCTTGTTTCCTATTGTCAATATTTTGCGACAGTCGTAATGCCAATTTGATTTTAAAATCACTTTTACTCCCAACTGTCGCCTTGCGCAATGTCGCTTTGTAAATCTGTTCTATTTTCAATTATTTTCAAAGGCTGCTTTGTGAGGCGAAACCGCCTAAGGCCTTTTAAAGTCACGCCGCCTTCTTTTTCAATCAATATATATAATTGATTGGCTCTTTCGAGTTGTGAATGCCTTAATGGTTTGTTAAGAGATTTGTAGTGTTTCTAATTTGTTCTAATGACATTTTTTCTAGGGTAGGAAAGCTGTTGGAAAACTGTGGAACAGTCAAAGAAGGGATTGGATAGAAAGAGTACTTACATGGGTGTGGCTGGCGCTTACTCACACAGCAGAGCACCCTAGGAGATCAGGGCCTTGCAAAGAGTTTCTTGGAATAAATTCTGAGAAAACACAAGTATACACTGAATATATCAAGTTAGAAGCTCTCAAGCTTCAACCCAAAGGAAGAATAAATGAAATTCTTTAAACATTTATACATACATATATGTACAGTGAATAGAAAGAAAAAATAATATAAGCTTTTAAGAAACTGAAAGAAAAAAGTAGCGAAAAAGCAACAAAATAATAACAATAACAACAATTAACACACCACAAAGAATATAAATGCCAAAAACAATGAGAAAAGATACACAAGTTTTTTTTACACTTTTTCATTTTTTCCTTCGCGATTTGGACAACGTTGCGTTAAAGCACCGTGAACAATAGTAGGTACAAGCAAATAAAACAAACACGATTGAGGTCAAGTTTTCACTCTCTATCACAATTCTCAACACCATTGTTTAGCGCGAAAAAAGGTTTTTGCTTATTTAATTTCATTCTTTTTACTATTTTTTCCACATACTATCTTCTTGAGCTGCATCTGACCAGAGCAGCATGTGTACAAACGTTTTTGAAGGGTTCCTTTTTGTTTTCATACTACTGAACTGAAATCAAACGTTGAGTTTCATATTATTTATGATGCAAATGACATATAACTGGAGGAGGAATAAGAACGATGGTACCTACTACTGTTTACGAAACAATAAACACTACATACAAAGCTGTTATGTGGAAAAAGAAGGAAAACTGTCAAAAGTTATGAAAAGTCATTTTCAGATATATGTACAAAACACACTAGCGAATTCAAATAAGAGGAAAAAATGAGGATTACACCTTTAGCGGATAATACATGAGATTTTGGAGTGAAACAAATAATAAAGGAAAATCTTTTGGATCAACATCTCTAATGCATGAGGGATTAACTAGAGCAGCTGGCTATGGAGCAAGTGGAGGAAGAGATAAAAAAAGGAAGGAATAGTTATTATTATCTTGCTCGGTATTCAGATGCTTGCTAGTTTAAATACCTGTGATGTGAAACCCGTTCCACAATGTTTCTAGGAACAGCATGTATGCAAAGCCTAGACATTTGTGACGTTGATTGACAGATATTCTCTAGGGTGCCGACAGAATAACTAGTATAGGTACATTAAAAACAGTAAATTTAGCACAATCCTAAAGCAAGTTGTTAAACGTTTCCATAGCATTTGAAATATATATCAAACTAAGGCTGAGAACTTCCTGGCATATCTGGACTGCTATGCCTTTTGAAATTGCCCTACCCTTTTGGCTTACTTTTCTCTCGATCTTCCGTTTGGTCTAGCTCTTTCATCAGTTCTGATGAATATCTCGATATCTTGAAATCAAATATCGACCCTTAGTTCCGGAACGAGCTTAATAACCACACAACTAGGTGAGATAAAAGTCAAATACATTTGGATGGGGAAATTTTCATGGTTGTCGGGTCTAAGTACTGGAACGATCCAAATACGTAACCGGTCAAGGACTGTCCCCCTTCCGAAAAATATTTTTACAATTCAATTTACAAGACATCAACTATAAAGAAGATATTCTAAGGATAAATGAAATGAACCTGGTTTACATACATATGCAAATAGTAAATAGACCATTGAAAAGAAATCAAATCATTAGAATTTTAAGCTTAACTAACGTAAAAAATTTACATAACCATGGAAATGAAGAATTAAAATCAAACAAGAAATGTGTCCTTTACACATTTGCAAACACAGATCCAACAATAACAAATTGCACACAAAAGCGTATAGCGTTCAATGGGAAATGCTTTATGAATGTTACTGATTGGTGTCATGCCATGGCTTGTCTGTAACTGTCGTCATTTTCATGTGTCAATGAGTAATGCGAATGTGGATATTGACAGGAATGCCACAATTTTCGCACAGAAACTAAAAAAATAAGAGATAAGTAAAAAAATTCAAAAAAAACTATAAGCAATAGAAGAAAAATGTCATGAAGATTTGAAAAATGTGCAAGGAAACGAAAAGGAGAAAGCAGAGAAATTGGAAGATGGCATGGCAAATGCAGTCAATTGACAGGCGGAGAGGTTATGGATACATAAGTAAGTAAGGAGATGTCTAAAGAAGGTAGTAACTGATAGATAACCGGATACATAAGCGATATTTTTGGATTTTAATAAGAGTTTCTTAACAAATCTGGTTATCTACTTTAGAGAACCTGATTATATATATTCTTCCACCCGATAGAGAGAGGAATTTTTGAAGATGAATGTGGCCTCCTCAAGCGGTAGCTTTACAGGATATCTATACGAACGCAACCGGGTATAATAGGAAACATTTTAGTATATAACGAATCCCGTTTGTACAACATAAAGATCTGTTCGAAAAGAAATTGACAGCTAAAACGATAGAGGGACTTAGCGGACAAGTAAGCTGGGCATTGCCGTTGAGGTGTTGAATGCGTGCGGCGTCGAACTGCAAATGACGCATGAAGTATTTCATAAAAAACAATAAAAACTTTGTGGAAGTATGCTGTGTGAGCATCGACGCAGGAGATCATCAGAGAGTTCCCACACCAACAAGATGATGCAATTGTCAAAAAAGAAGTACTGCACTGATATATCTTGTGTTTATTCATGTATTCACATATGAAAAAATGTGGTTATACTACTCAAACAAGACAAAACTATGCAAGTAACTTTTGAAGCTGTTATATAGTAAGTCAGTCTGTCGACGACTCGAACGCGAAACGAGATTTTGATGTGAAATTGATGATGATTGAGCAGTTGGTTGCTGCATGCGTGCAATCGAAGAACCCAAAAACAAAAACAAGCAGAAAAATTAAAAAGCAAAAATCAAATATTAAAAAAATTAAAAAAAGCCAACAAAACAATTCAAGAAATTGCATTGCCAGCGAGCAGTTTAAGCTTAAGCTCCATTGCAGCTGCTTTGATGAACGAACTTGCGCAGGCGTGTCAAGCTTTCAATTTAAGTTATTTCTTCATTTTGTTTTAAAATTTTGTGCCGTTCAGTTAATTCCCTTCTGAGACAACAGGTGTTGTTTGCCGTAAAATTAATGATACTTCTCAACAACAGCGCAATGCACTTGAAAATTATAGCTGACGGCAAACTTTCAAAAAAGTGTTAACACACCGGACATAAAGGCTGTGTGGCGTGGAGTGGGTTAATGACGATTAATTGTTGGTAATTTGTAAGATTAAATAAATAACATAAGTATATAGAGAATACACATTTTTTAACAGTTGTTAACACTTAAATTAATAAACGGTTTACGTTTTGGCGCCTGTGGTGATGATGGTTATTAAGGCGGCTGGTGATCGAAAAAAAGAAATGATGAATGACAAAAGAAGTGCAAAAAAGTGCAAAAAAAAAGTTGACTAAAAAATATAGGTAGTAAGATAAAAACAGAGCTGCTAAATTCCCATTCCATTTAGTAATGATTAATTTCCTTAGGTTTTTTAATTTCAATGATTATTTTTATTGTCTTTCATCAACCTAGGAATTAATAATCAATTGTAGTAAAACATTATAAAAAATAATGAAGAAAATAGTAAAAAAAACAACAAAATAATCATGCAAATTAAAATTAATTAATCGATTAATTATTTTACTTTTTTAACTTATAGCGTTTTCGATTCTGAACGAAAGGTGAAATTAATCGTATTTAGTCATTAAAGAGTTAAAAAATCAAAACATGTTATAATTAATAATCATGCAAAATGCGAATCATTAAATAGCGGGTCTGCTATAAACATTAGGGGGAACATTAGAGAAACATTGGTCCTGAACACATTTATCCTTGGGTTTTGTAAATTAAATTAAACAAATTGCCGCTAAATCGATTGATTTATTTATTGGACACGCTTTGTTTTGCCCACCTTCACCTTAGCACCTCCGGAAATGATTCTAACCTCCATGTTTTACAATTCCCCCAAATAACGTAATATCATGTTCAGACATAAAAATTAATTAAGTCAATTGGGGTTGATTGAACATCTTTAGATTTGGTGTTCAGACATATTTAATTTACTTGGCCCATTTAACAGGTTGGCTCAAGATACATACACAAATACACGCCGTGAGCTGAATATCAAACTCTCGTGACCTAAATGTCAAAATTGCAAGGAGGACGAAATAATTTGACATTCATCTCACAATTTTTACCAATCGTAAACACGAATGCATGTATAAAATAAGCAGAAATAAAAACAAATTTGGTAGGTGATGAAGAAGAACAAGAATGCAGCTGATCTGACGAACCAACCTGTTTAGTGGACACTGACGCTAATCACATTTCTCTTTTCATGACATTTCATTTTACTTATGAAACAAGCCTTTTAACAGGGTTGCATGCAGAATTGTTCTTCATTAACAACTCATTAATTTCTAATGAAGCATTAACTTGGTCAATTTTTGTATGGTAAATTGAGAATCATTGGGCTTGAAAATTGAATGAAGGCTCTTAATGTTCAATTAAGGTTGTGTCTGAACATAACATAAGACAATTTGCAAGCAATGAAATTGAAAAAGCTATAAATAAAACGCTAATCCTGTTTTCTGTTTTTTTCTTTTTTTCCCTTTGCCGTTATTGTGTCACGTTAAATTGCGAAAAACAGCATGATGCAATCACTTGTGTACATACTTATGTGCTTATGTATTTATTTTATTCAATTACTCAATGCTTGCGATACATAAAAAACAAAGAAGACCCTCTTCGTCTACCTTTCATTGAGCTCCTTGGATTATAACAAATTTTTTTCTTAATTTAAAATTCAGATTTGTGTAAGTATATTTGTGTAGTGTAGGTATGTATTATTGTCGTGTCTTATATTTTACGACATCTATTTACACCTCGTTGCCGTCGATCGTGTGGCACCAATGGCAGCCAAAAAGCATATTTCATTCAGAGAGAGCTAAAGCGGCTTAAGCGTGGGCTGGTACAAAACGACTGTTTAGGTTCACGACAAGATTACTGTATTACTTACATATATGTGAAAGGACTGATACCAGTTCAATAAGTTGGAGGAAAAATGGATTAATATCAGCCAGATGGCGATGGAGTCGAGGTGCCATTTCCACATATAAAATCAATCACTCCATATTATATTTATGTTTCATGGAATGTTTTAGCCAAGGACGCTGTTTTCCTCAAACATCTATTATATGGCGAAATGGATAGTCGAAGTTGAAGCCGAATCCTAATTGTTCAATGTAGGTACAATAACTTTTCCGCATTGACGGTGGAGTTACTCGGTAAAGAGGAAAGAATCTAACGTCAACTTACCGAGTGTTCTACATTTTAAATTAGATTATTTAGAATTCAAATTGTCAATTGAACTTAGAAGAACAGGCGAATTTTTGTCATGCCATGGTTTGTCTCTCAAATTACATAGTTAAGGCTCCTGCTCAGACTTCTTTGCTCCTCAAATCACGATTTGTGCACCTTCGTACTTCTATGGCCCCGTAAGTTCTTTCGCATTTACGCAAGTGCAAGTAAGTAAATCTCTTCACGTTCATATTTATTTAATTCCTCCGATACATTTGCGTATGTTTTTGTCATAAATCTTTCAATTTAAAGAACGTTGATGACAATCGGCGTCACATTTATGCGCGCACATAAATTGGCGGACTGAGTTGAGCTGGTCTGGCTGTCTCGTGGGCAACCTGACACGAGAAGCAACAAGAGAACATCTCACACGGTGTCTGGTGCTAGTATCGCCTTAACCGCAAACATCGCGTCTTCATCGTTCTCAATTTGACATTTGCCTCATTTCACAACAAATTAAATTGAATTGAATTATCACTCAGACAACAACATTATAGCTGGGTTGTGGCATCCTTTTTGCTGGCTTTTTCATTGATTGCAATTTATACACGGTGGCGCTGTGTTGTGAGGTGGTCTTGTTGTCCGCCAGCCAATTCACAGCTACCTTCAAGGTACATAGTGACTCGTCTGTTACTCCCACTACCGATGACACTTTTATTATGGATATATGTACATATGTACATACATATTCCCACATACACACATATTAGTACTTACTACAAGTACTTACTACGTCCATGTGTAGTTTGTGGGGTAATTGAATTTTTAATTTAACCATAAATTATAAATCCGCCTCGAGCAAGTAAGCACGATTCCGACGGCAATTGCGCGTTATTTATTCGATGTGCTATGAGTAGTGGAAACTAATCGTATGGATATGAATAATGAATATTTATTAGCTATTTGTCGCTTTGAATTTCTTTGGGAAGAAAAATATGACATTAAAGTGACAATTCGACGAAAAAAATGTTTGAGGAAGAAGGATAAATGACTTCTGTCGCAACCGTAATCAAGAAAGCTGATTTCAAGTTAGTGGTAGCCAAATATACAGGCTTCTTTGCAGAATCTCGTACTGCCAGGTCGCTTGCACTTTTTTGGGTTATCAAAATCTTGGGATCAATAGCTGTCTTTTTGAAACAAAAAGAATTCAGAGATAGCCCAATAAACATTAATCGAAAACGATTCATTTTCTCTTTGTTTTGGATATGAAACCTTTTTTTCTCGTATAACTATAGTAATATGTATGTGATTCTCATTTCTCAGCAATTTCACATTTCACAAATTTAATTGCTTTTGGAAAAACATTAAAGGCTTTTAGAAAATTAAATTCACAAAATTTAAATTTATTGAGTTAATTAATTACCATTAAATGAAACATACTTAATTTCTTGAATGTTAGCAGAGCTAACGAAAATTGTACAATTAAGAGGAGTTGGCTATCTTAGAAGTCTTACCTGCAAAGACAATGGAGAAAGAGGGAGAAAAGTAATTAGTGATTTTAAAATGCAATTAGTTACTCAAATTTATGCTTATAATTTATTAGAGCTAATTAAACTGCATGCAAATACAGTGGTACACATATACATATGTATACTAAATTGCAATTAAACATGAATATTTTCGGAATGGTGGGCATTTGAATAAGAAATAAGCCTCCAAAAAGTGGCCTAAGGATTTTCATTAAACAAGGCGGGTATAATGTATGTATCTCTCAAATAGAAATAGAGGAAATTGAGATATGAGAAAGCGTGGGGAATAATCAGCATGCTTTCAGCTGGCATGCAAGCAAGCAAGTGGTTCGTTAATCAAGGCAGGCTGGTCTCATTCCATTCATTTAGTTATGACCTGCGCGCGCTAGTAAGTTAGCAAGCTCTATGCTAACTAGCGCGGGAGGATCGATATAAAATCAAGTAATAACACTTAATCTTAAAGCGCAATTATCAGCAAGACAGGCCAATAAAAGTTTGTCATTTCATACGCAAGTTAAGCTCACAGGATTTGAAAATATTTAGGCGTAGAATTTTGGGCTACGCGCGTTTCTCCCTCACACTCTCTATCTCCTTTTCGCGAGCAGCTGGCAATCAGAATGGCATGCGTACAAATTTATATTTTGTGATATCAGCAAATATTAACTCAACTATGAACAGAAAAGACAGCTTGTAGAATTGACGATTGTAATATCTATGGCCTTGGCGGCGGACAAAAAAACACATTGGCGCACTAGATATAACGAAAATACTCTTGAAATTTGATTACAGACGAATGTGAAATGAAATAAACGAGAAGCTTACAAACATGTTACATTACAAACTCAATTCCACTTAAAAACATTCAAAATATTTGCATACACACTTTCAATTCGAAGCTCTCCCCTAGAGCATAATGGCAGCAGTTGACCATAAATCATAATAATAATAATAACTGTGCTGCCTATAAATTTAACAACAACAACCAACTGCCGTTAACGGAAGGAGTGAGAGGAAGAATTTAAGTAAAGACAGCAAGGCCAAATTGTTGCTTAGATGAACAAACTAGATACTCAAGTTTAAGGCAGTGAGAGTGTTAAATGACGACGAGCTCTGATCCAACCAAAGAACTCCACTCCACCCCACTCAAATTACTCAACAACAGAGGGCTTTTGGGCTGAAAATATGCCAATTGGCTTAAACTGCCAAACGGGTAGACGGTTAAATTAGCATAAATGTTAAAAACTTTGAATGGAATGAGTTGGTTGAAATTGGAATTTTTGTACAGTGACAGAAGGAGTTAGAAGGAGAAGGAGGAGGTAGGACTGTCACGCTAGATTGGCTTACAAACAATACTCATAGGATTTTTCGAGACATAAACTTTCACAAATATCCTGGGATATAAAAAAAGTTGTCTGCAGCAGCTGAACTTGATTAAAATTAGCTTTGGACAAATAAAATATTAATTGAGTTCGCTAACTGTAGAACATGCACAAAAAATCGCTCGAAGCAATAGATGTGGGAGAGCTTCGAAAACAAATTGGGATTAACAGGGAAAGTAATAAAAGGAGAATTATAAAACCTTATCAATTAACAAAGCAAACAAGTTCTGAAACGAAATTTATGATAAAAAAATTAAATTGTTGGGCTTGCCGACCATTGCCTTAAGTCAACGGCTACTACTGAAAAAATTTCAAAGAAACCTTTCAAGACTTTCTACATACAAATCGTTCATGGGACGTCACCGAATCGTCTCGAACCATTGCTGAATCACACCCAATCTTCACCGAATCTTAAGCGAATTGCCACGAAAGAGAATGTAATAGAATAGGATTGAGTTATTCTTTATAGATCCATATACCCGGTAGTCGTTTCTGCAATATTCTTCTGAGGTTTGGTTCTCATCCGCGCCAGCTCAGTAACCGCATTGGCAGGTACACTTGACATTGACCTCCACAACCTTCACTCTGCGTTGGCTCTTCTATTTCTATTTTTCTAATTTTGCCTTTTATTTGTTTGATATTTAATTCCAAATACAGTTTCAAGTGCACACTTGGCTTAGCCATTGCGACTACCACATTCTTCATCAACCTCCCTCTCCTTACTGCATTTGGCTGGGTGATTTGTACAATGTACATATGTTATGTTCCTTTCTGTTTCGGCTGCCTTTCATCGTCCATTCATTTGCCAAATTTCTCTCTAGTTACAATTGCCAAATATTGCAAATTACATAGATTATGTTGAGGCAATAAAAATGCTGTATATATTTACATATTTTCATACAATCGAGATCATATATTTAAATAAATACTAGATACCTACATATGTATGTACATACAAATGCATAGTATCATCTAAGTATTACCATTGTTGTACAATGAAATTGCTGCCATTTGTTCTGTGACCATCTCCCTTCCTTCCAAGTGCATACCTTCTTCTTCTTGCTTTATCCAGCCAGCCGTACAGTTGTTCAGTCCAGTTGTCCAAACCGTACTAAACCACCAGACCACATAGACCGACCAGTCGAAAAGTAATTTTCCTTTTTTGTGGTTGTTATTGTTGTCATTTGTTTTCCGTTTTACTGCGGTTACTATCATTGCTACCGTTTGTTACTTTGTATATTATTATTTTTATGTTTGTAACTGCTGTTGTTGTCGTATGTTTTGTGACAATTTAACCCACTAAGGCGCAAGTAAAGAATACCAGCTACCATTATTTCTTCTTATTCCATTACCTGTCAATGGATTTACTTCGTATTTCAAGTATGTGTTCACTTATGCACATCGCACATCACCGGGTTAATCCTATATACTATTGTACGTATGTATGTATGTGGTGTTCTGTGTTTTGTGTGTGGCTAAAGGATTTTGTACACTCAATATAATTAAAGGATTTACGAACTGCAGATTTTGGCAAACTCTAGCAATTCTAAGGCTTAAACAATTCAAATATTGTGTGGTTTGAGGTTGACACCTTCGATACACACCCTTGAGTGTTCGTCCCCCATTTACACCAAAGATTGTGCTTTGAAAATACTTTTTCTGGGGTGCTGTTTTGTGGTTCGCAATTGTTGTCTCACTGTTTTTGTTTGGAATACAACTTTAAAATTTATCACTTGGTGTTTGTTTGTAATCATCAACTTTTAAGCGCCACTTGTCCACTTTTACTTACTTCTCTCCAGCATTCGATTGTAAGCTTAAATTAAAAATCGTCTGCAGACAAGTATAATTGCGTTGGGGTTGAAATATGTACTACATGCTTCCCTCCTTCTCAATAATTGTCCTTTTGTTATATCGAGTGAACTTGATTTGCTTCGTTATGGATTTTGATTATTGGGGTTTGAGGTTAAAAAGGCAGTTTTGGGGGAACAAATTTATTATTGGGTAAGGTAGAAGAAATAAATTTAGAGAAATAGTGATGGGCGAGTTCGATATGTTTCATTCGATTGTTTCGATTTTTCAAACATCTGGAATGCTCTCAATGGTTTTCATTCGTATTCGAGTCCAGCTGCGAATAGCCGTCAATCGAATCAAAGCTAAAAAAACCATTCGGCCATTACTAATCGGAACAATCTACATTTCGGAACAATGGCAAACATATCTCGATTGTATAGTCGAGGAGCGAGTCAAGTTTCTACTCGAACATCCCAGACTCACCCATTACTTTATAGCATACCTGGGTAATACTGAGTAGTAATTGGACTATTACGTACTTAAATACTTTATATTTTGATCTTGAAGTAATGAGTCCGTACTAAGTACTTTCAGAATATTCAAGTACTAGTACAAGTACACTCAATTCTTTTCAATTACTTTGAAGTATTTGCTAAAACTTCAATTCTTTTTCAATTATTTGTACTTGTACTAGTACTTGAAAATTTGGGAATGCAAGTACCAGTACTACTCTGAAAAAAATACCCGTAGTTAAATCAACAACTTTCCGCTGTTGAATCTCCGTCTTTGATTCAACAGCAAAAGTATTTGTTTTAACGGCAAAGTTTTTGATTCAACAACTTTCCATAGTTAATTCAAAGACGGTCGTTTTTGATCCAAAAACTCCCTTGCTGTTGAAAAATTTTGAAGTAAATAAAAAATAGAAAATTTTCTTTCCAAACTTAAATTTTCGGGAAAAATTTATACATATGTACATATGTATATGTATGTACATGCAAAATATAATTACAAATAAAGGTAAGTCACAATAATAATATTTATATATTATTATAATATATTAATAGGCGCATTTCTGTCGTACCCAAGTATGAAAAGAATACTCGCTTATTCATCAAATTACCTTCAAAGCAACAACACCAACTGGACTATTTTTAATGAACTGACTATTTTGATGAATAAGCTAGTATTCTTTTCATACTTGGGTACGACAGAAATGCGCCTAATATTATATGTACATATGTACGTTTAAAAATACATATATGTATTATGTATTTTCAGATTATATATGTTTGATTATCCCGTTTTTCCGATAGCGAGCAATCGAGGTAAAACGAGCAAACGAGGCAAAACTTTTCGGCGATGATTGCGCAGAAACCTACAAATCTGGCGGTCGGAAAACAATGTAAGTTAATATAAAGAATGTTTTATGAGATAATAAAATAAAATCAGTTGTGTTTATGTGTTTGTGTGTGTAAAAAGCCCTACAGACAGTGATAGTCATTTGATATATCATTTGAGGTGCAGGATTGATGGATATTTCTGCCACTACTGCCTACAAGTTTCCATAATCTTTATATTGGCGCTGTGAAAATGTGATGCAAACCTTTGTGGCCGTGTCTCTTTCCACGCATCGTGTTGTTCAAATGATGCATCAAATGACCATCACTGAATGGAAAAAGTTTGTTTGGTGAAACCGGGCCTTAGTATTAATATTACTATGTATGTAAACATATATGTATTATATAAAAAAAAAACTAAATAAAATAATATCTATTATATTAAAAAGAAATTACTATTGTTTACATTTTTTTTGAGGTTAACTTAAATGCGTAAGTATTTGCTTCAATGGTGCCCATTTTTGGACCAAAAACTTTTGCGGTTAATTCAAAAGCCAAAGTTGTTAGCTTAAATACGAACAGTATTTAAATCAACAGTGCTCGTATTTGGACTAAAAATTTTTGCTGTTAATTCAAAAGCAAAAACTGTTAACTTAAATGTAAAAGTATTTCTTTCAACAGTTTCCGTTGTTAACTTAAATACGAAAAGTATTTGAATCAAAAACGCTCGCATCTTTCAAACAACAACGGAGCGTTGTTGGGCACATTTCAACTGCGGAAAGTTGTTCATTTAACTGCAAAAGTCTTTGTATTTACAGCGTTTTTTTTTCAGAGTAATACAATTCTTTTAAATGTACTTGTCACAAGTCGTACTGGTACTTGATATTACCCAGGGCTTTATAGTCTGTTCTTAATGGGAATACGATTTTCTCATGGTCTACAAAGGCCTTTATTATACGATAGGCATGATTTTAAATGGATATTGTGATACTCAAGTACTATCTGTACCAGACATATTCTCTGTGCGTGATCCGAAAATCATGGGTCTAGAGTAGAGTTATTATTACCTATAAAGCTAAATGCCTCTTTATTTTATTGATCTCAATCAGAAGAGGATGAACAAATATCTTTCCCTTGGAATTTCCATACCGCCTTAGGAAGTTAGTAACAGACATGCTCTGAAGAGTCTGCGAAGTTACTACCTTATGAAGTTTGGCTAACAATTCCAAAACAATTGGACAACGAATGGCTTTCTTCAAATCTCACCTTCGACAATGTATGTGTAAGGAGAGATTCGAGAATTAGATCCTTCTAAAGTAAAGCGTAAGCGATATGGGGTATACACGTTCGAAAACTTCAAATGCTTATAAGTTCGTATTCTGTTACTTGTTCATATTGAATATTGAAGATAATTATCCGGCGTTCGCCACAATGTCGATGGTGTATAAATATACCGGCATGTACATACATATGTATGTAGATATGAATATACGCTGCTCATTTTATAATTTGTAACAAATTTGCCTTTATGGTATTATGTTAACAGCTGGTAGCAATGGTAATTTCAAAACTTTTCCAGCCACATAAATTATATCATATGCGCATAGAAACATTTGTAGGTACGTACGTAAATTGATTGCTCATTATGTCGGCAAAGCTGTGCTGTCAAAATCATGACAAATGACTCCCAAATGAAAATCCAACAATAAAAATAAAGAAATGAAAATTAACTGCAATTTCCACTGAAGATGCCAGCTTTATGCGTTTACTAGCCCAGCCAGCCAGCCAATTCGCTTTCCCTTCCAATTTTTCTTTTGCTTGTGCCGAAATTGCGTTCCAAAAATGCATTAGCTTACAAAATTACCAAAATCCCTAACGTTTGACAAGTAACAGACGACGACTTACACCACCGAATAAACTAATCGAAAATAAAAAAAAAAAAACGCAAAGAAAATCTCTTTGAAAGCATCATTAGGATATTAAAAAAAGGAAAATATTGAAAGTACGTAAAATCAAAAAGTCACCCCATAACTACTATTGCAATCATACATATGTAACTTTGTATGTATGTTCAAAGGACGAAAACAAAAAAATAAACGAAAACAATTTAAATTTAGTAGTGAAATGAAGCCAAAGCCACTGCTCCTGCTCCTGCTGTTGCTGCTGAAATCATAAAAGTTGGCAACGCTGCGCTGCGCCGTTATTAAACCAATAAAATTTTCAATGCATGAGTACTGATGCATATCCTTGTATGAATGTGCTTGTATGGAGTGGTGCATTGGCTATACATATTTAAAGGATATGCGGCGTGTGTTGCCTTAGCTGCTCCAGAGTATAGAATAGAATATTTGGGGTTGGGAAAACTAAATCCGCCTCGCTAACAGCCATTAAAGCCATTTGTCACTAAGTGCAGCGCTGGGCAAGCAGGGAATACACGATTTGGTATACACACAGTATGTTCAAAAAGTGTGTGTCAAGGACACAGAATTCCATGTAACACTATTAGAAGGTCAACCATAATAAATTGCCTGCCATGAGAAAAAACATTAAGTCATTTTCAGTGCGCAGCGGCGACTAAAATTTACAGGAGTCTTTTCTAAAATCGTTTATCGTTTGATGCAAGTATTTTATTTTTGGGCTAAAGAAAGAAATTCTCAAATCTAGCATTTTAGCATTATCTCTCACATAGTTGCCTAAATATCCGTACATAAATCACCGTAGTCATACTTTTATGATTCACTGTGCAGCCACCCTTTATAAGAGAGGGTGGGTTACGCTATGGCTAAACGAATTGTTGCATCAAAGGCTTTTTGTTTGCCCGCTGTAGTAACCAATGTTGGGTGGGAGGGCGTTTGGTTTGGTAGAACGAATGTGTTGCTCAATTGATGCGTCGCATATTTCATAAACGGTTGCGCGGAAAAATGAGCTGACAGGCTAGGCTGGCTCGCTTGCAAAGGGGCCATGGCCGGCGTCAGCGCTTTAAGTGAAAGTGTGCAAGGTGAACCACAGTTATATGCAAGCAGGGGATGCAAAAGTTGTTGGTGTGTTACACTCTTTCCTTTTGTCCTTTTCTTTTATTTTTCGTTTCCTTTTTTTGTTGTGCTTTTTTTCTTTAAAAACATGTGTGCCAGCCGGCCGCCTAGGTTACGATTAAAAATGTTTAGCGTCTGCCACTTGTGCGTACAAGTAGTATGTATATAAAGGCGGGATTAGCTTGCACGTGTCCGAAATTTTTCATGAAAGTGACACTGTTTTTGTTCATTTGTGTTCATTTAGGCGTTTTTTTCAGGGTATGTTGTGGGTGTTTTATGTGTTCGCAAAAAAGCCAGCCGTAATATCACTTGTTTTTTTTTATTGATCACGAAATTCTAATTAAATCCAATGGAAAAATGTTTTCTGCATGCATTTCCCCTTAATTGATATCTAGTTATTAGTTTGAAGATCAAAAAGAGCGCTTCTGGTGTATTTTCCACCCGCAAACAAGCTGCCACAAACAAATTTATTTTTTTGATAGACATTTTAGCAAAGTACTTAGTATGTAGTATTGTAGTCCAGAGAATTCCAATCTAACAAAGTGTAAGTTTCAAGTTTTTGAGAAGTTCGGTAGAAAAGTGCTACCATTGAATAGCAAAAGTCTCCCAGAGCAAATGTTCTGGCAATAGAAAAATTCGTTAGGTCATTTTTGGTTCTCATCGGCAGCTAAAACTCCCAAGAATCTGTTCTAAAAATCAATTGAAAAACTTGAATACTCGTATGTATTTTGTTTCACTCTCCATCAAACAAAAAATCCCTCAATATTGCCATGCCATAGGTGGCCCATTAGGCCAATATTGCAGCCTCTCGCCACTCCAATCCAGTTAAGCAGCCTTGTCAGTATTTTTTTTTTTTTTGTAATATTAACTCAATGGAAAATGATGCATTTTCCTTTTTCGCACTCACACTATTTCTCTTTTCCTTTTTCTTTTCCTCCTCTCTCTTTGGCTTACTTTCCCACCCCGTGCGCTCGTATGCTTTCCTTAATTACCGGTGATTGGCCCCCTCCTGTGTTGTGTTGCGTAGCTTTAAGCGCGCTCTGCAGCGGTTTAACCTATTCAACCATGAATAACAGTACAATAGAGTAAAACACGTACAACACAATGTTCATACATATGTAGATAAATTTATAACAAAAACGCGTGTGAAATATTAATGCCGACTGGCAGAGTAAGAGTATAGCCTTGGGAATGCTTCATTGTTTGGCACAGCTAACAGCAGACGCGCATTAATAAAGAAAGAAAGCAAACGAAAAAAAAAGAATTGCAAAAATGAATTAAAAATGGCAACATGTTCGAACAATAATTTTGCGCTGCAATACAATAAAGCTTGTTGACAGCGCACGAAGAAACATTAATCAAACAACATTCATAAATGTCAGCAACGATGGAATTGTCTGGGAAGTGAAACAAACGCTTCTCCTGCTTCCCTTTGCTTCTAAAATGAAATTCATGTGAATAATCGGCTATGCTAGGATTATGAATGCGATAATCATGTCTAGGCTATTTGCTAATTTAAAACTAGAAGAAATGCCGGCTTGATCGAAAAATCGTTGTCTTTTGGTCTAATGACATCAACACAGGAAAATAAGCCTTATTATAAGGCTTTGTTCATACAACTGACGTCCTCTAGAAATTTCAGGCATTATTATTTCCAAATCCATCAAAAAGGCGATCCAGCCGTTAGCACTCATATTAGGCACCCTTCAATACTTCCTATACTAAAACAATTCCAAATACAAAAGAAAAACAACTGTTCTCTAATTTTCATTTTCTCAAACTTCCATTAATTCCTTTTGCGCTCCATTTACCATTCGCTATGCTTTAAGCCTATAAAACCTCAATTCAACTCTCATTCCGGCCGCACTACACGCTCTTATTGTTGGTGCAAATCGTGCAAATGCTATTAATTATGCCAACTGCTTAACGGTGTTACTTGGCTAAAACTTTTGCACAGAACGGCAGAATAAATGTAGTAGTAGTTAATACACAAGAATAAAAATACAAAAATCGACAACAAAAACAAAAACAAAAAACAGAACGATCCATCACTGTTCATATGTAATTGAGCATATTTACTTACGCAAAACTTTCTGCACAAAAGTGAGACTGAAAGTGAAAGTGAAAACGCTTGTAATTAGAAACTCTTAGCTTAACTTAACTTCGTTTGAGGTATATTTCTAGGCGCGCAAAGTCGCTAAGCTTAAACTAAATGCATATACAAATCGAACGATAAATCATTAGTAGGTCTATAAAGTCTATGACACATTTTGCTATCGATACGTGCTTACGCCCGTGAAAGTGTGGGAGCAAGAGTCTCTAGTAGTTTTGTAAAGTGAATATTTATGTATTCCTATCGCTCCATTAAATCGCAATTTGACCTCATTTCCTATACACAATTTCCACGCAGTGCGCTTGTAATAGCAGTTGTTCGACACAATAATTACGTTCGTGTTCTTTGTACTACTCGTAGCTTTAATAATTCTTTTTTAGTGTGGTGAGCGGCAGATAAAAATAACTATTGTACAGTGGGCGAGAAAGAAGTATTAGCTTTTGAAAAAAAAAAAAAAATAGCTTTCCACATTCGATGCCCGCCCAATTCCAAACACCTCATAAGCTAACTAAAGTTCAGAGATCCTATAATACCAAGATAATTTTAACAAAAAAAAAAAATTGAGTTGCCACCTTGAAAAATTTTGATTAGGTAAAAAATAACAAGTATTATAGCATATAGTGTGTTTTTCGTAAAAAGGTGAAAATTATAATTGAAAAAAAAAAAATTTTTTTGAGGGTTGCCACTTGTTTGAAGATTTGTAGCTCAATAAAATTTCTGAGGATCAAAGATATGAGTATCAAGGTGTTTAAGAAAACTGATCGATGGAAATATTTTTGTTAGAGTAGTCACTTTTATGAAATTTCAAATTAAATCTAGAAACGATTGGCGCGCTTAGTTGGACGAAAATAAGAACTTGGCAAAACTTTCTTCGCCACCACTATAGATTTATATGAATATATTGAAGTTTTATCCACCTTATCATTTTACCTTTGTTGTTTACTAAGCTCTAGCTCGCGATAATCTGAAGCCACCGCTTTTCTTCTATTTCTTTTACTGCTCTTCGGAGTTGCTATGGCCATCATCGATACTAATTAGGGCCACTAGTGTCGGCAAAGGATTAGTGTGTATTAACCGTAATCTTCTGCAGATTTTATTTTGTGGAATGTGCCACTATTTTCGCAAGATTTCTGGTTATCGCTGAAAGGCAAAATGCTTTAGTTACTTAACCAACGATGTGGCAAAGCAGAGACTTAAAATCAACTAAAGATTTTTTAAAGCAGAGCAAATACTCTCCAAACTTGTCACTTTAATCCAATAAAAGCCATGCAGCCTTTTAGAACATTTCGCCGGAAAAATCTAAACACAAACGTATAAAAAGACTAACAAATAACTTGAAAGCAGAATACTCAGAATGCTCAACGGCCCACAAACACAAAAATGCAGTTATTAACATAATTCCTAAATGCCAAATGCCATGCCAGCGTAACAAATCAAAGCGGCCGAATGAATGTTTAAGCAAATCGTACATCACCACCATCAGCCTGGAGGCAGGTGCCGATGAAAAAGACTCTCACTCACCAAACATGGCAACCAAATTCAATTAGATTTTGCAAAATTTGCACAAAATGAGTTTTTATTAGACAAAAATGAAAAACGAAAAACGTGTGCGCAACAGCAGATGAAACGCAAATGAAATTCAAACGAAATCAAAGGGAAATGAGCAAATGTTAGTAGCGATATGTACGATTAATTTTAGGCGCACCAAAATTACATACATACATACATAGATACATTTAATGAAATTGTACGCAAAAATCGAAAAATTTAGCAACAACTTTTGTGTCCGTAGAGTAACTAAATTCATGGAAACTGAACCAACAAAATTAATTGTGTCGTGTTTTGGTCCAAAACTTTTTGAATCGAAAAAGGAGTAATGGGCCTGTCAGAATGAACACTTTTCCTGCAATCCGGTACCTTTTAACTGACAATATATTTGAATTACATTTATTTTTACGGCTAAGTTCAAGAACTGAATGTGTCGATCGTTATTCAAGTACATGTAATTCCACTCTGTTGCCAGTTACACTGATTTCTGGATTCCCGGAAAAGTATTCATTCTGAAGGCCCTATAAGGGTATGCGCGGAAGGAAAGTTGTCCCTGATTTGGTGCCGTAAATGTTCTCTTTTAGATAGAGCAACAACAAACAAGATAAGTAGAAGCACATATATATTATAAGTACGTGCTTGGCGGTGTGTTAGAGGGCGAACACCCTCGCCTAAAAATAAGCGTTATCTGGGACTTATTTCAAACGATCAGAAGGTATAAAATACTGACCTAAAAGACTAAGACACGCCAGTTGTACGAACAAAGCCTTATAATAAGGCTTATTTTCCTGTGTTCATGTCATCAGGCCATAAGAAATTTTGCTCTCTCTCTCTCAGAAGAAACCTTATTCCTAAGGATTCTACGCCATTGGAAATATGGCTTATATAATTCCTTATAATAAAGGCATTTGACATGTTTTGCGCAACTTAAGCGCCATTGTTCGTCAAGCGAGAGCTCTACTTTCAATTGAAATTTCTCATATACGGGAATGCTGAGTGTCACCCTAATGCAAATTCTTTGTAAAACAAAACATTTCAAGTAAGTAAGCGAGTACATATTTTTCAAATGGGTAAGGCAGGTTCAAAAACTCCAAAACGAGATCTATGTATGTGTGTACATATGGTACATATGAATGTGTCGCTCTGGCCCACGCAAATGTGAGCATTTCAATTAAATTTCCGTTTTAATCACTTTTAACAGTTAGGGCAGACATACACAATACAGGAGCACACACGGGAGCGCTCTGCGTACTCTCGACCAAAGCACACAAGGCACATACTTGACGATACTCCTCAACACACCTTTTTCGTCTCTCCACCTCCGAGAATCATGTCAACAACCAACGGTGCAATGATGGCACCCTCCAAAAGCAAAAAAAAAAATTTAATGGAATGGAATGTGTTGTGGGTGAAAGGACAACACCACACCTCACTCATTAGTCTGCTCTGCTCTTCTGCTCCGTGCCATCACGCCATCAGCAGCATAACTACTTTGTTTTGAAATGAAACGTTCATTTTAGATCTTCAGTTGGTAGGTTTGTTTGCTCGTCGAGCGAGTGACTACACGCCAAATTAAATGAAATGAAATGCAAACGAACCAACGAGCGGACCAAAATGTTGCTGAAGGGTATGAAGTAAAGTACGCGTGTTTATTAAAGTTCGACCATTTCAACTTTTTAGAAACAATCTTTCCATTTTTTTTTTTTTTGAGGATGTTCAAAGATTTAAAACAGTTACTACCTGGCAAGTGAGAAGTCATTTATTTTCTATGTGTGAGTAATCAAGCGCAAACAAATTGTTAAGGAGTTATGGATCATTTAAGGAAATTTGTTGCGCAGTCATTGAGGAGCTTTTGGCTGGGTTGATGAATATTCCTACCAAGTAAATGAGGAGTAAATGACCGTGTCAGTGTAAATAATTTAGCAGAAAATGCTTCAAATTTCATACTTGGAAAAGGTCACAATACTTGTCTCTAGGCGGGACTCGTCGGATGATGATAATAAACACTTGCGTGTGCAGCAGGATCTGTGTGCAATAACTGCTACCTTTTGAAATCAACTTAAATTAAGCATAATTTGCAAGAATTTAGACTCAAATAAAACTACTCAAAATCATGGTGGTGAACGTTCAAAAGGGGCCTTCGATAAAAATGCAAAACTTATTAAGAAGCCTTAGTTTTTGAACGTTTTTAGTCTATTGGAAATATTCCCGAAATAGATTCGATAAAGAAATAAGAACATGCATTTGAACAAAGACATTTCGGCATTTCATTACAACGCCTTTTTAAGCAGTTTAGTACGCCAAAAGTTCACAATTCTAATTACACTACTGGGACATATTACAACTACGAGCATAAATCACATGTGGATAGGGATATAGAAATGGAGTGGAGTCAATGAGCCAGAATACATACTCTCTTAGCGTCGTATAGACTAACCAAAAACCTATAAAAAATAACAGCCGAAAAGATATCACATAACACGCGCGTGAACAAAGCGCCTAAAGCAGTGGAGGGAGAAAAAGGTGGGTCAAAAGCCGTAAAAAATGATGATTTTGACACCAAACAAATCGGAAAAAATACGCACGAAGTAAATATGTATGTCTATGTATGGATATGTAGGTAAATACCCTGCAAAAAAGCTTTGCTTATTGTTGACAAACAGGTCTAAAAAAGCGGAATGCTGGCAGCTCTGCTTCTGTTATGAACTCACTCTGTCTGCACCTAACTCTCTAATACTTATCTAGGCCTTATTTCGCATCGCGAGTAAGCCTTTGGAATAGGGTATGCTCTCAGAGAGAGAGTGGTCTTTATGGCCTGATTACATCAACCTTATTTTAAGAGCCTATACACACTAGCGACCAGCGTTGCCGTTTGGGCCACTAAAGTGGCAATTTGAACCTTTTTTAAAGCCATGCCACCTGAACCCAACTTTTTGAAAATTTGCAATATTTGAACCTTTTTAAAAATTCGGGCCACTTTTGGTCCTTTTTTACTTTCAAAACTATAATTATTAAATAATTTTTAGTTTTTTCTTAAATATAAGAACAAAAAACCCCTTTGTTACTATTTTACTTTGCATTGGCAACTCTCCGTTTCGAAAGATTCTTTATTTAATTTGTTTGCCAACACTACTCTTAAATACTTTGAAATTTGTGCTGTTCGTTAAGATAGTGAAAACGCACGGAGCAGCCCAGACACACATAAACACATATAGCGTTTGTTGATCCGTAGGAAAGTGTAAGAAACGTAGGAATTTTACCACAATTTACATTTTTTGCACCCATATTCGCTCTTTTTTGGTAAAATTCCTACAGTTCTTGCACATTCCTACCGCTCAACGAACGCTATAAGTTTTTTTTAATTCCTTGACTTTCTGGGGTATTCCGCCTGCTCAACGAACGATCATATTAACGCTGCGTTAGTGCAGAGAATATTTTAAATTCCATTTTCTTTAAGCATTAAATAAACCACAAAAGTATATAAAAATGTGTTTTAGCTAAAAAAAAATTGGGGCCACTTTTTTTAATTTTTTGGGCCACCTTTTAAAATTTTTGAGCGACAACACTGCTAGCGACTAAATCGATTTAGTCGGGCTGGATGTAGTGCGAATACGTTGAAGAGCGCCTTGCTGAACAAGCAGTTGGCAGAGTGTTTCAGTCGACCGACTAATCGGTTGTAGTGTGAATACTTCCATACATCCCCATGCAAATCAAAGCCCGACTAAATCGATTTAGTCGCTAGTGTGTATAGGCTCTAATAGCCCAGTTAGTCGAGAACGTGTGGTCCGCTCGCTGACGCAAACGCCCGTATGCAATTTTTAGGATTTTTTGAGCCCGTAGCAATCTGCTGTTTTACTCACACATATTTACATATATATATAGTTTGTTTACATTTTGGCAGGGTTGCCATTTAGTCATTTTTGAACAAACAAGATTTTTACTAATCTTCAAAGTGTTATGCGGATTACTCTTCAATACACAACTGTGCATTATTTGCCAAATGACAAGAAAATACTAATTTAATCGTTTTTATACTCAGCTGTACTAGTACACAGAGTATTATAGTTTTAATCACATAACGGTGGATTGTAACAGAATGAAATAATCGAGATAGATATAGACTTATATATATCAAAATGATCAGGGTGAAAAGAGAAATCGATTGAGCCATGTCCGTCCGTCCGTCCGTCCGTCCGTCCGTCCGTCCGTCCGTCCGTCTGTCCGTCCGTCCGTCCGTCCGTCCGTCTGTAAACACTCTAACTCGCGCAAAAATTGAGATATTTTGATGAAATTTGGAACGCAAGTTGGTATCGAGACTGGGACGGTTGGTATTGAAAATGGGCGAAATCGGACCATGACCACGCCCACTTTTCCTATATAGAAAAAATCGGAAATTTGGTATCTCAGCCACTAATATAGCTAGAGTTTTAAAATTTTACCCACGTATTGAGCTCGGGCCCTTATGAAGAAATTTGATGAAGTTTTGGAAAATGGGCGGTGCCACGCCCACTTATTAAGGGTCAAACATTGAAAGTTTTATATGTCATAACTCAGAAACCGTTGAAGATATATCGATGAAATTTGGTACGCGTAATTTGCTTACATAGACAAATGTTTTGACGAAAAATTATCAAAATCGGTTTACGGCCACGCCCACTTTTATATATGTGTATTATAAAGTGACCTAATAAAACCATTTTAAGCGATATCTCTGTCAAATATAAAGATCTATCATTGAAATTTTGTCGCATGAGTCCAACTATGGACATAAAACAAAAAACACAAAAATTTTGGAATATGGGCGGTGCCACGCCCACTTATTAAGGGGCAGACATTGAAAGTTTTATGAGTCATAACTCAGAAACCGTTGAAGATATATCGATGAAATTCGGTACGCGTAATATAATTACTTAGTCAAATGTTTTGGCGAAAAATTATCAAAATCGGTTGACGGCCACGCCCACTTTTATATATAGGAAATATAAGGGGGCCTAATAAAAACATTTTAAGCGATATCTCTGTCAAATATAAAGATCAATCACTGAGATTTTGTGGCAGGAGTCCAACTATGGACATAAAACAAAAACTACAAAAATTTTGGAAAATGGGCGGTGCCACGCCCACTTATTAAGGAGCGAATATTGAAAGTTTAATAAGCCATAACTCAGAAACCGTTAAAGATATATCGATGAAATCTGGTACGCGTGATATATTTACTTAGCCAAATGTGTGGACGAAAAATTACCAAAATCGGTTGACGACCGCGCCCACTTTTATATATGTGTATTATAAAGTGACCTAATAAAACCATTTTAAGCGATATCTATGTGAAATATAAAGATAATTCATTGAAATTTTGTGACATGAGTTTTACAATAGACCGGAAACAAAAAATAAAAAAGTTTGGAAAATGGGCGTGGCACCGCCTCTTTTTAGACAAAGGGATATATGAGATTTCTTAGCCTTTAACTCGACAAATAATTGAGATATTATGACGAAACTTGGTTTATACACTTTTATAACATGTGTTAATAGACACGCAAAAATGTATTGAAATCGGTTTATGACCACGCCTACTTTTTAACAAAGATATTTCTGGAACACCCTTTTGGAATTTGTAACGTGAAGTCTTTGTAACTAAAAGTCATAGAGGGATGAAATTTTGCACTAACAATAATATTTGTATGCTTATTTGGATGATTGATATAAATTTTGAAAATGGGCGTGGCTGCGCCCTGTTTATGCAGCACTCGTTTCATATAAAATACACCCTATATCGAACAAACGCAAACAAACAATGAAAGCATACAGCTGAGTATCTAATGTTCGATTGCACTCGAACTTAGGCTTCCTTACTTGTTAAAGTTGTATTTGACGACTTTTTTTTTTTATTAATTTAGTTACTTTTTTACGGCTTAGTTGGTAATTAAAACACATTTTTCTTGTAATTTTGTTTGCTGCCCAATATATTTCCATCACACCTTGGTGATAGCTATCAAGGACTAAAACATAAAATAACAAAAAACAGAACATTAAATTTACAATTGAAAATCCATAAAAAAATTATATTGGGAAGCAACAAGATTCTCACAAAAATCTGTGTTTAATTAAGAAATCTGTACTGAGTTTCTGTAACTCATATCTTTTCTAGTATAAATAGGTGGTGAAATGGTGGTGTGGATCGTATTAGTTGACATCACTTTAATTGATTTTGTTACAGAAACTCAGATTTATTGTGGCAATTTATAACTTTTTAATGTAGAAAAATTGCAGAAGAAGACCATCAAGAGTTATCAGTTAAGAAAATACCGCCACCATTGTGGATAAATACAATTTTTGCTTTAATTTTCAGTAATATCTTCATTTATTAGGAGTGTTCAATATCTCAAAATTTTTACATATTTTTACGAATAGTTACGAATTTATGTTCAATAACCCAAAAAATTCGCAAAAGAGAGCCAAATTGAGAGAGTAAGACCTCGAGAGAGTTGATAAACGCTGCAAGTAAAATTTTCACTTGCAACTACTAGCAGCTTTAAAAAAATAGAAATGTCAAAAATATATGATCACAAAAATTTTAATTGGAAATATACAAACATTTTAAACGCAAGTTTCTAATTGTGTACTAAATAAGTTAGCGCAAAAACGAATCTTGATGATGTTGTGGAATAGTCAAAGTAGAATTTTGTTTTCCTAATTCAGTTATTTCCATTCATTTCCAATTTCAAAAATTTCAATTACACCCTAACCTAAAAATCAAATTGTCAAAACAGCGTATCAGCTGTTTTCTTGCGAATGTTTACGATTTTGTGTTCAATTACTTTGGTTGATAATTTTCTCTTTTTCTCGTTTTTACTCTTAATTTGACATTGACGCTCTTTTTGCAAGTACTTGCAAGTAAAGTTGTTGAACAAAGCTATTATCTTGTTATTAATTTATACATATATATATATTTACATTTTGTTTGGGATTTAAAAAAAATTTATAAACGTTTTCTTTCCTTTCTTTTTAAAAATTAAAGTAATAATAAATGGTTCGTTTAAGTAGACATACTATCTTTTCCATGTGAACACATATATGCATATTCGATAACATTTTACAATCTTGTTGAGTTAGTTGTATAATGCTGTGAAAATTACTGTTTAAATATTTAATAACTAAAAATGTTCAACTGGCAACCCTTCTACCTTGCAACCATGCGAGCTATCAGCTGCCACGTTTTTACGTAAAAAATCAAAATGATTTTGATTTCTGCGGTACGGGCTTCTGCGTCGTACGTCGTTGAATAATCGGTTACATACAAATCCCATTAAATAGGTTGGATCAGCTGACACGGTACACGGGTTTACGTTCTCGACTAACTGGGCTATAAGCCTTACCACAATACAAATTTGCTACCCTTATAATTTGCAGGCCTTATTTAGTAAGCCTTTAAATATGCTGTTTAATTCTTAAATAAGGCTTAGATTTTTTGGTAGATATGTATGTACTACATACATGTTGAACATATGAATTTTTGTTGAACTTTTATGGCAAAAGAAGTCGTCGAATTTCGTGTGCTTAGAAGAGGTTAGAAGGAAAAAAATTGCGTTGTTATTACGACAAACTCACCCCTAAGTATGTAAGTATATACGTGTTTTAATAATCGTATACCTTATACCTACATACAGTGGCTCTCAGAAGTATTTTGCATAATTCATTTATTAAGAAAACGTTAGAAATTCGCCATTTTTTCGAATTCTTTTGCAAATTTTTTTAATGTGGCATTAAAGCTGAATCTTCATACTACAAAAATACATTCATTAAAAAACCAAAATGCATTTTATCTGTTTTATAAAATTAAAGAAACGAAAAAAGGCATACATTTTTGCTCACAAAAGTATTTTGCATATTGGTAATTTTGGTGAATAAATGCATCTACAACCTGTTTAATATTTTTTATGATATCCGTTCTTTTTCGAAATGGCTTCCAAGAGTCTAGGAATGGGCTCTGCTAATTTTTGGGAAAATTTCCGGAGGTATTTTGTCCCATTCCCCGGTCAAACCCGCATTTGGGTTATTTTTTGGGGAAATCTTCGATTTTCTCACGTGATCTCCAAGACAGGACTAAAAATTTTGATTGGTTCTTATATCAGAGATTTGAAAAAGAGTTTGGAAGTGTTTTTTATTCCAAAGTGTTCACATTTTAGCATCATTAGCGGTATTTTTCGGATTATTATCTTGTTGAATTAAAAACCCATTGTATATCATACCCATTTTTTCTGCACTAGAACGTAGGTTTTCCCTGAAAATGGAAAATCGAGAAAGCTCGTCCATCGTACTATCCACTAAAATAAGTTTTACAACTCACTGAGGTGATATACAAACTCCCTGAGCCTCGATTGCTCACAAACTCCTACAGTGCTTAACAGTCGCTTTAATTTTTTTTGATTTTCAGCTGTTAATTGGGCTTCCGCCATGAAATACGACTAAAAAATGTTATATTTGCTTTCGGCACTTAAAATTATGATTTTAGAAATGTCAAATTCTTTATTTTGTGTTTGTTGGGGAAATTAAGACACTTTCTTTGAGATAGAGAGTTGGTTGCGCAGTACTTGACGGTGAATATGGTTTTTCTCGGTACTCTGTGCACTGCCTCGTCCGATACTTGATTATTGAGTATTGGTTTTAGTTTTCTGTTTATTGTAGGAGCTTATGTGTGAGGGTTTAGTTGATTTTCTCTCAATATTTCGCGTTCTTCTAGCGACGTTCTTCTTTGTACTGCAACTTTTTTCCGAAAAATATCACTCATAATGTTAAAAATGTCAACACTTTCGAATAAAAACCACTTCCAAGTTTGTGTTCAAAGCTCCGATATAAGAACCATTAAAAATTGTTGATCCTATCTTGAAGATCATGTGAGAAAATCGAAGATTTCCCCAAAAAATTATCCAAATGCGGTTTTGGCCGAGGAATGGGACAAAATACCTTCGAGATTTTGTCAAAAACTAGCAGAGCGCATCCCTAGACTCTTGGAAGCCATTTCGAAAAAGAACGGATATCATAAATAATATTAAACAGGTTGTAGATGCATTTATTCACCAAAAATACCAATATGCAAAATACTTTTGTGAGCAAAAATTTATGCCTTTTTCGTTTCTTTAATTTTCTAAAAAAGATGAAATGCATTTTGGTTTTTTAATGAATGTGTTTTTGTAGTATGAAGATTCAGCTATAATACCACATTAAAAAAATTTGCAAAAGAATTCGAAAAAAAGGCGAATTTCTAACGTTTTCTTAATAAATGAATTATGCAAAATACTTCTGAGAGCCACTATATGTATATATAGTAAGTATGCGTAAGGCAATTTAAAACACAAAGCATAAAATTATAGAGTTGATTTTCATAGCGCTTTGGCATAGCAAAGAAAAGCCTTCATGCCGAGGCGGTCGGCTAAGAAAGCATTCGATTCTCTAAACTGTTGGCAAAAAGCTTCAAAATCGCCAAGAAAAACACATTTTATACAAAATTTCATCTTAGGCGTTATTTATGTTTAGTAAAATTGTCTCGATGATATAAAAACTAGTTCAGGGTGAGTCCGAAAGGCAAACTCCCACAATAAGTCCTTTTCCTGTACCACTTCTCAGCAGGTCTTTTGTTCATTACCAGTTCGTTCTTTTCTGTTTATGAATGTAAACTTAATTTCATTTTCTTTTCTCTCTTCCACCTCTTTCCTTTATTCTCCATTTTTCTTTTTTCTCTTACGCAATATCATAGTTTATCTTTTCTTATTTCCTCTTTGCTTCTTTGTTATTGTCCTTGTTTACATACATATGTAATTATGTACGAAAAAGTGCTAGTTTTGTGTCCGTTTTCTGTTCTCCTCCGTTTGCCTTCAAGCCAAACACGTAAAAACTTGCTAAATGTTTTCTGATTATTATTTTTCGTGTACTTTAATGCTGACTGCGTGTGTTCGTACAAATGTACGTAAGCATAATCACTTTGTTGTTATCTTTTGTAACTTAGCATTTTGTTGTCGGCAGCTGAAAAATTACAATTACAGTGAAACCTCCCTTGGGCGGACACTCACCGTCGGGCAAATTTTGTCCGCCCAAGAGAGGTGTCCGCTTAAGGGAGTGGGTTCCTATTTTAGAAATTTTTCGGATTTTAAAGGATTTATTTATTCATTTTGTACTAAAAAAAACAAGGATTCTTATGTCTTCAAAATTTCACTTAAATACATAAATATGTTCATATACATATGTACATATGTATGTATGTATATACATAAAGTATTAACATACATATTAAATTACAATTAGTAAGTTGCTGAGAACTACACCTTTTTCAGTTGAAATTCAGAAAGTTCCAATTGATATTCAGAATTTCCATTTGAAATTCAGAAAATTACAATTGAAATTCAGAATTTCCATTTGAAATTCAGAAAGTTACAATTGAAATTCAGAAATTCCATTTGAAATTCAGAAAATTGCATTTGAAATTCAGAAAATTACAATTGAAATTCAGAAAATTACATTTGAAATTCAGAAAATTCCATTTGAAATTCGGAAAATTACATTTGAAATTCAGAAACCTCCTCACAGTACTCAAGAAGTTTTCTGAATTTCAATTGTTATTTTCTGAATTTTAAATGTAACTTTCTGAATTTCAAATGTAATTTTCTGAATTACAAATGTAACTTTCCGAATTTCAATTGTAATTTTCTGAATTTCAAATGGAATTTTCTGAATTTCAAATGGAAGTTCTGAATTTCAATTGTAATTTTCTGAATATCAAATGGAAATTCTGAATTTCAATTGTAATTTTCTGAATATCAATTGGAACTTTCTGAATTTAAACTGAAAAAGGTGTAGAAATGTTGGGTTATCTTTTATATTATTTAAAAAATTGTGAAATTGTCGGTTGACGAGGGGTTTTTTGGTTATTTAAAATAAAATTGTTTTGCAAATGGCTTTCAAATTTCTGCAACAATTAAATGCAATAAGGTCTTCCGTGCAAAATCTTTCCAAATTTGAAACTGCAGTCAAAGCCATTTCGTTCGAGGAGATTGCATTACCTACTTTCAGCGGTAGTTAGTATTGGTACTATCATCTTCAATGGTTTCGATGTTTTCGTCAGTTAGAACATCTAACTGGAAATCCGTGAATGTTGTTATATCTTCCAATAAAGTCATGCGGACATTTATTTTAGTTAGTGATTCCCCTTTCAACGTAGCGCTTTTTACCTAACGAACATTCAGCGAACTTTTTTTATATTGCTACACATACTTATATTTTGTCCGCATAAGAGTAGTTCGTGTCCGCCTAACAAAGGTTTTTATGTGATTTGTTATGAAAAAAAAATCAAAGTGTCCGTTGACGAGAGGTTCGTGTCCGCTTAATAGAGGTTTTTAGTTCATTTCAATAGTAAATAACTGTCCGCGTCCGGCCAAGAGAGTGTCCGCCTAAGAGAGGGCAATTTGTTCTAAAAATTGGACCTAAACCTTGGTGCATGAAAAAATGTCCGCTCAAGGGAGGTGTCCGCCTATGAGAGGTGTCCGTTAGGGGAGGTTTCTCTGTATTACATTTTGTTCAGCAAGAATATGTGAAAACTTTTATCGCATACTTTTAAGGGTAGCAAATTTCGTTATGCTTTGAATTGCTTGCCTTTTATGTTGTCTTGCGTGTTTTTGCGTTTTCATATTTCCTTATTACATACATACATATGTATGTATGTATAAAGAAATACTTACATATAAGGAGCGTCATGTACATATGTAACAAGCACTGAAGTTTTCTGAACTGGTTGATCAGTTTTCTTCTGTTCCTTTTTCAAAATGCGTACGTTCGTGTGTAATTATTCGAAAGCGAAAGTTTTCCCCAGGCCAAATTCTTTAGTGTATAAAAAGTTTTGAAATTGCTATAAAGTTAAGAATTTCTAATTTAAACTGGCAAACGGGCAAACTAATCAAGATCTTTCGAATGATGTTATATGTTTTTTGTTATCTCTTTTAGTTTAAGAGATATTGAGCAGAATTTTGTCGTTTGTGCAAGGTCGCAAGCGATTTCGTCTAATTTCCAATGTGATTTTAATCGCTTACTTTTATGAGAAATAAAATACAATATTTAACTAATTTAAAAAATGTTTAATTTCCCAGCAGAATTTGAGGTAAGGAGGTGCATATTCAGTAGAATATTCATTATGAAAAATACCCTGAAACTAAGTTCAAAATTCATTGCTGAAAAAACAACTGAACACGCAGTGAAGACATCAGGTGTACTGAAATACATGCTATGGAAGTTCTCCCTGCGTATTCAGGCCTTTTTTCCTACAGAAACTCTCCCTTCTCGTTCAGCAGTCTTTAGGTAGTTGATTTTCGACGCCACCTTTATATAAAAACGAAAGGAAAATTTCAGATTTTAGAACTACATCTCTACTGAATATTCAGTAGGAAATATGTGCTGTTTTCCAGCTGATAAATACTGCAGGGTTAGTTCAAATTGGGGGCTAAAGGTAACATAAGACAAAATTTTACTGAAGGAAATCCTTTATAAATTCCAAAATAATAAACAATATAAAACACAATTAAAATAATTTAAAAATTTTGTGGTCTAGTAGTGTTCTGCCAGACTTTGGAGAAAAACTAATGAGACGTTTTGGAGAAATACAATTCCAAACTTCAAAACTGTTTTCCCGAAAGTCTATAAATGCAACATACGACATTAATTTATCCGGGCGACGGTATATAAACTCTATTATTTATAGACTCTATAGAGTCTCTCCATTCCAAAAATTTTTGCCGCCTTTTATAGGCAATGACTATATCCAACTCGGTGAAAACGGAACTTCCAAGTGGCATGCCACAAGTACATTTGAGTTGCCTACAAATAGCGCAGACAAGACTGAAAATGAAAAGTCATATTTCGAGTAAAAAAATAATATTAAGCAAATAAAAAGAAACAAAAACCCCCAAAACATACAACGAAATTAAAACTCAAAAGCAAAATAAACAAGCTTAAGTATAATCATACATTCATATGAAAATGCTTATACACGTGTGGATATAAGCACTTGGGTAAACATTACTAAAATATATGTATTTAAACATGAATTTGAGAAAAGGAAAGGCATGTGTGTATTTTTATAGGAACGCTTTTTATTAGACACACACAAACACAAATATCCCTCTGTCCTTACAAGCGGTTTGTTAGCTTCTTTTAATACCTTTCATATATGTATGTATGTACCTTTAAACCAGTGGCAGACCTAGCATAAATTGCCTGGGCAAGCCTATGTGTGAAGCATAACCATTAGCCATTTATGTAATTTCCTTTGCTGTATTATTTAAAAGTCTGATTGCGTTCCGTCATTGACTTTGATTTAGAGTTCTCGATTTCTTTTTAACATTTTCGAGTGGCCCGAATAAATGCTTTTCAATGCTCGAACGCTCGTTTGTCTGTTTATTACGCATATGTTTGTACGGGAATTTGAACAATTCGTGTATTTGAAGATCGTTTTTTCTCGTTTATTTTGTTTTTTTTCATATGTATTTTTTATTTTTGTTTTCCTGATACACATTTTTTTGTTTGTATACTCAGAGAAAAGGAATCAAAAATAAAATTTTTATTTTAATAATGCACGTTTTAAACCAAGTCATTTTTATTTTATAAATGAAAATTTTTAAATTAAAAATTAAAATTAGTGGAATAAAAACGAAAGTTTTTCCTTCAAAATCTCATAGTGCTTAAAATAAAAATAAACATTTTTAAATTAAAATTGTTTTTTCTTGATTTTGCAATTTTACTCTGAATATTTTTAAAATAAAAAATTTCGTATTTACATAATTCTTAAATATAAAAACGTGCGCTAGGGAAATCTTACACTAAAGCGCCGAAGTATTTTTAGTTTCCTTATACCGACGGAAATTTGAGCAGTAGCAAGTGTATTTGCTTATTGCCTAAAAAATGGGTGCTTTAGTGTTTGAAAAACTGAGGTCCAACTTGATTTCCACCGCTTTTTAAAATTATCTTTATATTGTGCCAATAGTCGCAAAAAATCACAATCAACCCTTTTATAATCTGGTATTTGATATTTATGTTTGCATGCACATGCAGATGTAAGAAATTATGTGCATAAGTATGTACCTACATGCAAACGAAAATCAAATCAAATATGCATATGGCTGTGAATACTGAACTTTTTAATGCCGAAGCCAGCTTCATATTCGCATACAAATTTGATGTGAAAAATAAAAAAAGTGCTTTGCTAGTTTTTTTCAATTTAAGTCTCAAAATAAGCAATTGGTTTCTCCTTAGCGAAAGCGAGAAAACAAGCTATGTTATTCTGTTTTGAAAGCCAGGTAAAAGCTAATGTGTGGAAACGTTGAAGCATGCTCACTGTGCTGTGATTGGCTGTACAAACAAAATACACATTGTGAGATGGATTGGTGGTGTATTTGCGCTATTTTCTTAGCAGGCTTTTAGGGCTATGTTACAGTGGTGGCTATATTATTGAGAACTTAAATAGTAAACACTTTTAAAACGTAAAATAGCCAGATTTTAAAGAATTTCGTATGAAATGAACTAAAATGTGTACGCAAGCCGGGCTTTCTCGGCTTGTATGAAGCGACCGCCTCTGCTTTCAACGTACATGTTTGACTCATGAATTGTAAATTCTTGTATTTTTTAAAATTTATATACATACATACATATATAGCTCTTCTAGTTTTTAATCTTTGTAGTTTATAAAATTCTTGTGGTTTTTGAAATTCTTTCAGTTCTCAAAATCCTTTAGTTTTCAAAATTGTCGTTGTTTTTTTAATACTTGCAGTTTTTTTAATTTTAAATTCTTAGTTTTTGCAATTCTAGATACATACTTTTAAAATTCTTTCTTCCTTCCTTCCTTAATTGGCACGTAACCGTCTAGACGATTCTGGCCAAGTCCAATAAAGCGTGCCAGCTGTTTCTGTTTCTTCTGTTTAAAATTCTTGCTGTTTTAAAATTCTGTGGCCACAAGCAATAATTGCTTAAGTCGACTTAGGAAGATT
The DNA here is from genome assembly GCA_960531455.1 of Urophora cardui. Classification (NCBI taxonomy): domain Eukaryota; kingdom Metazoa; phylum Arthropoda; class Insecta; order Diptera; family Tephritidae; genus Urophora; species Urophora cardui. The sequence goes on along the minus strand of OY482674.1, from coordinate 1,410,098 downwards.
TCAGGTTATATATACCATGTTATTCTCCTTTTAAAACACTATATTTCTGTAAAACCCCCATGCTTATAACTTAATTCAATCAAAAGATATAAATAAAAACATTTAGGCTTAACTTACAATAGAGGTATATTAAACTTGCTATAACAGCCAAAGTAGACGTATATACTTAATCAAATTTCTTCATCACATTTTGTTTTATTTACAAAATTTGATCGTAACATTGTGGATGGCTCACTGATTTTGCGTCCATAGTTTTTAATCGACTTTTATGATTTGTTAAGAAACGCTTTCGAATATAAAAATCAATTTATTTCGAAATCATTTTTTAAGAGTTAAGCGATTATTGCAAATTGCCACAGAATTTTCAAATATTTTGAAATTTCTTTTTGCCTGATCAATTTGTTTCTTTGGTAGTACAAATTGATGAAAGTCACACAAGGTAAAATTTAATTTCCCCAATCATGAAAGTTATGAATTATTCGGTAGGGCCAAATACGTCACAACTTACTTGCTTTTTTGTTAACTTCTTATTTCCGCAATTTCTTTCTTCCTATTTTTATACTCAGCTGTACTAGTACACAGAGTATTATAGTTTTAATCACATAACGGTGGATTGTAACAGAATGAAATAATCGAGATAGATATAGACTTATATATATCAAAATGATCAGGGTGAAAAGAGAAATCGATTGAGCCATGTCCGTCCGTCCGTCCGTCCGTCCGTCCGTCCGTCCGTCCGTCTGTCCGTCCGTCCGTCCGTCCGTCCGTCTGTAAACACTCTAACTCGCGCAAAAATTGAGATATTTTGATGAAATTTGGAACGCAAGTTGGTATCGAGACTGGGACGGTTGGTATTGAAAATGGGCGAAATCGGACCATGACCACGCCCACTTTTCCTATATAGAAAAAATCGGAAATTTGGTATCTCAGCCACTAATATAGCTAGAGTTTTAAAATTTTACCCACGTATTGAGCTCGGGCCCTTATGAAGAAATTTGATGAAGTTTTGGAAAATGGGCGGTGCCACGCCCACTTATTAAGGGTCAAACATTGAAAGTTTTATATGTCATAACTCAGAAACCGTTGAAGATATATCGATGAAATTTGGTACGCGTAATTTGCTTACATAGACAAATGTTTTGACGAAAAATTATCAAAATCGGTTTACGGCCACGCCCACTTTTATATATGTGTATTATAAAGTGACCTAATAAAACCATTTTAAGCGATATCTCTGTCAAATATAAAGATCTATCATTGAAATTTTGTCGCATGAGTCCAACTATGGACATAAAACAAAAAACACAAAAATTTTGGAATATGGGCGGTGCCACGCCCACTTATTAAGGGGCAGACATTGAAAGTTTTATGAGTCATAACTCAGAAACCGTTGAAGATATATCGATGAAATTCGGTACGCGTAATATAATTACTTAGTCAAATGTTTTGGCGAAAAATTATCAAAATCGGTTGACGGCCACGCCCACTTTTATATATAGGAAATATAAGGGGGCCTAATAAAAACATTTTAAGCGATATCTCTGTCAAATATAAAGATCAATCACTGAGATTTTGTGGCAGGAGTCCAACTATGGACATAAAACAAAAACTACAAAAATTTTGGAAAATGGGCGGTGCCACGCCCACTTATTAAGGAGCGAATATTGAAAGTTTAATAAGCCATAACTCAGAAACCGTTAAAGATATATCGATGAAATCTGGTACGCGTGATATATTTACTTAGCCAAATGTGTGGACGAAAAATTACCAAAATCGGTTGACGACCGCGCCCACTTTTATATATGTGTATTATAAAGTGACCTAATAAAACCATTTTAAGCGATATCTATGTGAAATATAAAGATAATTCATTGAAATTTTGTGACATGAGTTTTACAATAGACCGGAAACAAAAAATAAAAAAGTTTGGAAAATGGGCGTGGCACCGCCTCTTTTTAGACAAAGGGATATATGAGATTTCTTAGCCTTTAACTCGACAAATAATTGAGATATTATGACGAAACTTGGTTTATACACTTTTATAACATGTGTTAATAGACACGCAAAAATGTATTGAAATCGGTTTATGACCACGCCTACTTTTTAACAAAGATATTTCTGGAACACCCTTTTGGAATTTGTAACGTGAAGTCTTTGTAACTAAAAGTCATAGAGGGATGAAATTTTGCACTAACAATAATATTTGTATGCTTATTTGGATGATTGATATAAATTTTGAAAATGGGCGTGGCTGCGCCCTGTTTATGCAGCACTCGTTTCATATAAAATACACCCTATATCGAACAAACGCAAACAAACAATGAAAGCATACAGCTGAGTATCTAATGTTCGATTGCACTCGAACTTAGGCTTCCTTACTTGTTTCTTATTTTATTATACATACACGTGCATATATGTACATATGTATATATTTCCTATTTTTTACATATTGTAAACATATACCTCCCATTTTGTTGCCATAACAATCCCATATATCCTTAGACTTTTCTTATTTTTCCTTCTCCCTTGTAATACTATTTAAATGCGCTTTTTGTAAACACAATTTCCATCAACTCTTCGTTGTTCTTTTCCCTTCCTCTCAACTAGTGTTCAGCTGTTTATAGCTACTTTTATTTATTTAATATACATACCTCCCAAGTAATGTGAGTAACTAAAATATATTCTTGTATAAAACTACTTTTGAGAAGTGGAAAGAAAAAGGTTTAGGTGGTTTTGGTTGGTTGAGAAAACGAATATCACAATATCAGATATACAACAATTGAGCAAAAGTTTCTAGCTTTCTACTTGGCACATTTGCAGTGTTGAAACCCCGCTCTATCTGTCCCTCTCTTCGCATACTTATGCACATTTTCTACTTACACCTGCCAATGGTTACTCATACGCAACGTTGGTCGCATGCCATTAACATTCACAAGCAGTTCGATTTTACTTATACTAAGTATATGTACCTACAAATACTGTGTGTGCATATGAAATGGTTATGCTGGTAACTAAATAAGTTTATTTACATGCCATTTGTTCGAAATAACTGTAAGTAGCTGTTTGATTTCCCTGTACCCCAAAGCAGCTCCTACACTTTATGCTAAAATGATGTGTCATATGACACATGTTGAGTGCAATCATCGTAGAAATTCATTGATCTTTTACACTTTGCTTTGTACATTCGCCTGCACAGCTAATGCAAATAAAATGTAACTCACATTCAAGAGTTTTGATATTTAACTTGAAAAAAATCTCAAAGGCATTTTTTACTTAGATTACATTTGCTTTTTACATGGAATGGTTTCTTGATGTTCTTGGTGCTCTTTTGGGCTTCTGCTCTTATGCCATGCTTTTGGATGAAAATAAAAACTTCATTCTCATTTTTTCTTTTACTTTCTTTTTCACCTGAGGAGCAAGTGATTTTGATTTTGTTAGACGCATGACTTTGCAAGTTTTTACATTAGCGTACGTAAGAAATCTTTTTTCTTGTTTGAGAGTTGACGCGTAATAGTTTTCGTATGTAAATTTAATGGGAAAGGAATATTTACTGGGAAATCAATGCGAATATTGAATTTATTCAATGATTTCATTGGGGGAAACTAGAGACTTTGGCGTAAGATGCTGTCCTGCTGAATAGCGGGAGGGGATTGTAGATATTTTATGAAGCTCAGTTAATAATTTCATATAAGACTTAGCCGATTTTCGCAATAGAAAGATTACATTAGACTAGATTAGATCACGGTTCTAAAAATGTACAAACTGCCCAAATTTTGTTGGAATCAATTGCTTTTTTTAGCCTCATTAAAGACCGCCATGGTCGTTTTCGTTAAACTTCACAGGGTTGCAATTTTATCTACTAAGGCTAAGTTTCCTAAAATACTCGTGTGTATAATCAAGTCTTGGAAAACCGTCTTATAAATATGCGAGTATATTCCATTTGTGAGACGAAAGCCCAATGATGTAAGAAAATAGGAAATTTGAGATTCATACCCATTAACGATGTCCATTGTCGCCTGTCCAAGTTTTGCTTACCTGAAAAAGAAGCGTAAAAATCTGTAATTAGTAAATTATTCAAAAGCTTTCTTTTTTTAATTTAATAATATTTTACATTAAAGAAAAAACCTTAAAATTAAGTAAACCAAATTGACTAGGGGTCATTTCGATACCCTCTGTGTGAGCTTTAAAAACTCAGCAATATTTGCGTACGCATTTTAGTTAGTGCAACAAGCCATACAAATAAAATTTTCTGCCTTCGCTTAACAAAAAACCGAACACAATTCTATTAAGCGCTAAATGGCATTTTCATGCAACACTTGACGCAGAAAAAATAAAGCGCGCGAGGGGGCAAAAAAATGTACACTCAGCTGAATAGAATCAAAAAATCACGCGAGCCCCATTTTGAGCCGGTTGGTTGTTGGTTTTGCACGCCTCGATAGAACAAAAAGCTTAAAATGTAAAGCAAAAAGGAAAAAATAGTAAAATTACTAAAAAAAACAGTAAAATCAAAAGAGTAAAAAACGAGCGGCTAAAAAAAATCACTGCACTGCACTGCACCACTGCCGCTGTCGTCATGCATATTGAAAAAGTTCTTTGTGCTAATTTTCCAACCAAACATAAATACAAAAACTTTATGCACAATGAATTTTACGCGCGCATTTTCCACCTGTGTGAACACCTTCCCAGCCCGCCTGTTGGCCTGACGGCTTGCTTGTATGCCTGCCTACAACTTGAATGCCAATCTGGTGCTTTGTGCGGATATTAAAAAAACACAAATAATCTAGAAAAAATATTTCTCAGAACAACTTTTGTGGGTTTTCCTTAGAAATGTTGCTATGTGACCACATAAATATATACATTGTAAATACATTTATGTCAGTGGCAGTCCTTGCATAAATTGGCTAGGAAAGCCTACATATGTATAAAGCATATACATTATCAAAAGTAAATATCAAATATCAGACTGCGAACAGCACTGTTGAATATAAAATCACGAATGCCAAAGCCAGCTTCTCATTAACATACAAATTTGATGTGAAAAATAAGAAAGTGGGTTTCTACTTTTTTTTTTTAATTTAACTAAGAAAATAAGCATTTATCTTCTCCTTAGAAAAAACTAGAAAACAAGCTACGTTATTTTGTTTCGAAAGCCTCGTAGAAGCCAATGTGTGAAACTGTGAAAGCATGCTCACTAGGCCAGGTTGTGCTGTGATTGGTTGCACCCACAAAAATACACGTGAATGTTGTTGGTGTGCTATGAGAACTTAAGTAGTAAACGCATTTCAAGCGTAAAATAACCAGATCATATATAAAATATTTAGGCAAGTCGGGATTTTCGGCTGGTATGTAGCGTCCGCCGCTGATTTAGGTATATACATATGTATGTAAATAGTTACGAGGGTTAGAGATTATTCATTCTAGGAAACTAATCCAGTCCTCAGTTTCTTCCTTGTAAATATACTGTCGAGTAAAGTACTTTTTTACATAAGTAGGTAGTTACCAAAATTTCGGAAAAAAATAAATATTATAAAATTGCATAAAAGTACAAAAGAGGTTTCAAGTTTTAAACTATATCCGAGCTATTAATTCTTAATCTAACCCACATATCGGAAAACGCGTTCTAAAGATCTGCAGAGGGGGCCAATTGTAGGACATCACTGTATCATTGGGAGAGATCGGGAACCAACCCTGTCGCTCTATGAGCTAGTTTCTCACTAGTTTTGTACTAGCGTGATTAGCCGAAATGTGTACGCTTGTACCATATGCAGGCTGTATGAAAGCTTTTGGCTATACGCCTAAGTGGGTTCACGTAGCTCAATTGCAGTCAAGCGAGCTACCAACTAAATACGCTTGCATGGCTTTCATTTGAGAACATACGCTTTTTCCTTTTTTCTTCTTTAGGCGCTTTTACGTCCTGACTTGTGCTGCACCAATTGGCGGCTCCCTCACGCATACATGTGACATATTTTTTGTTTGTTTGTTTGTTTGGTTGGTCTTTAGTTTCTGGTTACGTATTAGCTGCCGGAGCTAGTCAAAAATGCGACTATGTAAAAAGTTTTTCATAAAATTTGTGTGGGCAAAAAATCATTCAAAGCTAAAGTTTTGCTGCAATTTTTTGTTGTTGTTTTTTGGTGACTGATCATATAGCCACAACAATCGTCAATTTTTTTGCTTGTGGTTGCTCTTTAATTTCTCTCACCGTTATTTTCGAGCCCTTCATGCGGTTCAGCACCCTTTTTTGCAATAACTTATTTCATAGATGAGCACTAGTTAGGAGCCGTAGTAATTATATTTATAAAGTTATAAATCGGTTTAGAATAGAGTACGGCAAAAGGGTTAAAATGTGTGTGATGCTTCTTTTGTCGGTGTCTGGTTTAGAATCAAGGACAGGAAATATTGTTTCTCTAATCATCATAACGGCACCCGACACTCGGCGTTAAACAAAACTTACTTAAATTGAATTTAGAAATTAAAGCATTCGTGCTTAATTCACATTTACTTACACAACTTTTTCTCTTCGTTAGCAACCGTTTTGCACAAATAATTGCCACCCTTTCACCTTAACGAGAAAAAAATGAAGTCCAATAACTGCCCAACGTATTTGTTCGTTTACTTTACTGTGGCAATTGCGTAAAAATCGTTTTGACTTTTAAGGCAGCAAAAAAAGCGTCGTCACAGTCGTGGAACATCGCAAGTGAAGCAAAAAAGCAAACACGACCAGCAACGACTGCTGTGGCGAAGCACTAAAGTACGAAAGTACGTACCGCGCTCGTTGTTTGCAGAGTTGCATTAATTGGATTTTCAGCTTTTGGCGTAAAAAGGGCGCACTCCATACTGTTGCTTACTCTTACACAATTTGTTGTGCCCGTGTTTTTGCTTTGTGTGTCGCATAGCCGGTGTACAGCGCTGTCATGTTGGTGGCTGCAACTGCTTCATTGCGTTTTTGTGGCTAAAGGCATTTACATATATTTAAGCAAAGTTTCACAGCGAAATGTTGCCATTTTTTATGACTACTTTGCTTTTATAAATATTTTTATAGCTCAGTATTAATTTGTTTACATATTAAACCTTTTTTGTAGCTCAAAAGTGCTTATTTTAATTTTTGTATGCTTTGTTGTTTGTTTGGTGCTTTCCCTCGCATTTCGTTGCTTTTTATGCACGTCATTAGGGTATTTTTATACCACTATGGCAACCCTCCTCACCACATAATATATTTTTCCATGCTAACGTAATGTTTGTTTAATTATTTTTATTAAAACCCAGTTTTAAACTACATTTAGTGAAGAGATTACATGTAGAGAAAAAAAGATAAAACAAATAGTAAAACTTTCATTATATTTTATTTGAAAAAGTTAGATGTGAAATTGCGGAAATACCTAAAAGATTGGCTTAGAAAATGGATAGTAGAAGAGTATACATAAGTAAAATTCGAGAGATCTCGCATAAGAGTAATATGACTTTCTTAAACCCCATTTAGCACCATTGGTAGAAATTCCTATCGCCGAGTTGATACTCTTTGAAGATTACTTTCGTGCTTTAGTTGTGATGTTTCTGGGATTCTCGGAGATCCTACACCATCTGAGCCGTAAACGTAGTCTGATTCTCAACTCCGCTGAAGACTTTTTTGAAACGGAAAAGGTTTCTCACTTATGAGATAAACCTATTTCCTATGGCGAATAAGTTTTCCTATTAGAGATAGAGACAGGAGGAAAAGAATTTCTTATGACGTGTTCATACAACTGATATCCCCTAAAAATTTCAGACATTACTTTATAGGCGTTATGATCATCTCAAATAAGCCACAAATAAGGCGTAATTTTTATGGGGGGAATGTATTCCAACGACCACTAATGCTCACAATAAGCCATTCTGTTTTTTCAGAGCGCTCCAAACAGGCACGTAGCCAGGGGGGGGGGGGGGCTCGGGGGCTCAAGCCCCCCCCCGAAATTCGAAGGAAGTATTTTTTTTTTGTAATTTCCTCAACTCGCGTCTCGCAAATTCGAATGTCAAGCATGGCGAAAGCGGGTTTGGATTTTCTTGAATAAATTTAGCTCTTTCAAGCCCTTTTTTCGTGAACCTAGCCCCAACCAAAGTGCGAAAGTTCGAGTCTTGGCAGAAGCAAAAGTAACCTGATGAGTCTTAGAGGGATCTAAGGTGAAACAGCTGTAGTTACATCCATGCTTAAAAAGTTTTTTTCTAGTTTCTAAAAAATAAAAAATTAAATATAACATGGGCTCGTTAAATTAAATAAATCAAAATTTTTTCTGCCAAATCTAAATTTCTAGATAACAAGTAAGGAAGCCTAAGTTCGAGTGGAATCGAACATTAGATACTCAGCTGTATGCTTTCATTGTTTGTTTGCGTTTGATGGAAACACGGTGTAGGTACTTTATGTAAAGCGAGTGCTGCATAATGTGGGCGTAGCTACGCTCATTTTCAAAATTTTTATCAGTCATCCAACTAAGCATATGAATATTATTCTTTGTGCAAAATTTCATTCCTTTATGACTTCTAGTTACAAAGATGTCACGTTACAAATTCCCAAAGGGTGTTCCAGAAATATCTTTGTTAAAAAGTAGGCGTGGTCATAAAATGATTTCAATAAATTTTTGCGTGTCTATTAACACAAGTTATAAAAGTGTATAAACCAAGTTTCGTCATAATATCTGAATTATTTGTCGAGTTATGGGCTCAGAAATCTCGTATATTCCTGCCTCTAAAAAGACGCGGTGCCACGCCCATTTTCCAAAATTTTTCTATTTTTTGTTTCCGGTCTATTGTGGAACTCATGCCACAATTTTAATAAATTATCTTTATATTTGACAAAGATATCGCTTAAAATGTTTTGATTGGGCCACTTTATAATACCCATAGATAAAAGTGGGTGTGGTCGTCAACCGATTTCGCTAAAATTTTGAACATGAATTACCACAGGTAATAAAAGTGTAAACACTAAGTTTCGTCCTAATATCTCAATTATTTGTCGAGTTATGGGCTCAGAAATCTCGTATATTCCTGCCTCTAAAAAGAGGCGAAGCCACGCCCATTTTCCAAAATTTTTGTGTTTTTAGTTTTATGTCCATAGTTGGACTCTTGTCATAAAATTTCAATGATATATCTTTATATTTGACAGAGATATCGTTTAAAATGTTTTTATTAGGCCCCTTCATAGTTTCCATATATAAAAGTGGGCGTGGCCGTCAACCGATTTTGACAATTTTCCCTCAAAACGTTTGCCTAAGTAAGTAAATCACGCGTATCAAATTTCATCGATATACCTGCTACGGTTTCTGAGTTATGGCTTATAAAACTTTCAATGGTTGACCCTTAATAAGTGGGCGTGGCACCGCCCATTTTCCAAAATTTCACTAAATTTCTTCATAAGGGCCTGAGCTCAATACGTGGGTGAAATTTCATCATTCCAGCTTTATTAGTGACTGAGATACCAAATTTCCGATTTTTTCTATATAGGAAAAGTGGGCGTGGTCATGGTCCGATTTCGCCCATTTTCAATTCTAACCGTCCAGACCATATCATAGACATTTTATCAAAAAACAAATCCAGAAGGCTACTTCTTTGATGAAAAGTTTATTGTAAAAGAAAGTTTTATATGAAATTTTGTACCACATTCCATATGTATGTATATGTATGTATGTACATAATAAATGTCAATTAAAATAGCTTTTGAGTAATCTTGTACATATGTACAAATTTTTTCCATATTCATTCTCAAAATAATCAACCAATATGAATAACTTTCATTTGACCTATGTATGTACATATGTATATGTATGTGGGGGGGAGGAGGGAGTGCAATTTGTCCATGATTTCTGTAAGCCCCCCCCGAAACGAATTCCTGGCTACGGGCCTGGCTCCAAATTTCTATCCTTAGAAACAAATATTTGCCACAATAGTATTAATAAAGCAATAAAAAACCCGCTGATATTTTCCAGATTGTTACTCTCTTCACACTCAAATAGTAATCCCTAGCAAAATTACCGCTCGCTCAATATTCAGGTCAGCTATGTTTCAGTATCTATAGAACCCCCCCACCTTTAACTCCTCCTTTCTACCACAGCGGCAGCACATGCAGCTACAGAATTTGTTCGAGCAATATTTAAATTTACATTTTATTTGTATTACCAATTTTCTCAAGAAGCTTTTTTCACTTCACATAAATTCTTATTTAGGCCGCATTGCTACCTATTCGCGTGCCTCTTTAGTTTTTAACAAGGAATGAAGTGGAAGCAAGGAGAGCCAGGAGCCAGAGGATGGTGGAGTAAGATTGCGTTAAAAGCTGTTAGCGCTACTTGCTCATTACCAATTTAACTACTGAGACGCTAATATCGATGTTTTTATGATAATATGCGAAGAATATGAGTGTGTGTAGACAAAAACCATCGCTCCGAAGAAACGCGGCGGGAGAATGGAGGCGTTTACTCCTCCGCATGCACACATTTCTTCTTCGTTGTGGCATTGGAAGGCCTTGCGTGGCACACAAAAGTTTTTGGTAACGATAGCAATAGCAAAATATTTACTTGCTACCGATTGTGGCAGATTGTTGTATCTACTCTCTTGCTTTGTTTCGGCAATGGCACACTTTTTCTTCAGCTTCTTCCTCCAACTCGTTTGCTTGTTAAGCCAAATGATATTTTATGCAAATGTCGGTACTTTCCACGTACGCTCCTTTTTATTTTTATTTATTTTTTTTTTTATTTTTTTTTTTTTTGTTTCTCCTTATAGGTTTGTTATTTTTTATTCCCATCTTTTACTTTAATATTCCTTCTGTTTTGCATACGAGTTGTCTTTAAGTTGATTTGAAATTCTTTGGCTGAATTTTTGGCCCAAAATGTAATCAGTTTAGGCTTGTGGTTAAAGCCATTTGTGCTCTTTTGTTTTCGTTTTGAGTCCTTTGTTATTTTCTTAGGATTATGTTGGTTTGGTGCGATGTTTGTTTTCTTTTATTTTGTTACAGTTTTATCCATTTTAGTAGTTTCTTTCTCGTTTATTATACATACATTTATCATTTTTAACAAATTATTTGGCTTTGCAAGGGAATGTTTGAGTTTTCAATGATAAGTTCCCAGTAATAAAAATTAACGTTCACTTGAACAGTTATAGAGCGCTCTTTTCAAGCAACTTGCCGATCAATTCTATAGTCGCTTTCATAGCTTGTAGGGAACTGCTAATGCCTCTTTGGGGAGCAAAATGGGACATTGAATTTTCAAAGAGTTATGTGGAATCCCCGATTGTTTTTGAAGGCTTTAGAGTGTGCCTTCGTTCCGTTTATTTAAAGTATATACACAGAGTACTCGTGCTCCTAGAAAATATAATAAAAAAGAAGCATGTTTTGTTCAAAGTGTACGCAACACTTTTAGGCTCTCTAGTCATTTCTTCATAACCGCTTAAAATCTCCTTAGTGTTTTTACATTTCATAGTGATTTTACATTAAAAACTAATTTCAGTCTATATACTAGTATGTACGTCCACTTCGCGTTGTCCCTACATAAGTATATAGATCTTTTCAACAAATAATTGAATTTCGTTTACATGATTTATTTATCCTTCTAATTCAAAATCTCAACAGGAAGGTCAAATCAATATCCAAACTAAATTTTTAAATCACATAACTTTCAATTCACACAATACCCCGATAAGATTCTTAATCTTCCATGCCCTTTTCCCACAATCAAGTACACGCACTAACTACATAATTAACCACATTGCAGTAATATTTGCCTTAAGTGGCCTTTTAGCGACCTTTTCCCTCTATGGGTTTATCACAATGAAACGTTTTGCTGTGAAATGAGTATAAAGCGATAAAAATATCAAGGAGTTTATATAAAATCTTAATAATAAAATGCGCCCTTTTTGAAGGAAAAGTGAACACAAAATCCGTCCGTCTGTCTGTTCGTCTACGGCCCAATTGATTTGCTTTCTTCTTTCTTCCGTACTCTCCATACATTACCATCACCTATGACCTTTTAGTTCGCCTACTCACTGGTGGCTTTGATTATTACGGGTTGCTGGGTCGCCGTTGCGGCTGCTCCTGATTGGGGACGACTGACTGGTTTTTAAGCAAATCATTGCCTCAATCCTTTGTGTTGGTGTGCCTCGGAAAATGTCAATCTACATAACATTCCTTTTTGTTTCGAGTTTTTCTTTTTCTGTAGCAAGGCAGATCTAGGAAGGTAGGCCCGGTGGCGAATTCAGAAACTATTTTTTTTATATGCAAAGGTAGAGTGTAATGTCAAAATCCAAGCGAATTCACATCATGGCCAATAGGGATGGACGAGCCCGAAGCGAATTCATTAATTTTGACATTACACTCTACCGATTACACTAACAAAATACATGGGAAATTTCTCAATTCGCCACCGGGCCTACCTTCCTAGATCTGCCTTGTTCTGTAGTTTCTGTGGTTGTTGTTGCCTTTTGTGTGACATTTGAATTTCAAATGAATTTAATGTTGACTTTAATTAGCTGAGATTCATGCCAGAGCAACGATAACAATTCTAGCAAAATCCACTGTATCGAACATGTGAGCAATAGAGCAAGAAAGAGAGAGAGAGAGAGAGTTGTGAATGGCGAAAGAGGAGAAAAGGAGATGAAAGTGTGGGAACACGACGCGAACAATCGGATTTTGGTTGATGAAAATTGACTGACTGAATTGAATTAAAACGCAGTGGCGGCATTAATTTTTGCAAGTCAAACACTCTAGAATAGAAGAATAATGGAATCAAAGCATTGAATTTAAGTGGTGCGCTAACGTAAAGGGTTTTAGTAATTAATGCAAATATGTAAAAAGGGCAAAACAAGCAGCTGTTTGGCTGTTTGAGGGCATATTTAATTGATTAAAGGGCTTGTACCAGTTGCGATGAAAGAAATTTTAAGCCGATTATCAGCGGAAAACTTGGTATTTGTAAATAATGCTTTAAGGAGAAGCCAACGCTTAACAACTTAAAGGAGATTTAAGTACCAGCAGTGGTTAAGAGAATAAATTTTGAAAGCCATGGAAGACAATTTTATAAAATTACACAGTCCAACAAATTTACAAAATTTTTACTCAACACGAACAAGCGCTATTAATTATGAAAGAGGATGTCTCCCAGACCAACTTTGCCGAACAGAGTACTAGTCCAGAGGGTCTGAGTTTTTTTTAGAGGGGGTTAAAGTTTTATGGTTTTAGCTGGAGGTGCAATTACTTTATCGAAAATATCTTATAAAAAATGACCTCAAATGAAGTTTTTGAGCTCGGACTTCTTCTACAGAATTTAATAAGGAATTTCTTTGCGGTAGACTTTAACCCTCTAACGCCCACGCAAATGGCGGTATTTAACCCTTCATTGGGAACGCATGTAGAAAATTTCAATTAACAATGCAGATAGAGGGTTAGAATGTTCTAGAAAATTATTCGCCATAAAATTTCACTAGGGGTCCCCTCAGACAAAATCTTTGTACAAATAATGCAAAAGACCACAGGATATAATAATCACAATTTACGCCATGAAATATGCAACAAATTTTATATGTATATACATTATATGCATTTTTTGTTCTTTGGATCTTCCCTCCGGCACAGGAATATGAAAATAAGGTGTCGTAGGGTAAGTTAATTAAAAAAAAATCAATTTTAAAAAAACTGAGTGGGGCTACTCCAAAAACCGCGCTATTTTCAGGAATTTCAAGGCAAGTTTAGATTTATGTATGAAAAAAGTTATGATTTTGCACAAGAATAAAAAATTGATACCTAGCTATACGTAGCGATAACCGCTAAAGTGAATAGCGTATTAATTTTTAGTGCACTTTCCTGGGAAGGTACTCTGAAAAAAAAACGTTGTAAATACAAAGACTTTTGCAGTTAAATTAACAACTTTTTTATTTAATATTTCGTCGATGTCGTGGGAGTGCATCATTGCAAGCAGTTCAATATTTTTGATACCGCATTCATTGAACTGCATCAATGCACCTGTACATAACTCCCACGACAAGAATAACTGCATTATTTTCTCATCGCCGACAAGTTTTACCTGCAGATTTGGCTCGTTCGATTGCTCGCTATCGGAAAAACGGGATAATCAAACATATTTAATCTGAAAATACAAAATAAATTTTTCAACGTATATATGTATGTATGTACATATAATTTTAATATATTATAATAATATAATAATATAATACAATGGCGCTATTATAACTCTGACGAGTTTTATGGCCGAGCTTCTCTCCCAATTCGAGATGTGCTCCTTTTTGTTTTTCCTACTAATTGGGTGGACCTACAGTTTTATGCCGGCTCCGAACGGCGAATGCATTTTTTGTGAGAAGCTTTTTCATGGCAGAAATACTCTCGGAGGGTATGCCGCCCACTGCCGAGAGGTGACCGCTGCTCTTAAAAACCCAATAATTGGATTTTTACTAATTGAAAAATTGTTTTGGTGTTTGGCTCGGACCGTGGTTTGAACCCGAGACCTCTGACACAGCAGGCGAGCACTCTACCCACTGCACCACAGCGGCCCACTATATTATAATAATATATGTATAAATAATATCATTATTGTGACTTACCTTTATTTGTAATTATATATTGCATATATGTACATATATGTACATATTTTTCCCGAAATTTTAAATTAATTGAACGAGTTTGAAAAAACAATTTTCTATTTTTTATTTACTTCAAAATTTTTCAACAGCAAGGGAGTTTTTGAATCAAAAACGCCCGTCTTTGAATTAACTATGGAAAGTTGTTGAATCAAAAACTTTGCCGTTAAAACAAATACTTTTGCTGTTGAATCAAAGACGGAGATTCAACAGCGGAAAGTTGTTGAGTTAACTACGGGTATTTTTTTCAGAGTAATATAGCGGCCTAAATAGGACGTTTTGTTTTTTTCTCACGAACATTCAACTTCATGCCCTATTTTCTTTCTGACAGCGGACATTTTTTTTATCTGAATCACACAGGATGCTGTTTAATTTAATGCGGTTTTCAAAAACTCATTCTGGTTAACAATATATTAATATTTGGATGAGGTCAGCAAGTTTAAGTGAAGTAAAATATACCCTAAGAGGGCTGACATGGCTTAAAATTTCTAAAAAATTTTAACAATTTTTGCTCTTTAAGGCGGTTTTATGATGGTGTACAACTCCACAAATGTAAAAAAGGTAGAAAGGTCGAGACCGTGGATAGCGGAAAAAATATGGAGCCGGATGGCCGCAAAATATTTTTGAGCAATATTAACTAGGGTTTGAATATCGCCTCCACTGGGGAGTGTACTAAAAAACTGAGTACGCCATTCGCTTGAGCGGTTATAGCTAGACATAAAAATTTTTTCTTGTGCAAAATCATAACTTTTTTCATACATAAATCTTAACTTGCCTTGAAATTCTTGAAAATCGCGCGATTTTTGTAGTAGCCCCACTCAGTTTTTTTAAAGTTGATTTTTTTTTAATTAACTTACTCTCCGACATCTTATTTTCATATTCCGGTGCCGGAGGGAGGATCCAAAGAACAAAAAATCCATATAATGTGTATACATATAAAATTTGTTGCATATTTCATGGCGTAATTTGTGATTATTATATCCTGTGGTCTTTTGCGTTATTTGTACAAAGATTTTGTCTGAGGGGACCCCTAGTGAAATTTTATGGCGAATAATTTTCTAGAACATTCTAACCCACTATCTGCATTGTTAATTGAAATTTTCTACATGTGTTCCCAATGAAGGGTTAAATACCGCCATTTGCGTGGGCGTTAGAGGGTTAAAG
Source organism: Urophora cardui (assembly GCA_960531455.1). Lineage (NCBI taxonomy): Eukaryota > Metazoa > Arthropoda > Insecta > Diptera > Tephritidae > Urophora > Urophora cardui. Next base: position 1,394,333 of record OY482674.1, on the reverse strand, counting down.
TCTACCGCAAAGAAATTCCTTATTAAATTCTGTAGAAGAAGTCCGAGCTCAAAAACTTCGTTTGAGGTCATTTTTTATAAGATATTTTCGATAAAGTAATTGCACCTCCAGCTAAAACCATAAAACTTTAACCCCCTCTAAAAAAAAACTCAGACCCTCTGGACTAGTACTCTGTTCGGCAAAGTTGGTCTGGGAGACATCCTCTTTCATAATTAATAGCGTTTGTTCGTGTTGAGAAATCACTGTTGGACAGTGTTATTGGTTACGAACGTGGTATATTCACGAAGAAAGCATGAGCAGCTTAAATAATGAACTTCGGTCACCCACTTCGATTAAGTTAATTTAACTACGTTTTTCCATTTTTATAACTCCAATTTCCACCAATCAATATATCCACTATAGACTTCTCCCTTCCTTTCATTCTTTTCTCACACGCCATTTCTTCTTTTTCATTTCATTAAATTCCCATTAAATGAAAAAATACTCCAAAATTGCTGTCGCTTATAGACTGCTATAAATTGGCAATTTCGCATAAATATGTACATATTACTAACTTGTTAATTAACTTTTTAGGAGCTGTTGTCTGGCAGCACACAAGCAATTATTAATACATATTTAATTATGTACCAATAATGAGTGTGTGTGTGTCATACACTTACATTGTTTGCTTATTGTAAGTTGACTTAATAACATTGAATAAATTTTAATATTCTTCAAAATTCGTGTTGAGTGGCGTTAAGTAACCTCCTCAACATCCCATGCCACTCTGAGCAACACCCCATTCACTTACTTTAGCAAAAATTAGCATATTTCAAGGCGCGAACACGCTTAGCATCCTGCTGCGCTGTGTTGTGCTGCTTTTTATTATGTCTAATGTTCGCACATTTTATCATCAAGCAGCGTCTAATTTGTGAAACCATTTTCTTCGAGTCTAATAGTGGAAACACTCACCGACGGCAGCCCGTAGACCGTGTCAGATGACACGATCTACCTTATGGGAATGCCATGTAAACGCAAACTCACCGACATTGAATTTCAACGTTTACGGAAAACGGTATGTAGAAATCAAAATGGTTTTGATTTTTTCCGTGAAAACGTGTCAGCTGACTACTCTCTTTGAAGTCAGTGTTGCCGTCTGCGCCTTTTGTATCAATGATATATTTTCATTTTGTAAATATAAAATTATGCTTAAAAAAACCAAAAATATTAAAGAAAATTATTGATTGTGAAAAGGTGAACTATGGTCAGTTGCTTACTTCTAGTTTTGTTAACAAATTTAAAAAAAAAAATGTAATGGAATAATAAAAGTTTGCTAACGAAAGTGAAATGACGACAAAATGGCAACATTGCATCCATGCAAACAAACAAAATAAACAAACTGTTTGCAGCGTTTCTATGGTTACGAGCAGCGTTTCTACGGATTTGACTTTTGCTTGAATTCTCTACGAATGGAACACCAGAAACGTACGTTGGTCAGTGTTTCCAACTTAAGACGTTGAGTACGCAGTCCAACGCAGTCAAATATGTAGTCGGCTGCTTACCTATACTATGTAGAAAGACATTTGGTTTTGTGTTCCTTATTTTCCCCTATAATAAGGTTTATTTTGCCGTGCTGATGTCATCAGGCCTCTCACTGAGAGTAGACCTTATTCCGAAAGCTTATTAGCCATGTGTATTTAGGCTTAGATAATTCCTTATAATAAGGGCTTTTGTGGAGTTTAATTACCTTATAATAAATGTTATATGAGGGACTATAAAATGGCGTTATTTGTTTAGCTGCATAATACATACACCGTTACCTTTCCTTAAACTTTTCAGGTTAAATAAATAAACTCTTCTCTCACTTTCGTCGCTAATTCATTTTCAAGTCACTGGTAGAGCGATGTCCTTTCAATAGCTACATGCCCACCTTCTTAATCTATTCCATATATTCAAGGAGGCATATGAAGGGTGCGGAAGGCTGAATTACCCATGAGCATATCGCACGTTTTATTCAATAGGGATTTAACTCAAAAAAATTTTTTTTTTTGGGAAAACGCAAGCAAACTTTTATAATTTCAAATAGTTTCCTTCTACGGCTAACTACAAAATCACTTTTGTTTCCGCCATTTTTATCTTTTTGAGTATTTTATAAGACTAGACTCAAAGGCATGACCCAGTTATTGAAATATATGGCAATATCCCAGAAATCGAAAATTTCGAGTTAAATCCCTTTTGCATAAAACGTGCGATATACACTTAAATTAGCAAGAAATTAAAAAAAAAAGAAACATTCACTCCAACCTAGAAATATTTATATTAGAAATCTTAAAAGCTCTTGATGTGCCGTAAGTTTCTCTCTTTTGAATATCTCTCACATATGCTTGCCCTTTGTTCAGTTTTTCTTTACATTATTCTTCTGCTTAGTTTCTTTTCTTCATTACATTAACATATAAATAAGTTAGTTCTTTTTTAATCTATTTACATTTCTCGCCCTAAGTGAGTAGCTTGATTGTTGCCACAAGTCGTCTGTGTACTTTTTTTCTTTTAGAGATTTAGTTTCATTAGTAGGGTATGGAATTTCATGTACTAAAAAATAAAAAATATGCGCATAAAAAATGCAAAAAAACTGAGAAATATGCACGAAAAATAAAAAAAAATGCACTAATTCAAATTTTTTCAACTTCAGATAATTCATGTTTATTGAAGTTACAATAGTTAAATAGCTAAATTAGGTACAAACATTTTTTAATTCAATTTTGCTCTTACGTTGTACGTTTATACATATCGTTAGCTTAGAGTGCAAACTGTGTAAGTCCACTTTTTATGAAAAACTGTATTTTTATGTAGAACGCTAGAAAAATGAAATACGCACCACGCTAAAGAAGTCTGTGATACTTGTCATATTTCTAATCGTTGTTATTCAGCGATACGCAAATTGTGTAAGTCCAAAAAGCGAAGAAAATTGTGTAAGTCCAAAATATTTACATGAACAGAATTTTTTTTTTTTTCATTTCGAAATTTGTTAGTTTTTTGTTTTTTGTCTCTCCTACAATGTTTGAAAAAAGGACTTACAAAATTTGCACTCTAAGCTAGCAATATGTATGTATGTTTTTATAGATATGTACATGAATTCAGTCTTGAACATTTCATAATTTGTAAAGGTTAATCCTTATTTAACGATTCATTAGCATACACAATGAAATATTTTTTCATATTCTCAAAAAGAAAACTTTGCCGATTCGGTCGAAAAAAGCTCTTATACATACATAGAAAACGAACGTTCTACATCCACAGAGGTAATAGGAGCATGTTTGAAAACGGCTCTTTGTCGACAGGTATTCACCGTATCGAAAATACTAATAATAGCCGAGTTCACACGAAACTCTATTCGTCGTCAGATGACTGTTATGCATGAATTTCGCTTGTATAAAACCTTCAACTAGCAAATTACAAAAATAGGCAATATAATGCGAAATATGTAATAAAAAAATGCAAACAACGCAAAATATGTAAAAATATGCATATATGACCAAAATATGCAAAATATGCAGAAACATTTCAATGCCATTTTTAAGACAATTTCACGATTCGCAAAGATTGCTTATTTATTTTGCTCTACCTAAATCTAAGAAAAACATGTATTTGCATAGATTTCCATGCCCTATTCATTAGCTTTCAGCCTTTTTTTGCTTATGCCTCGGTCAAGTACATGTTTGCGCGATAGTTCAGTGGGATTTAGGACATGAGTAGTAACATGAAAGAAAAATTTAGACAAGATTTTATAAAGGTATGCTTTTTAAGTATTAGGAAAATATACGAGTATTTATTACATATTAAAATGAGCTGAAGCAGCGAGTTAAAATACGCACCATAGAGAAAAATATATGTATTGACATTTTATGAGTTGTAAATAATTGCCTTTATTCAATTTCCTCTTTACAAAAACACAAACCCGATAAAATTTAATATTCTTTGACTTTCCCATTCATCCATTGCATTCATCATAAAACTCAATCTACATTGTCGTCATCACCATCATCATCAAGAGACTATTATGCACAACTTTACAGCTACTTCAATTTCCCCTTAAAAAGTTAGCCGGAAAATTCGATTAAACCTAAATCAAAATTTGCGAAAATTGTGTACGAGTTTACTTAGACGCAGCATAACTTTAGTTAAAATTCAATCAGTTGAGTAACGAAATTATACAAAAAAGGATACCAAGACAAAAACACGCAGCCAAACAGAGAGAGAAACCGATGCAGGTTTGTATGTTTGTGCGTTTGTTGATATTCGTACAAAATGTAAATTGAAAACTTCTATAACAAAAGATGATGGAAGTCACTTTACTTGCGTATGTAAGTACGTACTGTGTGAGGCGACACAAAAGCAGCAGAGGACCAGCGTGTGGATAGCCTAAAGTAACCACATGAAAGGCAGGGAAATAAAGTAACTACGTATGATATGATGAAAAGTTGCGCAAGAATGTTTTAGTTTTAAATATTATATAGCCAGTTGCGCAATAGGAGAATATAAAAGATTTTTGTGGTTGGCTACTAAGATATGCAAAACAGAAAAAACGAGATGGAGCAGGAGACTGTGCCTAAAATATTCAAATGTGAATGAGCTCTATGAACAGAAAGCTTTTATCTGCCTCAGCTCGAACGTTATTGGAAAGTTTTTTTTAAGTATAGGTACATATAAAGAAGCTGGGTATATGAAAATAAAACAATAAAGACAAAACGGAAGTTGAAGAAAAATTCAAGTGAGTTTGTTTAAAGTCAATTTGTAGTTCAACCGATACGCACATATGTACCCGCCAAAAATGTATGCCCTCATTGAGGCTTATATCACATGATCATAATAATAATAATAAACCCAACGATTTCCCTCCACCCACCCAACCGCACGAGGGGCGCATCCGCATGACGTACGGATATTTTAAAATAAAATTTGGCCAAGGTGTTGAGTGGTAGAAGTTTATTAAACGTCGAGAACTTATACTGCTCAGCTACAGAAAATATAATTCCATCAGCTGGATATACATATGTACATAGAATAAAATATAAAACTACAAATAAAAGTAATAGACAAAAATAGAATAGTCAATTAGAGCGAGAGATTTGTTGTCACTTGTTAAGAGCGCACAACAGAATTTTTCTTATCAGATAAATAGAGTCTGATATATCGAAATGAGTAGAATAATCATTAAAAGATTTACATAAGCAACGAAGTGGTTCGTGTAATTCAAAATTAGTTCTACACTGCTTTAAAAATATAGGTTGAAAATGTCTTGATGGTCGAATAGGAACATTTAAGTTTATTTCGGATAGGAGAAATTGACTGCTTATGGATCCTTTCAGTAGTTTAACCAGAAATATTACACCTAACATTTCCCTGCGGCTTGATAAGGTTGGAAGATTAATAAGCTTCAAGCGACTAGTGTACGAGGGAAGATTTGTCCGTGGGTCCCAATGAAAGTTCCTTAACGCAAAAAGTAAGAACTGTTTTTGAATTGATTCCAGTCTATCGGAATGAACTTGATATTGCGGACTCCAGATTATTGAAGCGTATTCTAGTATAGGTCGTACTAATGTTGTAAACAGGGCTTTAGTTACGTAAGGGTCATTAAATTCCTTAGACCAACGTTTTACAAATGCTAGGATACTTTTAGCTTTGTTTACTGTAGCATTAATATGCAGGTTAAAGTGGAGCTTACTATCAAATCTTATTCCTAGGTCAACAAAATCGTAAACCTGTTCCAAACTATAGTTATTAATTGTGTAAGACGCAGGTTGAAGGATCTTCCGTGAAAAGCTCATAAATTTACATTTACTAAGATTGAGTGGCATAAGATTAATATTGCACCACGTAGCGAAGCAATCTAAATCATTTTGTAGGGCAGATCTTTCCTCCAAAGAAGAGTAAGACTTGAAAAGTTTCACATCATCGGCATACATGAGAAGTTTTGAGTTACAAATAGCATAAGAAATGTCGTTTATAAACAGCAAAAACAGAGTCGGACCAAGATGGCTGCCTTGTGGAACTCCTGAAGATACGTTAATGATGTTGGAAAAAGCATTTTTAAAAACAACTCTTTGTGTTCTATTAGTGACATATGACGCAATCCATTTTAACAGAATAGGTTGAAAACCAAGAAGATCAAGTTTATGGATAAGTAACGCGTGATTGACCTTGTCGAAGGCTTTGCTGAAGTCAGTATAAATTACATCGGTGTTAGCATTATTCCTAAAACCGTTAGAGACATGAGTTGTAAATTCTAGTAAGTTGGTAACAGTTGATTTGCCTCTACAGAAACCATGCTGCGAACTTACTATTGATGAGGAAATGGAATGATTTAGACAATTGGTGACAATAGCCTCAAATAACTTTGGGATAGCCGAAAGCTTTGCTATGCCGCGATAGTTTTCGATGGAAGATCTACTTCCAGATTTATGTAGAGGAATAATAAAAGATTCTTTCCACGCTTTTGGGAAAATTCCTGACTTCAAAGACAGATTAAATAGTGTGGATAATGGCTGGTAAATATACTCGGCGCATTTGTTTAAAAATATTGAAGGAATCATATCTGGTCCGTAGTTTATGGACTTCTTTATTGTTTTAAGCAAAAATAAAACCTCTTCGGGATCTATAAAAGGGCATTCAAATGTGTTATTCTGAAAAACTTGATACGGGTATTCATTAAAGCTAACATTAGTATTGGAATAATTTGATTCAAAGAAGAGGGCAAAAAGGTTCGCGACATCTTGGCTATCACAATCACGATATCTCATAGATGATGGAAATCCCATTACTCTACGTTTCGAGGTTACAAAACCATAAAACGATTTCGGGTTGGAAAAAATGTTCTTTTTCATTTTAAATATATAAGACTTATAGCACTTTTTGTTCAGAAGTGAGTACTTATGACGCAGAACTGAGTATTTCATATAATCCTTTTGAGAACCAGTCTTCTTATATATTTTAAAGAAGCGCGATTTTTTATTTTTTAAAGCTCTTAACTCTCTAGTGGCCCAAAGATACAAAGGTTCATTATATTTGCGTTTATGTTTCGGTACGTATTTCTCAAAAAGGTTAAGAATCGTGTTATTGAAATGCAAAACATTTAGATCGACGTTTCCATTATAGTCTGGCCATACCAATCTTGAGAGTTCTTTATTAAGTTTATTATAGTTTGCCTTAGAAAAATTGTAACAAAAACTAGACTCAGAGTTAAACTCTTTTACGTTACCACGGTTATCGTTATTTATAATTTCGTAAAATCATAAGACTTAAAAAATAATTCCCGAAATTTCTAAAAGACGTCAGTTGTATTAACAAAGCCTTATTCTTCTCATGTATCAAATGGAGTTTAATTACCTTATAATAAGGTTTATATAAAGATATTTTTCTAAGCGAAGATCGCCTAGTCCCGTCGAAAGCGCTGCTTTTACGCTCTTTAGTAGGGACAATCGGTGTGTGTGCGTACACACTTCTTAAGCTCGCAGTAAACTCTGCTCCTTTGCTTGCACATTAAGCCCAATTTCTTCTCCTTCTATTCAAGGGATAACTTATACCTTATTTATTCAAATTTCTTAGAACACTTTTCGTTGGATATGTAAAAAATAGACACTTGTATGCATTCATGTATACCTACCCATTGTCTCCCAGCGCACACTGGGGCCGAGCGTGCTCAAAATTCAGTTTTTAAATAATGAGTTTTTCAACAAAATAAAAACGCAGTATTATTCCCTATAAAATTCTACACTTCTGGCCCAATTTTCAGCTTTCTATCGTTTTACAGTTGGGAGTTATCCATACATAAACATGGCAAATTTTCCAAAAAATAATTTTTTTCCAAAGTGTGAGATTTTAATGTGTATTTGAAATAGTTGGTATAAGAGAAGGATATAAAATTTTATTATTCTGCTTTTTCCATAACATTAAGTGAAGCTTACATAATCGATGAGTGTTTTTTTTTTGGAACTAGATGTTTTAAAAAATTAATTTTTAGTATAAAACTAAACGTACCTCTTTTTTTTAAATATTTTTTTTCAAAATGGATTTTTTTTAATTTGCGCAAAAAAGTAGCAAATGTAAAAATGCAGCAGTAAAATATGGTCCTTTGTGACAAAGAATCCGAGTTCAGAACCAAAAGCAAATTGCGCATTTTAAAAAAAGTGAGTTTAAAAATTGCATTCCAATTTTAGTTAAAAAAAAAACACCTATATCTGGTTGAATTTGATTCTGTTCTATCTTAAATTTAGTTGATCCATTATTTACTGGTTACTTTAATTACAAATTATGGTTAAGGCTACTTGTCAAGCCAGGTTTCTTTAATTTAGACTTGTAAGTTGGATTACAATATGAGTTCTTTGAAGCACAAGTTGTGTTACTCCAATTTTGTTTTTTTTTTTATGTTAGGCATGAAAATGTGTGGGGAAATACGTGTTCTGCTTAAAAAGCTAACGGTGAAACTCCTAATTCCCATATAAACATACTTGTGACCACAGAAAATTTTTAATATCTCGAAACAAAAAATTGGAGAAAACCATTTTTGTATACATACATATGTACCTGCACCTGCATATTTTATCAATGGGTTAATAAATAGCCGCTAATGGGTTAATACAATACACATTGGCTATTTTTGTACAGCCATACTAATATAATAATAATATAATACAATGGCGCTATTATGACACTGACGAGTTTTATGGCCGAGCTTCTGTCCCAATTCGAGGTGTGCTCCTTTTGTTTTTCCTACCAATTGGGTGGACCTACAGTTTTATGCCGGCTCCGAACGGCGAATGCATTTTTTGTGAGAAGCTTTTTCATGGCAGAAATACTCTCGGAGGGTATGCCGCCCACTGCCGAGAGGTGACCGCTGCTCTTAAGAAAACAATAATTGGATTTTTACTAATTAGAAAATTTTGTTTGGTGTTTGCTTGGACTGGGGTTTGAACCCGAGACCTATGGCATAGCAGGCGAGCACTCTACCCACTGCACCACAGCGGCCACCATACCACAGACATACTAATTTTGATTTAAATAATTTGTTTACAGATCTTAAAAAAAACTGGTCACCAATGGGTTAATTCATGACCGTTTTAATGGGTTAAGATTCCAAAGATTACTAGTTTTAGTGTAGATACAACTAATATGATTTAAATATTTTAATCTAAGAATTAAGTGAAAAAATTTGGTTAAAAATGGGTTAATGCGTGGTCGTTAAGGGGTTAAAATTCTTGGGATTTACTAGTTTAGTATCGATATACCGATTCTGATTCAAGAAAATTAAACTCGAAACTAAAATAAAAAACATAGGTCACCAACGGGTTAACTCATGACCGTCAATGGGTTAAGATGCTATAGATTAACTGCTTTAGTGCAGATAAAGCGATTCTGATGTAAAAAAGTTGATTTCAGAATTTTGAGCGTCCTCATATATATAAGTGGCCCCAGTGTGCAGCGCAGCAAAAATAATCAATTCGTCATTTATGCCTGTCATCAGTTGAAATTTAGTAGTCAACTCTTGAAGACAGACAACACGCTTGCAGAAGTAAGAATAAAAGGATAATCAGAAGAGAGAGTAAGAACCATAGAGAGAGCGAGGGAGTAAAATGGGGTTACATATTTTAAAAACAACTACCAAAAAACAATATTTACAAAGATTACGTGTACCAACGACACGCAAAGTGTCATCACTTTCGTTCGAGCATAAACAAACACCGCACTGGCAACATTTTAAGCCAAAAGTGCATAGGAGAGATAAATGTGCATACATACATACATATGTAGGTAAGCAAAAATGAATTTGTTGGCATGCGTTACACTTGCAGAGCCTTTTGCGCCGCAATGTATGCAACGGCAAATGCGTAACCAAACACTGTAAGCATATTCCCTGCAAGAACTGTACAGGTCATTTGACCGGTCATTTGACCGGCAGGCATGACCAAAAGTTTTGGGATATTTCCTATCACATTCTTAAGGGCATCGGGAACTTTTCTGACCGTTTCATTCATCACGTTCCCGTATGTGTATTTTCAAATTCCATTCTATCCTTATTTATCTCATTGGTTTTGAACTTGGCTAGAAACACATAGGAGTGAAAATGTGTTGGTAATATTATATTTTTGTAATAGTGTTAGTACTTTCGGTCACACAATTCTAGCTCTATGAATATGACACTAGTAAATTCAATTAAAATTCTGTTGATTCATGCTTCTCAAACATTTTGTTGTTGCTTTGCGCATGTTCAAACATGTATAAAGGCGTATGCTCCTTTATGTATGCAATACACTTTTGGCGCTCGAGTGTTTGTCTCATGCTTATAGGCGTTTATACAACACACAACACTCTTGCAGAATGTTTATGGCTTTATGAACATTGAAGTGTAAGGAAATGTTACTTTTTGCCACATTTAAAACTGTGAGGAAATACAAACTTTTCCACTCTGTTTGTTAACGCTTCTAACGAGTACGAAGCGAGAGCATAATTTGTGGAGTTCAATGACTTTTTTCTGGAGTTTGTTCTTTTGGAGGTAGTAATTGAGATATGTATGTGAATACTTTTTAGTGTTTAAATAAATTTCTGACTGTCTTAGGAATTTCAGATAAAATATATAACAAACATGGATCTTAGCTCTCAATGATCACCAAGCTCCAAATGTTCCTCAAATTCAATAAGGTTCATCTACCTGAATAAAATCTTAATCCTTTGCACTTTTTTCATCTGATTTTTTTTATTCTAAAATCATGATTGCGTTGAGCTCACTTATTCCTTAGCCGCACATAAAGTACAATATCTATTGCCACAACAGAAAACAATATGTATAAGAATTCAAATTAAATCCTTAATCACATAATATTATCTGGGATACTCGAGATGGCTGTAGCGGGCAGGCAACAACAGCAGTAGAAGTATGTGTCGAGCATGTTGATAACAAAAGCAATAATAACGATGACAACGATGAGGTAACCGACGAACAAACTGAGAGAAAGAAGAGCAAACGAAAACACAACAAGTACTTTAAAAATAGACAACAAGTACAAAAAATGTGATAACAAGACTACATACATATACACAAAAAGGAAGAAGACAGCTAAACAAATATTAAAAAACAAAGTTGAAAGAAAGAAGAATAGAAAAACCAGAGAGAACGAACAAGCAAACGGTCGAGTAAAAGTGCTTAGGAATTTTGTACGAGAAAACAAACAAACAAACCCGTCAAGAGCGAGTGAAGGAGTTAACGAGCTGTTAACCTGCGTTGCTCGAATAAAACAAACTAATACTCACAAATGCAATCGAGAACAAGAAAAAACTCAACCAAAGCTGAATGCCGTTGGATGCTGAGCTGATGATGACGTGATGAGGTGACCTAATACACACTCCGCAGCTAAACAAGTAGCTCCAAAAGCCCGCACAATCATGCAAAAAAGTCCAACTTCATCCTGGAAGAATGCTTCTAACTTCCATACCGACAAACACTTGAGCAAGCGAACGGCTGCCGAGTCACAGCACAAAAGAGAGTTCAACTCCTTTTTTACATTTGCAGTGAGATGCAAGTCGATTGCATATCCATTCAGCCACAACAAACATGCAATTGTTGGTGAAAAAGAACAAAAAAAAAACAAAAAAAAAAACAAACAAAAAAAACAAAACACAACAACAAAATGTTATAACGGTAGATACATGCATATATGCTTTGTTCAGAGAATATTTGTGTGTGTGATGGGTTGATCCCACTTGTTTGCTGCTTTTCCTCGTGTCCATTGTCTGTGGCATGCATTGTGATGCAGTTTTGGTTTTACCTGGAGGTTTGATTGCTATATTAAATTTCTTCTATTTTTTATACATACCCAACTGTGCTTAGTATCCTGAACAGCACCTTAGAAGTTCATATCAAGTGGTGGAGGGAAAGACGGCTTAAGCGAGGTTCTTCCTGCGAAAGGCAGTGCCTTCCTTTGATCGATCTCGAAATTGGCATGACAGCATCCTTTGTCATAGAATTGCAATCCACAACTGGTTATATAATTTGCATTTCTACTCTAATATACACTTGTTCCTCGTTGTTTCTATTATTGTTTGCATTTAAGTTTTTTGTTTTTGTTATATTTTCAGCTGCAGCTTATCCACTTTATGCATTTTCTCACTCCATAATAACACACAACTTTCCCTAGTCGGTGCTAACTTTTTTATTTCTGTTTTTCCTGGTTTTGTTTTGTTTTGTTTTCAAAACCATATCCTAATGCACTTTTCTACTCAAAGCACATCATTGAAAATGTACATACTTTCTACACTGTATTTCTGGCTTCGCTTTTCAGTCACTGCTTATGATATAACATTTACCAAACAAAAATGTGCTGCTCCTCTACTCACAGTTTCAAGTATGCCCTGCATTTTCTGCTTTCCCCGATCAACATCACGTAGCCCCCGAGTGTGTCGAGTGGGTATGCTTTTGTGGGTGTGTAAAGGAGCTGCTTCAATTGCGCAAAGCAAGCAGAGCAAGTCGAGAGTCGGCGCTTATGGCAATACAATGTGCGATAAAAATTCATGAAGTGCAGTTAAAACAGGACAATATTGACATATATGGGCACACATTCAGGTATGTACAAATGTATTCATTTCTTTATTTATTTGTTAGTCAGAGCATGCGCTTAGTTATGATGTGGCAGGTGGGGATATGAATCGACATTTTAGGCAGAACTTTGCGCATCTGTGAGATATGGTCGAATGGTTGTGTGTCAATCAAAAAATTTGGTATTTAAAAGTAAATTATCGTGGATTCAAAACAAAAGTGCGTAATATCTGGGGGTGGCCAGAAAAATAGAATAACGAGGCTACACTACAACAATGTTATAAACTTCGCAATTTCTTTATTGTTGGGAGCCTAACGGAACCACAGTGATGTTGTTGTGAGTTAAAAAGGATCACTAGCTGCCCGTGCTGGACTTATAACGTCTTGCCGAAAGCGTCAGCGGACTAATGTTGGTATTGAGCTACGTTCATCTAACCCCCCAGTTTTCACGTGTTGAAAAATGTCTTTTCAAATTGGGCACAAAATTGTTTTTTTCAATTTCCACTAAAGTCCCATTGATGTGGGGAAGTCTAGCTATACGGACTTCTTAATCCGATGCTGATAATGGGGCCGGCGTAGTTCATTCGTGGGCCTGGTATGGAAAAAAGGATGAGTTGCTAGTGCAGAAAAATTTAACTTGTTTAATATAAAGAACTGATGACTTGTTCAAGGACCTTTCGAAGTAATAAAAATCATAGTCTTTCTTGAATGTGAACTTCCAGGTAATGCAAAAGCCAGTTATTGCTTACCGATTTCAATGACGAGACTTTAAAGCCTGTTCTCAATGACTATTTCCAACCTCATTTAAGAAAAATAGCAGCCTCTCGAAATATCAGCAAGAGCATCTTGAGAGCTTTTCTTGAGTGTTATTTTTTTGATCGGTACCAAGAATACCAAGTTCAAGTGAAGAAAAGGAAGCAGAATATATACATACATAAATAAAGCCGAGGGAGATTTATTTCTTGTTGAATATTTTTTCTTGCATTTTCTTTACATCCAAACCGCGCACAACCGCATAGAACATACAACACTTAGCTTATGTAAGTCTACTTGTAATTATGCGCTTCCTATTTCCTTAAAAAACAGGAAAATGAGAAAAGCAAATAAATAAATAAAAAGCGTAAAAAAGAAGTCTACAGTTCCTCCGTATCCACTATTCTTTAACATTTTCGCTGGCTGTTTATGTTTCGCTCTGCCGCCGTGCGCATTGCGTGACATGCAAATGTGTTGGTATTTCCAATTATACCCTGTAGGGAACTCAATAACTAGTGAGCAAAATTTCTAGTTCCGAACTAGCGAAAAGGTGTCAAAGGGGAACTAGATCAACTGTAGTTAGACCCTCACCAGTTCCGAAGGAGTGAATTGAGTGACCATTATAAGACACACTTTGATTTGTATGCAATTTCGAAGTGACAAAAATTCTATGAACATTTTTCGTTCGCTCAATTGCAGTGGCCGCTGTGGTGCAGTGGGTAGAGTGCTCGCCTGCTGTGCCAGAGGTCTCGGGTTCAAACCACGGTCCGAGCCAAACACCAAAAACTATTTTTCTAATTAGTAAAAATCCAATTATTGGGTTAAGAGCAGCGGTCACCTCTCGGCAGTGGGCGCCATACCCTCCGAGAGTATTTCTGCCATGAAAAAGCTTCTCACAAAAAATGCATTCGCCGTTCGGAGCCGGCATAAAACTCTAGGTCCACCCAATTAGTAGGAAAAACAAAAAGGAGCACACCTCGAATTGGGAGAGAAGCTCGGCCATAAAACTCGTCAGAGTTATAATAGCGCCATTGTATTATATATTATATTATAGTATTATATAATTGCCGTCGGCTTTGTATATTTCAGCAATTCTCAGATGTATAGTGAAGCATTTTATATAAAGAGTTTTCTATTTGCATCTTGTATGAAATTAAATGTTCCCCTAATTATGATTTTCCGATCCCTCAGGCTAATTTTAAATTTTTTTTTATTTTATTACTTTTTAAATATTATTGTAAATTTTTATTAAATAAATAAATAAAAAAAATATTAGTTAAAAAAAAATAAAAAAAATTATCATCCACCTTGACACCGACAGGATTCGAACCCGCGCCCCTCAGATTGAAAGGCACATGCGTTAGCCAGTCGGCCATCGCTCCACTTGCGTGAAGTGTGGCAAATGCTGCACTTAAGCTGCAGATGTAAAACTGTAGAATGTTTAGGTACTTGTAGCTAGTTGAGAACTATCGAAATTGTGCCATTAAACGAACTAGTGTAAACTGTAGAATGTAGTGCAGAGAGGGACAATTGACACCGCCTAGGACATCGCCGTGTTAAATTCGCCAGTTTATAACATGCAAAAGAGATTTAGCTCACACTAGTAGTGTCGAAAAATGCACTAGAAGCGACCTAGTTCGGAACTAGAGATTGTCCCTACAGGGTACGTACATATATGTATGTAAATTTATGTTGTGCATAGCAATGCTGTCATACAGCGATGGAGATAAGAAAGAATGAAAAAAAAAAAACAAAAGTCAGACGACGTACAAGAGCTTTGTGTGTGTGTACAAAAATGTTCTACAGCCAAATGAAGGAAGTAAAGGGCGAAAAGTCAATTGGCGGAACATTCTCATAGAGAGTTCGTATTCTAATATCCATACGAGCACACAGTTGTTTTGGGGGCGCTATACTCACACGGCGTGCAACGCAATGCGGCATGTTTTTGCCTCCCTGCCTGCTTATGCGCCTGTAAATATGCAATGACATTGCGCGATGCGACAAAATTCAGTAGCGGCGCGGTCTTTGCAGCTGGATGAATCGATGGCAATAGCATAAATAAATAGATTGAAATGTATACATATATAAATTCCTTAGCATGTGTGTACATATGTATGTACATATGTGTGTATGCCTCGGTTTGTATTTGAACACAAGTGTCACTCAGCTTGTTTTGCCGTTGTCTAACAAACATTTCGAAGCCGCAACTCACGTTGGCTTGTAGACGCGCTGATGCCGACACCGATGTCGATGACTTGACTTGAAAGCCTCACTCGCTGCAATTTGCACGTTTGCGTTTTCTTTCGTCATTTGCTTCACACTCAAACAGTTTTTTATTTTCGTTTTTAATTTCCCCTCGGTGTTTTAGCTTCATTCTTTAACAAATTTACATCCGCGTATGTGTGAATGTATGCACTTGTACATTTTAATGATTTCACTTGGAAAGTCGTCGCGACATGTGCGCGCAATTGTTTTTTATTGTTAGGAGTACACAAGAACCACAGCAACAACAACAGCAGCAACATCAAAACCAACAACAACCACAAAAAAGGTTAAATGTTAAATGTACTTGCTGCAATACTCTCACCTTTGATTTCACAGACGGCAACTGAGGGTGCCTCGAGCTGTGGCTTTGGGGCGCTCTACGACCTGGTGGCAGCCCTAATGATGACAGTCACATGAATGGCGGCGTGTGTGTGTATGTATGCGGCATTTTGCTGGTTGGAATTGTTATCTTTATTTCCATTTTTTTCTTTTGCTTTGCTGCGGCTTGTATTTGGTTTTTATGCCACAATGCACACTTGCAACATTCCATTGCATATGAAATTATGCATGGATTTTATGCGAGGTGGCGCATATGGTTTTTACATGGATTATGAAGTATTGTTACAAAAGTTCATTTCTTGATGGCGGTTGTATGAAAATGAGATAACATAATTCGATACTTTAATTTGCCATAAGCATTTAAAGACATCTTTATATATATGCATTTGCATCCTTTGGAATTTACATAAAGGAGGTTTAGAGAGATGTCAGAAGATTAGTGAAGATCTGTAGTATGATTTTAGACGCATGAATATGCGCGTTTCCTAAGTCAACGTAATTCCAAGGCTTTTCAATCGTTAAAAATTTTGGTTAACTGTTCTATACGATTTCTGTGCTATCTAAACGGAAGATCGGTGCGGCACTGTAAAGCATACTCCCGTTTACGTGCCTGTTATCGTTCGGGTTCTAATTCTTCCGTTGCCGATTTCGTTTCTTTCCCTTTCTCGTTTCACACCCTAATTCGAGTTTTCTCTTTGCTGGTTTCTCCTTACTTGTTACTCGTTATACTCTACTCGTCGCTCGTTTCTCATTACTCGTTTCAGATTTCCTGTTGGATATTCCTATTTTCTTGGTCTCTTCATCCTTTCTGGTTCTTGAGTGAGGTACTCAATTCCCCTTTCTCGTTATCTTTCTCATTCTATTTCCCGTCCTCCATTTATTTCTCGTTGTTGTTCCCCATTTGATACTCGTTTCAGTTATCGTTATCTTTATCATATGCACTCTTTCCTAGTATTTACATACAAAAAACGCTACACAACTTTTGAAGAGCAAAAGCCCGGTTTATATTGCACATGCCAATGCATGAGTTGATTGCACTTGTTTTCGACTTTAAGTGTGCTTACTTTCATATGTTTTGTTGATCTATGTTTGTGCATGTTGTGTTGCAATATGCAACAGCCCCAACAATCTCTACAAAATATCATGAATATTACGTTGGCTTGCCAATTTGATAAAACTTATTGTTGAAATTTTAAACTTTTCCTAGAGCTTGTTAATACTTTTTCTCTTGTTGCATTTCCTTACCTACCAGCCATTCTACACCTTGCACATTTTCACAAACTCATGCACGTGTGTTTGTTTCGAGGGAAACCCCTAATAAACTAACTTATTCCTTTGTCACATTATATCCTGCCAACTAACTACCTCTACCTTAACTCTCTCTCTCTCTTCCATGCTTGGCTTGGCTAAACTATCCTGTTCACACATTGCTGTGAATGGATGCTTATAGCTGCTAACGTTCTATGTGAGATACTTCGAACAGCCTTGCAGATTTACCACTCCACATACCATGCATCTTCTTATTGCCAACCCACAATACACAATGTCCTCTACATTTTTCTTTAGCTTTTGTTCCTGCTTCTACTTCTGCCCCTGTCTCACACGAGTCTTTCAGCAAACTTTCTCTGCCTCAACGCACTTTTAGTTTTATTGTTGAACTTGTTCCTCTCCATCCTTCTGTCTGTTAGTTATGCACATATGTACAGTATCGAGTGTTAAAATTGCACTATCATATTGAAAATTCTGTTGAATGCCTTGAAATCTTTTCGATTAGATGACATTCCATCTTTCATCGGCACATTTTTCTCAGCTAGCAAGAAATAAGCTGAGAAGAGGATTGCTTATTTTTTTGCTTGCTACTGTATCATCATGTTAAAGTCCAATTATTTATTTATTGCATCACATAGTTAGCCGCTCATATAACCACATATTTGTTGGCATATGTGTCAGGATGTTGGTTGCGGTGACTCTTTCCGGCTCCTTCCTTCCCTTCGCCATTTTTCTCTATTTTCCTTTTTGGCTTGCATACTTTTACTGCAATAGTTATTTGCATATAACGCAAAATATTATTTTGGTTGGTAAAAGTTGTAGTTCGCATAAGAAAATAATGAAAACTACACTCATTTCGAAAAAAAAAGAATTTGGCTCCATAACAAGAAATTCGTTTTTGGCAAATAGTTGAGCCAATTAAAAAATGGTATATTGAGTTTTGGGAGAATATATGACATCGATAGTTAAGGGTTAAGTATGACGATTTAATGATTAACAACGATTACTTTCATAATTTTAATCATTTCTTTAAAAGAAAAAATCTGCTTAATCCCATTCCAGGTAGAGCATTTTCAACACCAGGACTTCTGTGCTAAAACGAAATATTTTTGTCGCCACTTAAATGAGACATTAGACAATACAGAAACCACTTAATAAACGACAGCAGAAATAAGAAATGAACAAAAAATAATAAAAGAAAGTCATACAAATATGCACGAAAACATTTATTGCTGCTTATTGTTAGTTATATATTTTATTCTTATTTTTACATCAATTTATTTCAACATTAAGTATATGTATGTTTTTCATCAAATTCCACTTACAAACATAAACCAAATACAAGAAAAAAATCTTTTCTAGAGAAAGTGAAATCTTTATTTCATTCTGACGCAAAATGACAGCCTGACGAAGGAAAATGATGAGCGGGTCAATAGGAGCTTGTGGGCTCATCACAAAACCAAAACTAACGAGCAGCGGGAAGGCGGAAGGAGAAACTCAGACAACAACGGACGACAACGAAATTTATGCGACCTCAAATGGAGCTGCGGATAAAATGTAAGCGCAATTTCAACAAATTTGGGTCATTTAAACAATAAGCTAAGAGTAACGATGCAGACTTAAGGGAAATGAAATGAGATAAAAATAAAAACAAAATTAAAATGAAAAGGAGCAAAGAAATGAAGAATTAACGAAGAAATGAAAGCACGAGGCAAAAATGTGAACAGAAATTTTGTGGTACAAACGAAAAGTTTTATAGCCCAAAAATGGCGGCTGAGTGTTGTCAAAGAGCGGTCGGTCAGTGGCTCTAAATAACCAAAAAGAAAAATATATTAAGCACAATTAACAAGAAAAAATAGAACGGGAAAACAAGAAACGAATAAGAAAATGTTTAAGAAATCCTAATGGCATAATAACAAAAAATTAGCGCTCATTAACTTGGTCTATTTGTAAACAGAGGCACAACTTTAAATGAAGAAACGAAATGGGCAATGCTAAATGAATAAAGCATTGAAAAGGGGGGCGAAATGAGGATTGGTGGACCCAAATAAATCCCTTAGCGATTTGACAAATAACAAAAAAGGACATTGAGTTGCGGAAGCAGTAAAACAAAAACATTATTGAATTAAAAGTAAAAATGTAGAGAACAGGGAAACAAGGAAGAACATTGAGGTTATGGAAAGGAATGGCAAGATACGGCAAGCAGTGATTAAAGAAATCAGGGGACTGCTGTCTGCAGCCGAAATGTGGACAAAGTTAAAGGATTGGCTTAAAGAAGAGAAAGAAAGAAAGTACACCTATTTCCCACATTGCGTTTTATGAAATTTTGAAAAAGTCCCTAACAGCTCTGCACAACTAAAATAATCATATATGTTCTCATCTCCTGATTATAAAAGTGTCCTTTATCGGTGGAAAATGGTAACCTGCGCGCGACTCTTCTTGGGGAGTCGGTTTCGAGTCTTAATTCAATCGTATTTGACTCATTTTTGAGTCTCTTTCGAATATTTTTGGGTAATTTTCCAATCGTTTTCTAATTATTTTTCAATCTTATTTTGGTTTTTTTTGCCGTATTTCTAGCCTCTTCTATCATCTCATATTACCTTACCTTTTTATTAAACTTTCCTTTGATACCAATATCGCTTGATAAATTTGTGATAAGAAAGTTTGGAATCGTCAAAGGGGGCCGAAAAGTCAGTATAGTCAAGAAATGCCTTATCCATTAAGCTGAAGTCGTGCCGATCAAGTAAAACTCTTAAGTATACACCCATAAGTATCCTCTTCCAAGAAATCATAAAACAACTCAAAATAATATCTTCTCTTAACTCTTAACTCTCACTGGCACCTTCGTCGAAATATTTTAATTGAATATGAATAGGAAACATTAAACAAATGATATGGTGTTGCTTGGCTACTGAAGTGATATGTGTCCTTTTGTTATTGGACTATAAGGCCGCCTATCATTACATAATCATCATCACCGCTAGTAATCATCAACATCGACATTTAAAGCAACTGGGCAGTGCATGGAAACAACTACACCCACTTCTTTTTCGAAAGACGAAAGACTTAGGGAAGAATAATGTAAATAGAGCCGAGATGGGTATAACAAAGACGTATACACAGTATATTTTTGCTATTAAAAGACATTCTCAAGTGTTCTTCCTCGTTGCCTTTTAATTTCCAGCCTACACGCATATACATATAAATATATTTAAATCCTTTTGTGCTATAACAACTGTAGCCAACAGCAACTAAAGCACTAATATGATACCCGCTCGCACTCCTACAACGCTGTATAAATAGACACATTTCTATATTCATCACTTATCTCATTATGGCCAAATGACCTCTTGACGTTTCACATCATTGCTTAGCCATTCATTCAGAGCTCATCTCATAATCATCAGCATCATCGTCACCGCCGTCCAATGCGAATGTTAGCACACAAGTAAATCTTAGCCTGCTCCTCTCCTCCTCTCTTTTACGCTGACGGCGTCGGCTATTAAGGCTTTTACGGCTAGCATTATTTTGGCTGATTATTGTATTTAGAATTACAATTTCTTGTCGCCAACGTTGTAATTTCATTGAGTATAGACGGAGGGCGGAAAACCACAGACTAATAGTCCAGTTAATCGAGAACGTGTGGTCCGCCCGCTGACGCAAACGCTCGTATGCAATTTTTAGGATTTTATATGTGAATGATAGCGAGCAGAGGGAAATTTTTATCGACCAGTTAGCGAGTATGGCTACTACTCATTATGGGTTCAAACATTTTTGTTCGATCCGACCTCGCTTGTCTGATGGCGAATCGAAAACGTCAAATCAATGGTTCGTTTAAGTAGACCATACTATTTTTTCCATGTGAACACATATATGTATATTCGATAACATTTTACAATCTTGTTGAGTTAGTTGTATAATGCTGTGAAAATTACTGTTTAAATATTTAATAACTAAAAATGTTGAACCGGCAACCCTTGTACCTTGCAACCATGCGAGCGATCAGCTGAGACGTTTTTACGTAAAAAATCAAAATGATTTTGATTTCTGCGGTACGGGCATCTGCGTCGTCCGTCGTTGAATAATCGGCTACATACAAATCCCATGGAATAGGTTGGATCAGCTGACACGGTACACGGGTTTACGTTCTCGACTAACTGGACTATAACAAATAATAAGCAGGCAATTAGATTAAAACAAAAACGGCAATGAGAGAAGAAGAAGCAAAGCGAGAAAAAAGCGAAGGCAGAGCAACGAAGCAGCAAGGAAGCAGTAACAAGCAAACGAAATGAATAAAAGTCCATTGCTCCTTCTTCATTCATGCTCATATCATCATCAAGCATCGCCATCTCCATCTTAAGTGTTACTGCCAAAACTTTGGGCTTTCATTTGGCATCCATCATCATTTGCTTTTGTGCTTTTTTGGTCGCTTGTTTTGTTCTTGTTGAATCCGTTTTATCGTAATATTTCAGATTTACATGTTACGCGTCAGCAAATTTTAATTGAATTTTGTTAGTGTAATTGCAGCAATAACAGCAGCAACAACAATAGTTAAACTCATTTATAAATGATCTACCATTCTACTAAATGTTTTTGAAAACTTTTTGTGTGGAATTAATTAGCAAAGTTGCTGTGGGTGAGCGCCTTAAAGTATGTGTTTATTTGAAGAAAGCGGATCAATTTGAGGGAACATTCGATAGAATTTGTGGCTATCAAGTCTATATATGATGAGTGTCAAGTTAGCGAGGCACCCCTGGCAGATCGGATCCGGAGGGGGTGCATAATTAGTCCCTAATTAATCCCTAATTAATCCCGCAAAAATTAATTTTTTCCCTCGCATCCCGGAATTTTGGGGTGCCTCGCTAACTTGATATCAAGTTAGCGAGGCACCCTGTAAAAACTGTCTTAGACATGAGATATCGGAATCGGGTTTGTGGCTTAATTAGTTCCTAATTAATCCCTAATTAATCCCGCAAAAATTAATTTTTTTGTTCAAATATTTTTCGAGTTTTTTACCAAAGTATGTCCGTGTCAAGTTAGCGCGGCACCCTAATAAAATTTTGAGATATCGAAATCGGACTTGTGGTACAATTATAATAATAATAATACAATGGCGCTATTATAACTCTGACGAGTTTTATGGCCGAGCTTCTCTCCCAATTCGAGGTGTGCTCCTTTTTGTTTTTCCTACTAATTGGGTGGACCTACAGTTTTATGCCGGCTCCGAACGGCGAATGCATTTTTTTTTTGAGAAGCTTTTTCATGGCAGAAATACTCTCGGAGGGTATGCCGCCCACTGCCGAGAGGTGACCGCTGCTCTTTTTACTAATTAGAAAAATGGTTTTTGGTGTTTGGCTCGGACCGAGGTTTGACCCGAGACCTCTGGCACAGCAGGCGAGCACTCTACCCACTGCACCACAGCGGCCACAATTAGTCACTAATTAATCCCTAATTAATCCCGCAAAAATTAATTTTTTCCCTCAAATATTTATGGATTTTTTGTACCCAGGTATATCCATGTCACCGTACCGAAACACCCTAATGAAATTTTGTGATATCGAAATCGGACTTGTGGCATAATTTGTATCTAATTAATCCCTAATTAATGACACAAAAATTAATTTTTTTCCTCAACTGCTTCTCGGAATTTTGGGGTGCCTCGCTAACTTGACATGTCAACTTAGCGAGGCACCCTATAAAAACGTCTTAGACATGAGATATCGAAATCGGGCTTGTGGCTAATTTAATCCCTAATTAATCCCTAAACAGTGACGCAAAAATTAATTTTTTCCCTGAAATTTTTTGGGTTTTTTGTACCCAAGTATGTCCGTGTCACCTTAGCGAAACACCCTAATGAAATTTTGTGATATCGAAATCGGACTTGTGGTACAATTAGTCACTAATTAATCCCTAATTAATCCCGCAAAAATTAATTTTTTCCCTCAAATATTTATGGATTTTTTGTACCCAAGTATATCCATGTCACCTTAGCGAAACACCCTAATGAAATTTTGTGATATCGAAATCGGACTTGCGGCATAATTTGTACCTAATTAATCCCTAATTAATGACACAAAAATTAATTTTTTCCCTCAACTGCTTCTCGGAATTTTGGGGTGCCTCGCTAACTTGACATGTCAACTTAGCGAGGCACCCTATAAACACGTCTTAGACATAAGATATCGAAATCGGACTTGTGGCTAAATTAATCCCTAATTAATCCCTAAACAATGACGCAAAAATTAATTTTTTCCCTGAAAATTTTTTGGTTTTTTTGTAACCAAGTATGTCCGTGTCAAGTTAGCGAGGCACCCTAATAAAATTTTGAGATATCGAAATCGGACTTGCGGCAAAATTAGTCACTAATTAATCACTAATTAATCCCGCAAAAATTAATTTTTTCCCTCAAATATTTATGGATTTTTTGTACCCAAGTATATCCATGTCACCTTAGCGAAACACCCTAATGAAATTTTGTGATATCGAAATCGTACTTGTGGGATAATTTGTACCTAATTAATCCCTAATTAATGACACAAAAATTAATTTTTTCCCTCAACTGCTTCTCGGAATTTTGGGGTGCCTCGCTAACTTGACATGTCAACTTAGCGAGGCACCCTATAAACTAGTCTTAGACATGAGATATCGAAATCGGACTTGTGGCTAAATTAATCCCTAATTAATCCCTAAACAATGACGCAAAAATTAATTTTTTCCCTGAAAATTTTTTGGTTTTTTTGTAACCAAGTATGTCCGTGTCAAGTTAGCGAGGCACCCTAATAAAATTTTGAGATATCGAAATCGGACTTGCGGCAAAATTAGTCACTAATTAATCACTAATTAATCCCGCAAAAATTAATTTTTTCCCTCAAATATTTATGGATTTTTTGTACCCAAGTATATCCATGTCACCTTAGCGAAACACCCTAATGAAATTTTGTGATATCGAAATCGGACTTGTGGCATAATTTGTACCTAATTAATCCCTAATTAATGACACAAAAATTAATTTTTTCCCCTCAACTGCTTCTCGGAATTTTGGGGTGCCTCGCCAACTTGACATGTCAACTTAGCGATGCACCCTATAAACACGTCTTAGACATAAGATATCGAAATCGGACTTGTGGCTAAATTAATCCCTACTTAATCCCTAAACAATGACGCAAAAATTAATTTTTTCCCTCAAATATTTATGGATTTTTTGTACCCAAGTATATCCATGTCACCTTAGCGAAACACCCTAATGAAATTTTGTGATATCGAAATCGGACTTGCGGCATAATTTGTATCTAATTAATCCCTAATTAATGACACAAAAATTAATTTTTTCCCTCAACTGCTTCTCGGAATTTTGGGGTGCCTCGCTAACTTGACATGTCAACTTAGCGAGGCACCCTATAAACTCGTCTTAGACATGAGATATCGAAATCGGACTTGTGGCTAAATTAATCCCTAATTAATCCCTAAACAATGACGCAAAAATTAATTTTTTCCCTGAAAATTTTTTGGTTTTTTTGTAACCAAGTATGTCCGTGTCAAGTTAGCGAGGCACCCTAATAAAATTTTGAGATATCGAAATCGGACTTGCGCCAAAATTAGTCACTAATTAATCACTAATTAATCCCGCAAAAATTAATTTTTTCCCTCAAATATTTATGGATTTTTTGTACCCAAGTATATCCATGTCACCTTAGCGAAACACCCTAATGAAATTTTGTGATATCGAAATCGGACTTGCGGCATAATTTGTACCTAATTAATCCCTAATTAATGACACAAAAATTAATTTTTTCCCTCAACTGCTTCTCGGAATTTTGGGGTGCCTCGCTAACTTGACATGTCAACTTAGCGAGGCACCCTATAAACACGTCTTAGACATAAGATATCGAAATCGGACTTGTGGCTAAATTAATCCCTAATTAATCCCTAAACAATGACGCAAAAATTAACTTTTTCCCTGAAAATTTTTTGGTTTTTTTGTAACCAAGTATGTCCGTGTCAAGTTAGCGAGGCACCCTAATAAAATTTTGAGATATCAAAATCGGACTTGTGGCAAAATTAGTCACTAATTAATCACTAATTAATCCCGCAAAAATTAATTTTTCCCTCAAATATTTATGGATTTTTTGTACTCAAGTATATCCATGTCACCTTAGCGAAACACCCTAATGAAATTTTGTGATATCGAAATCGGACTTGTGGCATAATTTGTACCTAATTAATCCCTAATTAATGACACAAAAATTAATTTTTTCCCTCAACTGCTTCTCGGAATTTTGGGGTGCCTCGCCAACTTGACATGTCAACTTAGCGAGGCACCCTATAAACACGTCTTAGACATAAGATATCGAAATCGGACTTGTGGCTAAATTAATCCCTAATTAATCCCTAAACAATGACGCAAAAATTAACTTTTTCCCTGAAAATTTTTTGGTTTTTTTGTAACCAAGTATGTCCGTGTCAAGTTAGCGAGGCACCCTAATAAAATTTTGAGATATCGAAATCGGACTTGTGGCAAAATTAGTCACTAATTAATCACTAATTAATCCCGCAAAAATAAATTTTTCCCTCAAATATTTATGGATTTTTTGTACTCAAGTATATCCATGTCACCTTAGCGAAACACCCTAATGAAATTTTGTGATATCGAAATCGGACTTGTGGCATAATTTGTACCTAATTAATCCCTAATTAATGACACAAAAATTAATTTTTTCCCTCAACTGCTTCTCGGAATTTTGGGGTGCCTCGCTAACTTGACATATCAACTTAGCGAGGCACCCTATAAACACGTCTTACACATAAGATATCGAAATCGGACTTTTGGCTAAATTAATCGGACTTGTGGCTAAATTAATCCCTAATACTTAAGCGTTCAGCTTTAATAACAATAACCAATTTTAGTTTTAAGGTTAATATTTTACCGCCTCATACTTAAAATGAAATAAAGGACAAAAGAGCTGCATATGTACATACAGATGCATATGATACAATTTTAACGAGACTACCTACATTTGTATGTATGTATGTATATATAGATACAGATTTTTTCGTTTTGGAAGGCTTGCATTATTATATACTCTTCTTACTACTACTCTGAGTGCCAGAAAAATTTACCGACTACCTGTTCTGTAAAAAGGGTACTAATCAGTGATGCCGTTTTGATATAATCGTATCAAATGTGATACTTTTTTAAGTCGAAGATACGTAGATACTTTTTATTTTACCGTAGAACAAATTTGATACATTTTTAATCCGTATCAAATAATTTTGATACAATTTAATCAAAATCAAAGAATATTAATCAATTCTTTTTCATTTTTAAGATTTTCTTAAAAATTTTAACAACCTGTGAATGCCACGAAAAATATGTATTGTGAAGGTCTTTGAAAATACAAAAAAGGGCAATATTTTATCAAACTTTATAGTAGGCATCACTGCCCATGGAAGGAATGAGCAAGGCTCACTAAAGCTAGCCACACGTGACGGCAGAAAACGCGCGTCTTCATGTATGCACATTGCCCAAAATACAAGGAAATCGAGGGTTTTTGTAAAAAAATTTTCAGTGATACGAAAAAAAAAAATGGACGTATCAAATTGTTATACCTCGAAAACAGCTTTCTTGATTAATTGAAGTGTTTTTTCCAAAAAAATTTCGGTGATACGAAAAAAACCATGAAGGTATCAATTTTTGATACCAAATTTTTTGAGGCTGCGGCAACACTGGTACTAATGTGTTTATGAGGGTGGAAAATGATGTCCTACACGAGACATATGTAGGCGCCTGCCGATTATGAAGGTAATCGGAGCGGCGGCGGCGGCGTCAATCGGCGGCGTATATGTCTAATACATACATACATATAATAAAAAGGACAGTTTTACTCATACACAGTATGTACATATGTATGTATGTATGTACATACATATGACGCATGCATTTACACCAGGGTTCGGATTTGCCTCATTTTGGCTCCTCACTCACACATGCTTCACTCATGAGGTTGCAGCTGCATGAGTGGCCTCTGAGCGTATAAACAACAGAGGCCACACATTAGCGTGAGCGCTCTGCGTGAGTGGCAGCAGAGTGTGCAGCCAAGATGAGGCACGCTAGTAGCGTTGCCTCTCCTCAGCTGCGCCCTCATGAGTTACTCTGAGTGAGTGAGGAATATGAGCGACGCCTCATAGCTTGGCGATGACGCAGCCAACCGTCTGTAGTAGGGATTCCAATCCCGGGATCCCGCCCTTTTTGACACCCCGAAAATCCCGGGATCGCTAGAATTTTATCCCGGGATTTTCGGGATAAGATAAAGAGAGAATATTCCGCTATTATAGCAAAGAAAATTTATATTTTATATAATTTTTATTGGTCTCAGCTCTGTATACTAATAGCATTTCCTATTCTGAATGAAAATGTTGCTTTATTACATTGCAGCATTATCAACATGTGTCCTGTGCCCTATTAAAGTGTTGAATTTTTCATGTGATGAATGAAACAAAAATAATGCAACCTATTACTTGTGCTACGAGCAGAAAATGTTGCCCGTAGTCGGGCCAGTTTTATATTTTGTCAATAGAACAAACATCCCCAAAAAAGTGTTGTCTGTGTGGAAGAGAAAAAAAATGTGACAGCCGGAAGAAAGTGCGACATTTTTGCTAGAATAAAAAAGTCCATTAGTTAAAGTAAGGATTAAAATTTTTGATTTTCTTTAATAATTAAATTTTTTTGTATTGAAGTATCTACGCGTTGTAAGGAAACGTACGTTAGGTATTTTTAAAGCTTTTAGCTTGTGGCAAAATTCATTCGATAATTTCTATTTCCTGATTTTTGGTCATTTATTTCTCAAATGTTTTTTGGAATTTTCCCACATGGAAAGTAAATAATGGAAGAAAATGGAAACAAAATTTTAATTAGACTTGATAGTCTTACAACACTGTACTAAATTTAAATACGCAGCTGCATACTCGGAATTCATATCAAAATTTTGCCTCCGATATTTATCTATTCAGAATTTTTCGGCAAGCTTGGAAATATTCGCTTAAACAAAGTGCGTCGTTAAATTCTAAAAAAATTTTATTGGAAATTATCAAATGATTGCAAGCCTTTTTATTAATATCCTAAAAGTACCAACTGCAAAGGCAAATGTTTTGTTCACCAAATGTATGTAATTTTCGTTGTTGGTTGTGCTTTTTAAAGTAACTCTTAGGTATTATTAAATAATACGCATGATTTTACATTCCTATTTTATTTTGTTACTAATGAAATAAAAAATGGCAATAAAAAACAATTTTTTCTTTGCACTTTAAAGTTGTAGCGTTCCTCGAAATATATATTAATTTTTTCAATCCCAAATGTGGGAAAATAATACTGGTCGAAAAATTTTTGTAACAGAAATAAAATTCTACGTTTCAAAAGGATTTGAGTGTAGTTTTTGAGACATTCATGTCCAAAAAGGCGAAAAACGCAGTTTGTGGCCATATTCACTCCTCAATATTTTTAAAATTACTCACTTTCATTAAAAACTGATTACATCTATGGAAAGCACGATCATTTCTTTTGAAGACAACGTAGATGTCTGAATAAGATACCCGAAAAAGCAAAGCGCTGTTTTCAAGAGAAATGATCGTTCTTTCAATAGCTGCAATCATCTTTTAATGAAAGTAAGTAATTTAACAGACTGAGCAGTTAGTATAGCAAAAAATCGCATTTTTCGTCTCTTTGGACATGAATATCTCAAAACCTACACGTATTACCGAAAATCCGACTTCAAATTCAGAATCAGCGCACCGAAATCCTTTAGAAAAGTAGAATTTTATTTGAGTTAGACAATTTTTTGAAAATTTTGTCGGCTTTTGTAATTAAAGTCCAAATCCCGGGATAAATCCCGGGATCCCGGGATTTAAAAAATAAATATCGAAAATCCCGGGATCGTAAAAATCGGAAAAATTGGAATCCCTAGTATGTAGTATGGAGCTGCATGAATGCTACAAATTTGTTTATTCTCTGCAGTGTGCACTGCACGCATATGTGGTAAATCTACAGCAGTGATAGGCAAAATTGAAATGCAGCTGTATTAGTGCGCCGTCATCGCGCAAGTCAATTGGTTCGTTTTCGTTTAGTTTAGTCGCTTGCTGGCCACAGTGATGCCAAGTGTAGGGAAAAGAGGCTACATGTAGGGAAAATCGACCTCAAATTTGCAGTGTAGGGAAAAAAGGACAGATTTTCAAAAATTAGCTAAATGTAGGGAATTTTTGAAGTCAGAAATTTTCGTTTCCTTTGCAACGAATTAAATTTTTCTAAGAACCTCACAGTTTTTAATAACTACAAATAAAATGTTTCTGCATGCTTGATACAATATTTCAAAATTGTACCTTGTTCTGATCTGGCAATATATTCTTCGACCTGCCTACAGGGCCTCGAAGCAAAAGTTTTTTTTGTTAGCTTCGCTCCCAAAATTTTTTGCTTTAGCTCTGGGTCCGATGTTAGCACTTTTTTGTTGTGGTAATCAGAGAAAGTGAAATTTTTATGTTGTATTTGAAATTAAACAATAAAGCTGGTCGAAATTCGACAACTGGGCGTTTATTGTTCAAATAAATGCGATAAAAAAGTATTCACTCTCAACTATCAATACGTGATGAGACCACATGAAATTTGTCTTCCTCTTAGTCAAGGTTTATCTAACTAAGGTTGTGTTAGTGAATCTGTGTATTGTATACTAAAATTGTGCTAATATCAAACAAGTCGAATTGAAAAAAAGATTTGTTGTAGTTAATCTGATTTTAAGACATTCCCGACCCAATTATTATAAAATGCATTTGCCACACAGCAGCAATTATAGCAAATAAGGCATGCTTGGAACTACCTAGGGCTCCAGAATAATTATTGAGGCAGATCGGAACTTAAGTATCACGTAGTACAAAAAGGTGTGTTTAGATTGAAGATTTTAAGATATTTTAAAAGAAAAAAAAAATTAAAAAAAAACAAGTGCGACTTGGTGGTTATCACATCAAAAATTCATTGAAAGTATTATCGATAACTGGGCATTGCTTTTAGAGTTTTTTAAAGAGGGAAGCCTAAGTTAAAATCTACACAAATAATTTTAACGGAGCTGAGCAATGCTCTTTTTAAAATACGTTTTGAGGTTTTTCAATGAACTAAATGCACTTTTCAAACTAAAAAAGCCGTTAATACATGAAATTTAATTATAGACAACTAAAATATTTTGTAAGTTGGCTCAAAATTTTATTAAAACAACGAAATAGGGATTGATTGCAACGTTAGGTCACCTCACGTAACATTGTCGATGATATATATATTGAACCTGAATGTCTCGAGCTTCTAAATACCCTCCCGAAATCAGCCTCTGAGCGAAAAAGATTAGATTGCCTATCTTTTTATATCACTGCTTGGAAGAAATACAGCAAAGATTGCCTATACAGAGTAACTCCTATTTCAACATATGTTTTCTTAACCCCAAGTTTGTACTGGGGGTACATACCAAGGCCGTATTTAGGGGGGGGGGGGGGGGGGGGGTTGGGTGTTTGAACCTCCCACGAAATTCTGGTAGATAAATTATACTTCTATCATATTCAAAGCTATATGTTCAAAATACTAGTTTACAAATAATTAATTTGAGAAAATACCAAGAATTTCAGGTATAGGGGAGGACTGGCATGAACCTGCTGAGGTCAAAACCATTTTTTTATGGTTAGGGTTTTGAGGGTTTTAGGGTTTATAACATTTTGTGTGTTTTTGTGTGAAAGATCCCATATATGTCAAAGTCAACATTTTATAGATTTTTTGCAATTATTGAAAAAATTTGGTTTTTATTGGGGTTTTTATAAGAAGTTGTAAAAATCAGGAAAGTTTTATTCTTTTTAAAATTATTCTGTTTTATTGCAAACATTTTAAGCGTAATATTAAAAAGATTGGATGAATACTTTATTTTTGGCGATTTTTTCCAAGTGAAACAAAAAGGATATTTTATGGTCGAAAAACTCGGCTAGGTGACCCAACTATATGAAAACCACTTCACAGATAAAAGGACATTAGAGGGAAATATAAAGCTTCCCAAGCACTGTTTGCCAGCATAACACCAACAGTCTCAAAAAATAAGCTGTTGCTGTTCTGCGAAAGTTATCATAATTTTTTGAGAACTTTTGAATTTCGATTTCCTTTGAAAATATCTGAAGTCGAAGCACAGAGCAGTCGAATATATTTGTATGCTTATTTTTGCTGTTGTTTTACTGTGTAATTTCAAACAGATCAGTCGACAGCAAAGCACAGATAAACAGAATTTTAAATTTAAAATTGGTTTTTTTTTGTACATTACAATTTCGGTTGTGTTCCCATTAATTAAAAAAAAAACAATAACAACAGTGCTGTAAAAACTCGAAATTATGTTTGCCCTTTGCTGTGCTGTAAAAATTTCCACAATACAGCAACAGTCGACTATAATTTTTTGAAACTTAAGGCTGCGCAGATGCAGTACAGTAGAACTTTTTATTTTTTATACTTCTGCTGCGCTGTTTATTTTTTAATTTTCAAATGAAAATGAAATTCAATGGAAATGAAAAAAAAAAAGTTGATAATAGATGGGTAATCTAACCGAGTTTTTCGTCCATAAAGTATTCATCGTGTTTGCAATGGAACAGTCTAATTTTTAAATGAATAAAAGTTTCCTGATTTTTAAAACTTCTTATAAAAACTCTATTTTGAAAAAATTTTTCTTCTAAATAGCAGTTTAGAAACCAGATTTCTTTTATTATTTTTAGTTAGTGCACGAAATAAGTTATATATTTTTCTCAAAAAAAAAAAAAAAAAAAACTACGATGAAACCCCCCACGAAAAAAATTCCTGGGTACGGCCCTGGTACCTACTGAATTCGACAGAAGTGTTATTGATTTTAAAAGTATTTGTGAGAAATTTAAATTTAATAGAAATGACTTGCTGGTTGAGTGGAGGTCTATTGAATATCATTTCCTTGAACAAAGTTCTTGAAAATATACATAGATGGCGAAAAATCAAAATTGCATTTCTTTTTAATTTAACGAATGCGATTTATGAAATATGGAGGTGTATATGATCATTTTCAATGGGAAAATGTCTGCCATATAATTTTTATATGAAAATATCTACATAAATACATGTATACATTCTTTATTACAATTATAATTTTTTATGAAATATGTACAATGTTATTAAGATAAACCAAATTTCAACCATATATAGTTACAAATACATATATATATTTATATTATATAAACACAAATAAACGTATCAATTTCTAAGTATGCATACGTCGCTTTTTGAATAAAAACTTGATTTGCATCAATTTTATTTGTGTTTATTGAAATATAGACAATATACGGCGCGGCGTAGGGAAATTTGTAGGGAAAAATTTTGAAAGCGTAGGGAAAAGTAGGGAATTTTTTGGCATGCCGTAGGGATTTTTGGTTCAAGAATATTGGCATCACTGGCTGGCCATTGACGTATGCGGTCGTACATAACGTGAAATGGCAAGCGCAAAGTATTTTATGATGCGTAATGCTTTCGGGCAATACATACATACGTACATTATTTCTAACGCAAAAACAAGCGATTCCCACATACGATGTTGATTCGCCAATTGCTGAGTGACGACTAAATCGTTTACAAAAGAAAGAGCATAACGTGTCTGTGTGAAGTGAGCGCGTTCAATTGAACAATGAAACGCCTATCACTGATCTACAGCATATTTTTTTAAATATGTATGAAGATCTACTGCACGGGGCTTAAAATCTATCGCATTTTAAGATTAAATATTTGTTTAATCTTGACTTTTGTTTAAAATAATGTACTTTATGGCAAATATGGTGGTAGAAAACTCTTTGGCAGCGCGTTTATGTTCGAAATCGAATAACGAAAGCCCGTATGACACCACTTTATTTCTCTGAATTTTTCTTGTATCTACCGAAAGTAAAACTACAAAAACAATTATCCTGTAGGTTGAAAAAAGATCAACTATCCCTCAAAGAACAATTTGATTGTCATTTAAATTTAAACTCAACGAGAACCATTTTTTTTTTAATTTGAATAATAAATTACTGAAATAAAAGAATAATGAATATTAAAATAAAAGGATGGCTATGTACTGAGTATATTTGGAACAATACGCTACGCAAATAGGACTTATTCATTCCCTTGATTGAAAAGCGGATGTTAGATAGAGCTTGCTAAATATATATATGAGTATGTACATATGTGTTTATATGTAAATAAACGCAAAATACTTCTATATGTATGATATACTTGAAGTACTTCAGTTTCCTACTGGGGTGTTCATGCAGCAAAGATCTTTTGTTCTCACTAGTCGTTGACCAAAAACAGCTAGTAACTATGGCAGCAAATGCGACGGCGCGCAATTTGTAGTTTTTAGTCGCAGTTCTTTTCTTAATAAACAACTATGAAGTGCGAGTGTTTGTTTGTTTTGATGTGTAGTGGATTAAAATGAAATGCAAAAACAGAATCGTTGAAAGTGTGTATACACATGCATATATGTATGTGTGTATACACATTTTCATAGTTGTTTATTGAGAAAAGAACTGCGACTAAAAACTACAAGTTGCGCGTCGTCGCATTTGCTGCCACAGTTATTAGCTGTTTTTGGCCAACGACTATCTCATTTTCTAGTCAAGTTGTCTACATTTCCTAGCAACCAAATTATCTAGTTGTTATTTCCGTTAAACGACCATGTGACTAGAATGCATAGTCGTATATTTATGTATGTATGTTGCTTTGACTACTTGCTAGTCAGCAATTCAAACCCTGCGCAAAACTTAATTTTTTCCCTCAACTGCTTCTCGGAATTTTGGGGGCCTCGCTAACTTGACATGTTTCGCTAAGGTGACATGGATATACTTGAGTACAAAAAATCCATAAATATTTGAGGGAAAAAATTAATTTTTGCGGGGTTAATTAGTGATTAATTAGTGACTAATTTTGGCGCAAGTCCGATTTCGATATCTCAAAATTTTATTAGGGTGCCTCGCTAACTTGACACGGACATACTTGGTTACAAAAAAACCAAAAAATTTTCAGGGAAAAAGTTAATTTTTGCGTCATTGTTTAGGGATTAATTAGCGATTAATTTAGCCACAAGTCCGATTTCGATATCTTATGTCTAAGACGTGTTTATAGGGTGCCTCGCTAAGTTGACATGTCAAGTTGGCGAGGCACCCCAAAATTCCGAGAAGCAGTTGAGGGAAAAAATTAATTTTTGTGTCATTAATTAGGGATTAATTAGATACAAATTATGCCGCAAGTCCGATTTCGATATCACAAAATTTCATTAGGGTGTTTCGCTAAGGTGACATGGATATACTTGAGTACAAAAAATCCATAAATATTTGAGGGAAAAAATTAATTTTTGCGGGGTTAATTAGTGATTAATTAGTGACTAATTTTGGCGCAAGTCCGATTTCGATATCTCAAAATTTTATTAGGGTGCCTCGCTAACTTGACACGGACATACTTGGTTACAAAAAAACCAAAAAATTTTCAGGGAAAAAGTTAATTTTTGCGTCATTGTTTAGGGATTAATTAGCGATTAATTTAGCCACAAGTCCGATTTCGATATCTTATGTCTAAGACGTGTTTATAGGGTGCCTCGCTAAGTTGACATGTCAAGTTGGCGAGGCACCCCAAAATTCCGAGAAGCAGTTGAGGGAAAAAATTAATTTTTGTGTCATTAATTAGGGATTAATTAGATACAAATTATGCCGCAAGTCCGATTTCGATATCACAAAATTTCATTAGGGTGTTTCGCTAAGGTGACATGGATATACTTGGGTACAAAAAATCCATAAATATTTGAGGGAAAAAATTAATTTTTGCGGGATTAATTAGTGATTAATTAGTGACTAATTTTGGCGCAAGTCCGATTTCGATATCTCAAAATTTTATTAGGGTGCCTCGCTAACTTGACACGGACATACTTGGTTACAAAAAAACCAAAAAATTTTCATCGAAAAAATTAATTTTTGCGTCATTGTTTAGGGATTAATTAGGGATTAATTTAGCCACAAGTCCGATTTCGATATCTCATGTCTAAGACGAGTTTATAGGGTGCCTCGCTAAGTTGACATGTCAAGTTAGCGAGGCACCACAAAATTCCGAGAAGCAGTTGAGGGAAAAAATTAATTTTTGTGTCATTAATTAGGGATTAATTAGGAACAAATTATGCCGCAAGTCCGATTTCGATATCACAAAATTTCATTAGGGTGTTTCGCTAAGGTGACATGGATATACTTGGGTACAAAAAATCCATAAATATTTGAGGGAAAAAATTAATTTTTGCGTCATTGTTTAGGGATTAATTAGGGATTAATTTAGCCACAAGTTCGATTTCGATTTCTTATGTCTAAGACGTGTTTATAGGGTGCCTCGCTAAGTTGACATGTCAAGTTAGCGAGGCACCCCAAAATTCCGAGAAGCAGTTGAGGGGAAAAAATTAATTTTTGTGTCATTAATTAGGGATTAATTAGGGACAAATTATGGCACAAGTCCGATTTCGATATCACAAAATTTCATTAGGGTGTTTTGCTAAGGTGACATGGATATACACGGGTACAAAAAATTCATAAATATTTGAGGGACAAAATTAATTTTTGCGGGATTAATTAGGGATTAATTAGTGATTAATTTTGCCACAAGTTCGATTTCGATATCTCAAAATTTTATTAGGGTGCCTCGCTAACTTGACACGGACATACTTTGGTAAAAAACTCAAAAAATATTTGAGCAAAAAAATTAATTTTTGCGGGATTAATTAGGGATTAATTAGGGACTAATTAAGCCACAAACCCGATTCCGATATCTCATGTCTAAAACAGTTTTTACAGGGTGCCCCGCTAACTTGATATCAAGTTAGCGAGGCACCCCAAAATTCCGGGAAGCAGTTGAGGGAAAAAATTAATTTTTGCGGGATTAATTAGGGATTAAATAGGGACTAATTATGCACCCCCTCCGGATCCGATCTGCCAGGGGTGCCTCGCTAACTTGACACTCATCTATATATGTATAAGAATTCAAAGATTTTTAAAGGGACATTTGTCTAAGTTAGTGTCTGTATGGAATTTAAAAATACACCTTACTATAAGTTTATTTATATATAATCCCTTATTAAGAGGAATGAGATAGGCCTTATTTCCCATGGCGAATAAACCTCAGGAATAAGGTTTCCTCTCAGAGAAGGGGCTAATTCCTTATGACCCCATAACATCAAAACAGGAAAATAAGCCTTATTATAAGGCATCGTTCAGTCAACTGACTGAGTTTTGTGATCATCTGAAATGAGCTTTAAATAAGGCGTAAATTTTTTTGCCACAATAACAACTTTGTGGACATAAAAACAAGTAGATACATTTAAATTTAATATTCGAAACAGAAAAATTAGAAACGGAAATTGTTTAATCACAACTTTGAAAGGCATCTTAATTCAATGACAAAAGAACCCAAAAAGTTTCTCCATTTTTTGCTTGAAAACAATACTTTCCTACTTTTCTTAATTTAATTTTCCTTTCAAATTATTTATTTCGCTTCTTTTCTAGAAGCAGTCTTATGAAGTCAGCATTATCCACGTGCAATAACATCATTTATTTTAATTGTTTCCATTACCAAAAAAAAAAGACTACAACTTTAGTTACATAGTAGTTAGTATTTGTTATCGCAAAATATATTACGACCCAAAAAATGTGCAAGGGTGGCAAAAGCACAATTAAATATTTTAGGAAATGGAAAAATCGAAATTAACCAACAACACATTTAACAACAACGAATGTGAGCAACAGAAATGAGGCAACGGAATTCACAGAAAAAATACGAAAAGTACGTAAAATATATTGATTAAGTTTAAGCTTTCATTCTTGCCTTCTTTCGCTTAAGCAGAAGATTGGAGAAAAATTCAGCTAAATGTGTTTTTTACAAGAAATTATTTTCTTTCTTACTGAGAGCGCATAAAAGCAAAACATTACACGAAAACGTTGTTGGTTTGGTTGCTGGCAAATTTATTTTTTATTTATAAATGGTCAAAGGTCGCAGTTATTTAGCTGCACAGTAGGTTCTTTTTTTACATCCCCCTTTTCCTCTTCTTCAGCCTACTTCTTTTCTATTATTTTTTCTTCTTACTGCTTTCATTTTGTTTTTCGTTTTTTCTTATGAAATATGTATTTGCCGACTGCAAATTGTTTTCTTATCTGCCACAGGATGTGGCACAGTCCTCGACTTTCATAGTGGCAGCAAATGATATGCCTCTGCGGATGGTTGCTAGATAACTTCGGCTAACATTTTTGATTACCACTTTTTGTGGAGGTTTTTTCTTGCTGTTCACTATTTTTGTTTGAAGCTAACAAATAAATATGTTAGGTACTACTTAGTAGTGGGAATAGTGATATTCGCATAGTACTATTCGAATTGTATTTATTCGAATATACGAATAAATTATTCGAATAAATATTATTCGAATTACGAATACCTTTCGAATAAAAGAATACCTTTCGAATAAAAGGACTTCCATTATACCATGAACGTTGGAAAACTAACGTTGATTATAATAAATAGCAAAAATTAAATTCAAGCTAAAAAGAGCAAGTACAAAAGTGCCGCTAAAATAATAATCAAAAATTTAACAAGCAATAAAATCAAAGCCGTCAACGCTTATCAGTTTAATTATTTTAGTTTGTTTTATTTTGTTTTGAAAAAATTGCTCAAACAAGCATTGCTTGATTAAATTCTGGGAATTGCATTGATATTTTAAAGCTGAAAAAGGAAATATATGTATGTATGTACATACATATATGTATATTAAATTATCTATATGTTTATGTAAGTATGTATACGCATGTGCTTATCCCTTAAAATGTAATATCATAAAAAGTTTTTATAGTAACAGCTTTTTATGTTGAGTTTTGATGTGCTATCATAACGCCAAGGGCATTTCAAATATGTAAACAACACTGACATCAAAATTTTAAAGGCATAAACTGAAATACGCACATGATTTACATATAAAAAGGAGTCGAGAAAAAGCTTATCACCCATGGGATATACATAAATAAATGTGAATAAATGTACAATATATTGATAGATGGCTATACATATATGTGCATGCACATACATATTTATCTTATAGACATTTTCAACATAAAATTCATCTGACAAAATTTCAAACTGACAGCCAGAGCCGCTTCCTCCTCTCTTTTTTTGGTAGCAAACAGTTCAGTTTTAATCAATATTAAGCTTTAGGGCAGTAAAGAGCGAGAGAAGGAGCGATAGGAAGAAATAGCAGGAATATACGAATATTTACAGGATTTGCCAATTGGGTGGAAGCGGGCGCCGCAATGGTATGTAAATGCGTGTGTGGCAGAGTTGATATTGCTGCCGCAGGATATGTATATATGTAAGTGCTTTTGTGCTTGTATGTATGTAAAATATTCGAAATTCACTTTATTAATGCTACGAACGAGACACCATAAAACAAAAACAACAAACAACAGAAACAAAAAAAATAATAGCTATAAAAAGCTTAAGCTAAAGAAATATTGCATTTTAAAATAATGGCAATCATTGCTGGCGGCGTGAAATGTATGTTGTATACATATGTATACATATCTATGAACAATATCATTTTATTTTTTGGGGCACGTAGAAATTGATGCAAAAAGCGATATCGATTTACACTCAACGCACAGGACTATATACATACATACATATGTTTGCATGTATTGATTATGTAAATTCACATTTGTAAGTGTAATAAATCCATGCCCTAAATATGCAAGTAATATTTTATCGTAAATTATTGAAATCCAAAGCTTTACCTTGGCTATCTTCTTGCATATGAAAAAGCCTGTTAGGCAAACAAGACGTGAGAAGCTTTAATTTGCAAGAACTAAGCGATGAAATGAAATGAGAGATATTCAGCCCTTGACTCAAATTTAAAGTATCAGGAAACTTAAAATAGTGTTGGGCGAGTCCAATACGGTCGATTGTCTCGATGTTTAAACATCTCTAATGCTCTCGATTAATTTCATTCGTATGTGAGCTGTTCCTTCGGAAGCGAATGACAAGACTTTGAAATTTGGCTCCTTTCATATAAATATATTTAAAGAAATCATCCAGATGTTAAGACCCTCCATACATTGGAGAAAGGCTTCTGTAAGTACTTTTTACTGTTTCCTTTTTCTACTGGATACTGGCACAGAAGATCGACACTGACGGTTCGGGCAAAGGCAGGCCCTCACATTGCGCTTCTTAAAATCAACCTATGTAGGCATATACATATGTAATTAGAACTTAATTTTAACCAATGCGTTTTTATTAAAATTTGAGTGAACTCCTGCTCGGCAAACTCGCTTTAATACTAACAAATTAATTATTCCGAAAGGAAAGACAATCACTCAGCAGCAGGCCCACCCCAAAAGGCACGTAATATTTAATTTGTTATCAATAATTCAAAGCGTTTTCTGTGTCAAAATTAATTTCAAGTGACATTAATAAAATGCACAATAAATATGTTTGTGTGTACAGAAAATAAATCAGTGTCACTTGCAGAAATTTAACTAAAAACAATGGGTTGGGGGTAAGTAGTTCGAATAGTTCTTTGTGCCGACATGCTTGCAATCTGAACTCGCTAGGGTTTCCTCAATTTCAGTTCAAAGCATAAGCAACATGTAATTTGCAACTGCTTAGCGTTTAAAACAGAGTCCTTTTAGGAATCACATATATGTACATGTGTACATATTTGCGTGCATGCATAGGTAAATATGTATGTATGTGTATCAATAATGCTTATATGCAACCGCATACGTCAACTTGAAATTTCATTCGGCAATAGATATTGTGTGGCAAGCACTTATACACATGTGTATGTATTTGCATATGTGTTTGTTGCAACCATAAACGCCATGAAATTGAACTGACAAACGACAGCTTTGTTGTTTTGAGGGAAATTACCTTTCTCAAATTGTCTTTGGTGGCGTACAAATAGTTAGATGAACAATCAGGTGTGCCAAAGGAGAAGGGCACAAACGTCTATAACAACACAATTTAATGCACTTACCCAGCCAGAAAAACAAAGCTTACCTAGCTCGAGAGAGATAATTGAAATTACTTTCACTAGATGAAGTAACATTTAACTTTCCCTGCACGGAACCTACTCAGCGGGCGTCCTGTTATGCCATACATACATATATATTTTTGCTCTATGTATATATGTACGTTTGAAAACAACCCACAAAACTATATAAGTACTCATATGCAGTATCTGTTCTTGTTGTTTCCTTAGTTTTGAATAGTTTATGAAGTTGTCACTGAAAGCTAATAAACATTCAACACCAACCGCCTCGCACTAGCCACCACACACCCACCCAACAACACCCACAAAATAACAATTCCCCACAACAAACAAATGGCAACCCCAATATTTATTTAACCACAGCTAAATCGAAGTCTTTTTGAAGTAACGCCCCTTAAATAAAGTCAAGCATGAATTAAAACAAA
This sequence comes from Urophora cardui, assembly GCA_960531455.1. Lineage (NCBI taxonomy): Eukaryota > Metazoa > Arthropoda > Insecta > Diptera > Tephritidae > Urophora > Urophora cardui. Next base: position 1,353,609 of record OY482674.1, on the reverse strand, counting down.
ATTAAAGATAAATGAAGCGAGCAGAAATATAAAATGAAAGGGTTTTTTTGGGGGGGAAATTAGCAGCAATTTGAGTGGGAAAAGATGTCACATATTTTAGCTTACGAAGAAAGACGATTCCTGAGGCACTTGACTGTAATGCTGATGAAAACAAAATTAGTAATCTAAGAACTTTCCGCAACATTTATTTCAAACATAAACAAAACCAAGCCAATTATCATTTTCTGCGACGCTGAAACAATTCATATTGGGGATAACCTCAGAAAAGCATTTAAACACGCTGTATATCTAACTAATAAATCATAGTTGTAAATAGAAACTGAATCATCAAATCGTGCGAGTGATAAATAAAACGGTATTTGTCTGGTCAATTATCAGTATTGCACACAAGCAAAGTACATAAATGATAAGAATTTTTCGTGAATATTGTTACGAGTATTTCTAGCAAAAGAGATATCTGACTGTTGAAGTTTATCGATAGATAACATGTCACTATAGAATATATGTAATGGAAAGTAATGACGCGCGAATATTAAAATAAAAATATTGAAATAAAAAAGATTTGGAATTATGTATGTATGTAGGTTTATATTCGACTAGAGAGCGATTTAGGTCATTCTCAAGCAAAACGGAATCTTCGTTATCGGATGCATTTTCCCTGTGTTATGTATGCAAATTATTATTATAGTAAGATACCTTCCAGTCGTTATTACCCACTTTTCAGCAAATTTCTCACACATTTACACGTTTTTCAATGAGACTCAAATAGGTACACAGCTTCTTTTCTGTTATATGCTCATTCTCTCTTCTCTGAATGAGTAAAGGGTGAGAGATAAGAAATATTGGTAAAATTTGCACTGCTGCACTCAAAATACCATCAAATTTATCGTAGGTGTATGTGCGCATTACCCGTATATTACCGGGTATTTTACCCGCCGATGGTTTTTTTTTGGTAGCAATACTTTATTTTTCTCCCTTTTCTACTCTTCCCAAATTGCTAATTTCATATTGTTACGAGTATTTCTAGCAAAAGAGATATCTGACTGTTGAAGTTTATCGATAGATAACATGTCACTATAGAATATATGTAATGGAAAGTAATGACGCGCGAATATTAAAATAAAAATATTGAAATAAAAAAGATTTGGAATTATGTATGTATGTAGGTTTATATTCGACTAGAGAGCGATTTAGGTCATTCTCAAGCAAAACGGAATCTTCGTTATCGGATGCATTTTCCCTGTGTTATGTATGCAAATTATTATTATAGTAAGATACCTTCCAGTCGTTATTACCCACTTTTCAGCAAATTTCTCACACATTTACACGTTTTTCAATGAGACTCAAATAGGTACACAGCTTCTTTTCTGTTATATGCTCATTCTCTCTTCTCTGAATGAGTAAAGGGTGAGAGATAAGAAATATTGGTAAAATTTGCACTGCTGCACTCAAAATACCATCAAATTTATCGTAGGTGTATGTGCGCATTACCCGTATATTACCGGGTATTTTACCCGCCGATGGTTTTTTTTTGGTAGCAATACTTTATTTTTCTCCCTTTTCTACTCTTCCCAAATTGCTAATTTCAGTTTATCAGTTCCTCCTCACTTAAATAGTAATTTAAAGCCTCGTCATTTAGCAGCTTTAATTGAAAATTTGATAAACTCCATCCGCCGCGCTTCAAAGTCAAAGTCAAAAATCGATCGATTGATGCCCATACAGAGTGGCTCTGAGCTGAAGAGAAAAAAATACAACCAAGTAATAACAACAAAACATTTTCACATCAAAATCGACTCCCAATGGAATGCGCGCCAACAATTGACAGCGGCTTACATATAAATGTGTTTGTTAAAAACATTTCTTTCTTTATAAATTTCTAAGGGAATTCTCAATTGTATGACTGCCGACTGTCTGTATGGCCAATACAATAATTTATGGCGCCTGTCAGGCACACTTCCATTACCAAAATAACAAAAACCACAATGCCAAACGCTAAAGCGCAAGTTTTTTCGAAGTTTAAATGAAGTTTAATGAAAAGTCAATTTCAACAAATTAAGAAATTTTATTAAAAAAAAATAGAAAAGTAAAAAGTACAAAAAACGCGTTTAAAAAAGTCTAGTGGCCAACTGTCGATCGAGCAGATGTGCGCTTGTGGTTGTATGTATGTAGGTGTGTACCTATGTATATTTAATTGAATTTATTTAAAACTTTACACGCTGCACCCAACAAAAAGAGGGAAATAAATGTAAAACAAAAAAAATATTTCTGTATAAAAGCATTTTTATAGCACCAAAAATAAGCTATAAAATATGATTTTACGATCGTTTTTGTTGCACTTTAATGTGACAGTTTGCATGGCTGTCTGGTGTGTCGGCGTTCGGTACGTACTGTATCCCTGCAAAACTCATTGGATTATATGGTCCATTTGTGGTAGGTTAGAGTACTTTCAAAGTGATCATTAACATAGCCCAAACGACCGATTCATGTACCTGCATCGGCTCGTAGTTAGCCGAACACAACGAAACCGCGTCGCGATGACGACCAAGCACGTGTATACATACATATGTATATATGTAGTTATGTTAGGTGCTCCACCAATTAATCCGATGTAGGTACTCCTGCAGAACTTAACCATACAGGAAGCATCTTATACCACAAGAGTGTGCAACTGCACTACCACTCGCGCCGTGTTCTGTCTTCTCCAATCTGGATAAAGAGGCCAAGAAAATGAGCTTGGCGGTTAACGAGGACAAGACGAAGTACCTCCTGTCATCACATGAAGAAACAACACGCTTTGGCAGCCACGTCACTGTTGACAGCTAAAAATTCGAAACTGTTAAGGACTTCGTCTATTTGGGAACCAGCATTAATACCAAAATTATGTCAGCACGGAGATCCTACAAAGAATCACTCTTGCCAATAAATGCTAATTTGGACTAAGTACGCAACTGAAAAGTAAAGTCCACTCTCAACGAACAAAAACCACACTCTACAGGATCAGATGAGATGGCACTTGGAATATTCGAGAGGAAAGTGTTTTGGAAGATTTATGGACCTTTACGCGTTGGCGAGGGCGATTATCGACGGAGATTTAATGATGAGCTGTACTCAGACATCGACATTGTCCAGCGAAAAAAGACGCAGCGGCTGCGTTGGGCAGGTCATGTCGTGAGAATGGATGAAGGCGCTCCGGCCAAGAAAGTATAAGATATTAAAACCCGCTGAACGCAAAAAAAAAGGGAGTCCTCCACTGCATTGGGAAAATCAGGTGGACGGCGATGCTGACTCCCCAGGTGTTCCCAAGTGGCGTCATTCTTCACGAAACAGAAGCAATTGGCGCGCTCTGTTGGACTCGGCAAGAATTGTCTAGACGGTTAAGTGCCAATTAAGAAGAAGAAAAAGGAGAGGTACTCCATGGATTAATTTGATGTTATGCGGGACTGGATTGGACCATATTTTTTGTATGAAATGTGGCAGGTTATGGAGTACTCGGTTGGTTCATAGCGAGCACTCCATGGATGAGCGAATGGAGTACTCGGAATTTTTGCAGGGATAGTCATACATACATATGTACATACACACATACATATATATGTATGTATGTATGCATGTACTTTTTCACGCAAGTATGTTTTATTGTGCAGCATGTTTTTCCAGTCAAATTTTATCGCTTTATTTAATTGCCGTTTCTGTTGACTTTTCTTTCTTTTCTGTCATCAATAACCAAAAAAACGAATGTTTAGTTAGTCAACCGCAAGAAAGGAAATAAAATACTAACATGCGTATGTAAGAGTATGTTCTTATGTACTTGTATTCACATATGTATATATACCCAGTTGTGAAAACTCGAAACTCGTGAAATATATTTTTGCTAAAGCAAGTGCAGAGTGCGCTTCATGAAATTATCAGATCAGATTTGGATACTAAAGATAGTTCCTTCAAGAGAATTTGGAATATTCTTTGTTTCACATATTCCTGGGAAAAAGTCAAAGAGAGATACGACTTTCTTTTTAAGACCGGAAGAACTACATAAGCGTAAAAATACATTTAATTTAAATTAGACGTATTAATATCCAATTAAAATTAGAAATGATAATTTTTTTTGGATTTTTTAATTTTAATGATTATTTTACTTATCTTACATAACAATTAAATAAAAAAATAAAAATAATCATGATTAATAGCCATTAAAAATAATCAGCAATAATCATATGATCAAAATTAATCAAACATTTTTTATTGCCTTATTACTTGATTATTTTATTTATAATTATTTATTCTTTTGTTTGATTATTTTTAATTATTTTTGAAATTAGTTGAAGCGGTGCACTGTATTATTCACAAGCTGAGAAAAAACCAAAAAAGGAAAATAATCATCAAAAGTCAAAAATCATAAATAAATCTAAATAATCATGAAATTAAAATCAATTAATCCGTTTTGTTTACTTGAACAAACTGGTATTTGTATTTATGCCTTTTCGACACCATCAAAAATCAATAATCTATTACCCCATTTTATATGACACAAATGTACATTTAAACATACATAATACATACACATGTATTTATGCCGGCACCCACCAATCTTATCGCTTCGACATTATCGCCTAATCATCACTTGGAGTTTCAATTTATCAAAAACTATATATGTATGTACATATGTACTTGTATGTACATACATATACATATGTATATAATTATGTTCATAAGTATTGACAGAAGTCAATCAAACACAGCGTGAGTTGTATGTACTCTTTTTTATGACTTAAGACCGTATGTGTATGTACATTAGAGTGCGTTTAAAATTTAAATTAACGATATTTTACTGTATCGCCCCCTCAATCTGTAGTAACATGGTCAAAGATATCACACATACATTTTGGTCCCGATTGGTGGCGGTTAAGGCGTGGCGCATTGAGGTCAAAGTTCAGAAAACTCTATGAAGGGTCAAAAAATCAAAATATTTTTTTTAATTATCTAATACCTAAAATTAATACTTCTATACCCAAGGATAACAAATATAAATTTTGGTTCCGATTGGTGACGGTTTAGTGGTGTTTTAAGGTGGTCAATGTTCAGATTGCCATAGAAGACTTACATTTTTAGTGTCTTATATGGTAATCTGAACTTTGACCCCCTTAAAACACCAGTAAACCGTCATCAATCGGGACCAAAATTTATATTTGTTATCCTTGGGTATAGAAGTATTAATTTTGGGTATTAGATAATTAAAAAAAATATTTTGATTTTTTGACCCTTCATAGAGTTTTCTGAACTTTGACCTCAATGCGCCACGCCTTAACCGCCACCAATCGGGACCAAAATTTATGTGTGATATCTTTGACCATGTTACTACAGATTAAGGGGGCGATACAGTCTTTTTATGAACTTTTAAATTTTTCATACAAATTAAAAGCACCCTAATGTACATATTTATGTACTTATGAATAACAAGGAGGCCACATGTATGCATTTGTGTGTACATAGATAAGTGTCATTTCGGCTCCGTCTATACTCCATCCTCTGCTGTATAGGTATGCAAATAAGCCAAAAAATCGATCTTAATATTTTATTACATTTTAATTTCAGTCACTGCCAACTGTCAACAAATTGGTTTGGTTCGCTACAAGCACTTAATATCTTAACTTCAATTTTTGTATACGATGTGATGGTTCTATTATTATACCATGACTACATGTTATCTGGAGGCAACTGGTAAAGTTATAAGACCCAATGGAAGCAGTATCAACTAAAAAACTTAGAAGACATTAAAAGAGGCCAATATAACCCTCCTTTCAGTGGATTTATTTCTGTCAACCTCAAGAACAATCTCAGAACAAATAAACTCCAAGAAAGTCTCCAGAATAGATATGTAAGTCTAAAAAGACCTCTGAAATTAGTATTTTCACCTTCTTTCCTAATTTCCGGCAACTAGTTAGAGAGTATAAAAAATCCAATGATTTAAACCTTAAAAGAGAACTCAATAAAACTTTCCCAAAAAATAAGTCTGTGAAGACCTCGAATATTAATATATAAACTTTCTTCTACACTCTTCCTATCTAACCTACAAAAAATAAAGAGTATCAAGAACCAAACATTAAAACTAACAAAGTAATTTACTTTCCTATCGTAAATTTTTAATCCCTTTGGTCACTACTTAGCAAGCATTACTTTCTAATCCTGTCCCGGCTGCTAATCTCACATGCATACTTTTAATACTACTTATTTTCCACTGAGGCTAATGTGCCTTTACTTTCACACTAACACCCCAATTTTCTAAGGAATAATAAAACCGCTCTGCCAATCATTTAGCAGTAAATATAATAATATAATAATACAATGGCGCTATTATAACTCTGACGAGTTTTATGGCCGAGCTTCTCTCCCAATTCGAGGTGTGCTCCTTTTTCTGTTTTTCCTACTAATTGGGTGGACCTACAGTTTTATGCCGGCTCCGAACGGCGAATGCATTTTTTGTGAGAAGCTTTTTCATGGCAGAAATACTCTCGGAGGGTATGCCGCCCACTGCCGAGAGGTGACCGCTGCTCTTAAAAAACCCAATAATTGGATTTTTACTAATTAGAAAAAATGTTTTGGTGTTTGGCTCGGACCGTGGTTTGAACCCGAGACCTCTGGCATAGCAGGCGAGCACTCTACCCACTGCACCACAGCGGCCACTTAGCAGTAAAATGTTGGCGAAAAAATATTCGTGTTTATCATCAACACCAACAGCGGACTTCAGTAATAAAAGCATTAAATGGCAACACATGCAATAAGGTGATAAGGTAAAGCTAAGTGCTAGAACCTACAAATGGCAGAGGGAGTGCGGGTTAGTTTATGCGATTTAAAGCTTTGGAGCAACTAATCACCATTGAGAAAGAGCCTATGGACATGTGTTCACCTGTTTACCAGGCGGCCGCCTAAATGGATGTCCAGCGCCGCTAAAACCATCAAAGCCGAAAGGATTTTCATAAACTATGTAGTGCGCATGATCCTTCTTCTTCCTCCTTCATCTAACTGAAACGATAATTTCGCGTGTTGTTGTAATTTATGCGATTTTTGCATGTTATAGCGCAATTGTCGAGCTTGCGCTTAGCGAAATAATAAATTTTATTTAATACACTTCGGTGTACATTCTTTTCTAATATAAAATACATGTGAGAAGAAGGATTTTGTGCGCGTTGTGGTGGGCACCAGTAAATGCTTTACGATATAATTGCCATTTTAGTATAGCTTTCCGTTGGCTTTATTTGTTTTGCACGAATTTTTATGGTTGCAGCGCTAATTTTGTTCATTTTTCTTTTTTTTTTTCATTTTGTATATGGAAAGGTGTAATAGAAAAAGTACATTACATATGTAGCTACTGGTGCTCCATAAAGCTGGATCTCCGTAATACTCGGGGGATTCGAAAATTAAAAGGCTAAAATAAAAAAATTCATGAAATAAAAATTTCAAATTGAATCTCACAACACACCAATTGGTAATGGCTTCTATTTTATTTAGTTTAAAAAATTTCCCTTAAAGGTATATTAGTTTTTGTAATTTCCCTTTTTCGGATTTTTGTAATACACATTATTTTCAAGTAAATTAGTCAAAAATCGTTTTTAAATTGGTAACGACTTCCATTTTATTTAAATTCAAAAATTTCCCTCAAACGATTTTTTATTTCCAAGTTGTAGATTTTGTGGAAAATCATTCAAAAATGAGGTTTAAATAATTTTCGTTCTAGAAAAGGTTTGGTCAAATCCGACAAACTATCGATTTCTCATAAAAATGCTCCCATTTCTACCAAATTTCAAACAGATATCTTAAATCTCTTGATAAATTTTCAATATATTTCGTACCTAGCCATTTTAATAAACTCTGTGTCAATTCAACCTCCTTTCTTCTCCTCTCATCATGACGCCACACAACGCACAATTTTTGAAAGCAAACAAAAACCTTACTTGTATTTACCCAATAAAATCAAAACAATTTTTCTTTTAAAACAAACAAACAACAGCAAGTAAAACAAATTCAAATCCGCCATTAACGCATCAAAAGTTGAATAAATTGATTTAATTTAATTAGCTGCCTAGCAACACCACCGACAATTACAACAACGACAAAAAGCTGCTATATAAAACTAAAAAAGAAAAAAGAAGTGCAACGAGCAAATAATAGTGAAACATAGTAGAAACTTTATTACTTATTTGATTTTAAGAAATTAATTGTTTTTATTTATTTGGTGAGCATGAAAGCATTTGAAGATCGACAATTAGAGTTGAGTGACCTTAGCTAATAAAAACTATAATTACAACAACTACAACAATAGCGGGCGGTTGAAGCTTTTTGAAAATAAAAATTTTATTAACCTAACTATCATTAAAAGAGCTCAACGGTTGACACAAAAATTAGAATTAAAAAATGAATACTGACTATTTTTACAACAAACACACCAAAATTGCGTCACGAACAATTGAAATAGATGATAGATATTCATTGCATTTATGGCGAAGAGAAACCAGCTATAATTTTATAGCGATTTAAGTGATGTTGATGGCATTTTAAGTGAGTTTTTATTATGAATGGAAATATTTTTTTTTTAATAATATTTTATTTAATTTTTTAAAGAAGCGAAGAATGCTGAAAATATTATAAGATACAAGTTTTTAGTTTACAATTTAGGAAGAGAGCATAAGAGGTGCTAAAATGTGTTGATAGAGAGCTCTCAACTATGTATGCATATCAATTTTGCTTTGGTATCGGGCCGCAAAGATGTCGAGAGAACTAAGCAGACTGTCAGACTTGTCAGGAAGACAGCAGCTGCTAAAGCCCATAGGGCCTAAGACATTCCTAACAACATGTTTACATACTGTCAAGAGTGAGTCCAGGAAAGAGTAAAGACCGGATTCCTTACAAGACTGGAGCAGTGTGATGATATTTTCTTGAAACGCGAAGGTGTCTTGGCCCACCAAAAACCTCCAAACCGCGCTAAGTAGAGTGGGTTTTCATCGTATGTAAGTAATATGAGCCTAACCACTTCAGGCAAATTCTTCCTAACATAATTCTCTAAAAAAAGAAATTAAAACCTTCGGACAATCCTTTTTTCATTTGAAATCCACACCAAAGTCACACTCGTCAACACTGAAGCAACTCGTTTCGGTCTGCACATTTTTTAACACACCCTTCCCCTTCATACACAGAATAAATAAATCTGCTTAAATTGAATATTAAAAAACTAAATAAATATTAAACAATTGACAGGCCTTTTTTAATGAACCTACATACATATTTTGCTATCAATTGACTTTTTATTTATCAATTCATTTATGAAAACCCATAATAAGGAAGAGGTAAGCGGCTGTAATTTACGCGTTAATGCTTTAATTACAATTGGTTTTGTGATTTTTTTTTCATACGTAAATTTCGTTGATTGTTTATGAACGTTTTACTTATATAGATATATATCAGTGCGGAAAGGCACTTACAAACTGTGATATCAAGTTATGCATGTTGGGGCTGTTAATGGATGAGGAATGATAAAGTTCAAATGGGTGGTGCATACATACATACATATGTGGGTGTAAGGTGGGATGTTTTTAATAAATGAGTAAATGGAAGTATGTAAATGCTCGTTAGTAGATGATGGATATGTTCCAAAACAGAAACTGACATCTGCGTTATAACAAAAATATTTGAATAAATAATGATTTTATTACACATGAACACGAACATTAAACTGCTAGTAAACTTATAACCAATCTGTGTTTTTTTTCCAATGTTTATGGAATGTACAACATTTATAGAAATACAATCAAAATGGGTTTAAAATTGTAATGGGAACCATCTATCATAGTTACAGGAGACTATACTACTATAGTAACCACTCTCACTTATTACGAATTTGCTCCCAGAATGGGCTGGATTTGTTCGTATTAATGAAGGTTTAACTTTGCTGGAGACTTCCATGGCTCGCGATAAGACTTAGAAAAGATATTCGGTATCCAATTATCCCGGCTTTTTGTGGTTATCTTCAAAACTAAGGGACCCGTTTTTTGCTTAAACCTACGAACAAACGAACAGACACACAGATGGGTATTGCTTATTCGACCCAGCCCATGATTTTGATCATATTGGCATATATTTGGTATATGTATGTATGTATATGGCTGTATCACCTCTCTTGTCGGTACTTAGAATAATCGTAGTGTGAACTACAGTGAAAGCAGAAGTATGTATATAGTATGTATATCTGCCTTCAACATTTTCGATTCAAGTCCAATTAATACATCATATATTGGACAACTTTGCAAGTCTTGATTATAATAATAAATGGTGATTCATACATACGAACGCAAAAAATTTGTGATAAGCGAATACATAACACCTTTTGACGTAAAACACCAGAACACACACGCTGATGAATACAAATGATTATCTATAATGTAGATTTTTTAGCATAGGTAAAAATATAGTAAATTCTTAGAAATATGTATTTTCACGTGCAGCAACGAATATTGCGTGTAGGGTTGGATGAAGTCCCTAACGAAAACATGCGTGAAAGAAAAAGGATAAGCTGAAAAGGATACCCACACTTAACCAGCAAACTAACTGTGCAGCACGCTCCGTAACATCCCACGGTCATTGCCGCCGCGCCCACGTAAGATATCTATCTATGTAGGTATACATAACTAGGCATGTGTGTATGATGATTAAATCAACTTAATTGCCAACTCAACACGAGTTGCCAGCACAACAAAAACTCAAGAAAAAATAAACCTTGCTAACAACAACAATAAATGAGCGAACAGAAAACAATTAACATTTTTAGGGGGGATGAGTAGGGAGTGAGAGCGCATAGTGAAAAAAATCCGCAAATAAAAGGATAAAATGTTCGAAAAAACAATGTAAGGACACGGTAATGACAATACATACAATAACAATGACAGCAAACAACGAAGAAAACTGATGCGAATATTGCATGTGAGCATTGAAAATGAGTACAGAGAGGTTGAGGAGGAGGTAACACGTTGGCTGCCAGTGTATCACCGGTGATACACGCCTAGGCGCTTAAAATTTAAACAACATTTTAAAATAAAAAAGCAGATGTTCGCGGGGTCATCACAGCTTAAAAGCATGTTCAGATGCGTCGCCAGCATGGCTTTTACTCTAGGTAAAAAATCCCGTTATAATACAAAAAAGCAAAAGTAATTTTGTTCCTGGCACCTGTGAGTGGTTTTTTGTTGTGATCACCGGTGATACACTGGCAGCCAACGTGTTAACGCACACTTTACTCCACTTTTATTCGCTGGTATGTGCGAACGAGGAGTATCATCTACCTTTTAATGCCTGTCATAATTTATTAACAAAAAATAATCACAACGTTATAAAGAGCTGATAGAATATACTGTTTTTGTTTCTGATGCCAAGGATACTCGTATGGCATGGATATCGGAGAGTGTTTTTATGTGCTTGAGATAGAAAAAGTAGTTTTATGTTCTTTAGCGCTTATGTTTTTCGAAACAAATAAATGCAAAGAAATATAGCAATATATAAGTATAAGGGAAAATTAATTTAAATTAATAATAATGAGGTGCGATTATTATAAATGTTATGAGTGGTGTTTCGAAGACGTTTGTAGTACTTAGCTAAAGCACTCTCGATTGAAATCGCTAAGATCTGTGGAGCAAAACCTCTTCTGGAACAATCAATCAGTTGCTGCGGGCAACCACTCTGGTAAATCGTCTACTTAATTCTTGGTCTAATATGAACGGAAGGCCTGGGCGGTTCGCTATATAACTCTAGACTGTTTATGTTCCTAATCTGAATTAGGTTAGTCTCAAGCCCTATAATATTCTACATATGCAATTAATACTCGCAAGATTAAAGCAAATCAATCGATCAGAGAAAACTTTGTTTCTTACTTTTTCAGTTATTTGGGCATTCAACCTAGAAACTAATTCTAATATTAAATAAATTAAATTTAGTTTTCTCCCCTTTCGAAATTTTCTAGGAAGACTAAATACGCAAACTAATAGAGAACACTTCATTACTTCCACCTAACCAAAACTCTTGATTAGTTTCTTGTTAATCGTGAATATCTTTACATATGTACATACCTATATAGTACATAATAAATGCTAATTATGTGCATTGAATTTTAATCCGCTTTGTAAGTGCGACAAAAATGGCGTTAGAGAGAAATGAATAGCAGAAGAAAAATGGTTAATTTACAGTTTTGTGGCGATAAGCCGTAGAGTGAGTAATTGAACATTTTAGACAGTTATTTAATGATTAAAAATTTTAATGACTATTAATTAAAGCATGTTTTGTTTTTATAAGTATTCAATGACTAAATTAACAATGTACAATAACTAATCGATTACTTATTTTAATTGCATGATTATTTTGATTATTTTTTTCAATTATTTTAAAATTTCTTAAATTGCATGATTAACGTAATTATTTGTTTATTTCCAATTATATCTGATTTTTCTAAATTAATTAACGGATTAATTATTTTTCGTTTTTGTTTTTTTTTTCAAATTTTATTTCAGCTTATGAAAAATTCACTTCACCTATTTTCAAAAATATTTAAAAATAATCATATTAAAAACAATTATAAAATTGAATTTATTAATTTTGATTATATGATTATTTCTGATTAGTTTTTAATGGCTATTAATCCTAATCATTTTTTATAATTGTTTAATTTAATTGATTATTAATTCCCAGATTAATCTATAGTTAAAATAATCATTAAAGTATATAAAATATAATAAAAAATTAATCATTACTAACCTTAATGGAAATTTAACAAGTCTGGGCGGAACAATAGGTAGTCAACAAATATTTACTAAATAACAAGGAATGTTTAACTAGATTAAGTTTAATTCCTGTAAATTTATTGACTTATATTTCACTAAAACACACATTTTAAATTTTTTCATTTATATAAAACACTATTTAAAAGCTTCAATTAAAAAATAAGATTACTTAACGATATTTTTTAGTCACAACCCCTGAAATTTTCGATTTTGTTTTTAATGTAATTTTTTGCATTTTCTTCATTAGTCACAAACACGTTGGCCGCCTATGAATATTTAATAGTTAAAATGTTTCGCATCATCAAGTCCACGGCCACTTGAGGACAATTAACGTATGTATATGTGACATTCAGTACCTACAGAAGAGGTGCTTTCGTACATATTAGGTACCTACATACATATGTATGTATGTATGTATATATGTACATATCGTCGTTTAAAGTGCAAAACCGCGTATCGACCAAATACAATACCGCGTAAGTGACAAAATTGAGATTTCGCCAAAAATACATTCCTGGCGTCCGTCCCATCCATTCATGCAAAAATTTTGAACCGTTTTGAATTAAAACAGTTTTTACTCTCTCCTGTAAAATTTGGGTGGCAGCAGATACGCGGTATTGCACTTTAAGCGACGATATGTATGTACATATGTATGTACACCTGTCCATATCATTGCTCATTTTCTGAAAATTATGTAGGTAAACATTTTTTTTATATGCATACAATTGCAACCCAACAAGTTGGTACTTGTCAGGCCATTCACTTTATTCACTTCTCAGTACCCTGCAAAAAAATGTGCGATTAACACCGAAAGAGATTTGTCGCGGATTGATCTCTTTCGGGAACAATCGGTCCACAATTAGTCTCCGATTGCTCCCGTACGGGTATAAATGTAGACTAATTATAGACCAATTGTTTCCGAACGGGTTTAGATTGATTAAATATAGAAATTTTACAAAAATGAGTATTGAATGTATGTATTTAGAAACTTGTAGTTAAAACTAATTGAACACCCTTTCTTTTAATAACAATGACGAATAATAATTTAAACAAAATGTTATCAAAAATATCCATTGAAAAATCAATTACTCGTATATATGCACTATACACTCAAAACTAACAATTTATTTAAAAAAATGAATTTATTGAAAAGATATTTTTACAAAAGTAAAGCTTATTGGGCGAGTATAATCTCTATTTAAATAGGCAGGATTGTTATAAAAAATGGCCTTGGCTAACAACTTTGAAAAATGTCTCACATGTCTTTTACACTCGCATAATGCATGGAGAAAATACTTATTTTTTTTTTTTAAGATTTCACTAGAAGATGAAAGATAATCGAATCAACTTTCTTCTAATATACATACATACTATATAACAATTTATAATTTTTAGACATTTTCATAAAAAATATCCTTCGCTTACAACTTTGGATGCAAGTGATTGATCTACATTTGTACCCGTTTGGGTATACAAATTGAAAATTAGTCTCTTCATAGGACGTGCTCGAACAAATGCGATCAATTCGCCCCATATAAAGGGATATAAAATTGTATTAGTCGCATGCTCCCTTGCGATTGATCCCGGACACGTCACGGATTAATCGCATTTTTTGCAGGGTCATTACTACCTGCGTGTGTGTGTGGATTTGTGCAGTTGCAGCTGGTCGGCAATGGATACGTTCAGAAGGCGCAACGGTGGAGCACAACTGTTGTGTAGATATCAGTAATCGGAAAGTGATACAATTTGCGCCTTCTGAACGAGCTGATACATTAAATAAACAAATTATTATTTTAATTATCCCCAACGTAATCGCCAATAATTTAGCGGCTTTGAAACATTTTTATTACATTCCACAATTCATAAACACTATTTATGTATATTTTTGTACATATGTCAAAATCGTAAGCTCAACATGTTGTCTAAAGTGAGCGTAAAAATTTATGATGGAAAAAAGTCTCCAAAATCCCAACATGTTAGCTGAGTTCCCGTGGCAGTGATCCAGATCCGGATACAAATTTTGCAAGCAAATGCGACAACAATTTTGTGATCCTGGTATTTATCTGGATCAACCTACAACAATCTATACGGATCCGAAATTGATACAGATAAACGCCAGGATCACAGAATTCTTGTTGCATTTGCATGCAAACTTCTTATCCGCATCTGGATCACTGCCACGGGAACTCGCCTGTTGTGTTGATCACAAATACTCAACGTTGCGTTCAGAAGATAAAACACAACAGTTGCGCAACTGTTGCGCCTTCTGAACGTAGCCAATGGCATTTCGTTTATTTTTGCATTTTCATAGAAACTAATTAAGAGGTGCATAGGCAGTTTGAGTATCGTTATTTGTTTACAAACATAGTATGCATTGTTGCAGAACAAGTTGACTTCAGTACCTATGCTTTTACACTAAAGGCACTCAGAAAATACAAAAAAAGACTTAAAGAAGTTAGCACGCAAAAGGCACATAAGAAAATTCTATCCTATCAAATTTCCAAATCCATCGAGAGTAGAGGGATCAGCTGTACGAAGCCAAGGAATGAAAATAAATAGTAAATAAATACTTATGTATGAACAGACTTTTTTTTCGTAATTAATGTATGAAATTGCCAGAAATTTAGGTTCACCAAAATATAAAAAGGCACATTAGTATGTACGTACATAGTATGTACATACATATGTTATACTATGTACCTACCTAAATATTTATCAACTTTAAAAAGTCTTGCCCGTCAAACATTTAACCAACCGCATGTACATATGTATATATGTAAACAAAAATTCGCACAAGTCGATGAAATACATAAAATTAAATTTTTGAGGGTATTTGATTTGTGAATGAACATGAATTATCACTTAAAAAGCGCATCGCTTTCAAGTTAAGGCCGTGTTACCAAAAATAAATGGGCAAAAATATAAACTAATTAGTTTTCAGTAAGTATGCATGTATGTATGTATATTGTGCTTAAGTATGTGAGCAAAACACTAAGAAGTAAGTATACCTAATACATACATACAGTAGAACTAGGGTTGCCAGACGTACTGATTTCATCAGTACAATACTGATTTTTCATGCCCTGTACTGATATAATGATTTTTTGGATTCCGTACTGATTTGTACTGATTCTTGCTGTCAGTAAAAAACATAGCCTCATGCATCGCGTGAATGGGCTTATTTTGAATAGTCCTATTTAGCCGACTCTAAAAAAATTCATTTGTATCACCCCGCACTGTTAATTTTCCAACTGTTTACATTTAACATGTGCAACCATGAAACAATTAGGAAGCAGGACGCAACCCGAAATACCCTTTTTTATGTTAACTAGTGCTTTGCTGCTTTTAAAGCAATCTAATATGTTATCTGTACATGTATAAAGATTTATATATACATATAATATATAAGCACTTAATCAAACATTTTTAGTATTATTTTGTAGCCAAATTAATGTGCTGTAAATAAATGCGATTTTCTTCTCTGCACTGATTGTGTTTTTTTCTTTTTTTATTTTGAAGCCAATGTACTGAGTTTATCTCGGGAAGGTTATCTGGCAACCCTAAGTAGAACAAACATATCTGTGGGATGAAAATAAGTTTAACGGCTGTATCAACGAAAGCAGTCGTTTTGATAAGCGAAGAAAAACCCGGGTTTTATTTAACATGCCCAAAAATTTGCAAAAACGACTAAATTGTGTGGCAATTGACTAAGCAAAATCAATAATACCTACATACATACATATACCTATGTATGCAAACAATCCAATGACAAAGAAAACACCAACATACATAAACAACAACATGCCAACAACATGCCGACATATAGCAATAAAAAAAACAGAGAATTGCTAAAAAGGTTATGTAATTACACTGGTCGACAAAATTTCAACAAATTTTTGTTACAGAAATAAAATTCTAGTTTTCTAAAGGATTTCGGTGCGCTGAATCCGAATCTGAAGTCAGATTTTCGGTTATACGTACAGTTTTTGAGATATTAATGCCCAAAGAGGCAAAAAACGCGGTTTTTTGACTATATTCACTCCTTAAAATCTTTTAAATTACTTACTTATTTTAAAAATTGATTAAAGCTATTGAAAGCTCGGCCATTTCTCTTGAAGACAACGTTTTAATTTTTCGGATATCTAATTTAGGTATGTAGAAATATATGTTTTTGTGCAATAAGGTATTTGTCGTCGAAAACAACGGCAGCATTTGTAGCATGTTTTGGCGCAATCAAATTTTGGAATTGCTCAGCAGAACTATTTTTTTACGAATCCACTTACATACATACGTCCATAATATAATAAACTGCCTAAAAGCGTGCATCAAAATTTTTAATTATTTTTGCATGGAGAAAATATTGCAAAACGTATGAGGCTTAATATGAAATATTGCAAGTTACAAGAAAGGTATCTGAAATATTAAAACGGTTTCTGCAAGAGAAATCCCCGTGCTTTCGATAGTTTTAATCAATTCTTAAAATAAGTAATTAATTTAAAAGATAATTTAGGAGTCTATATAGCAAAAAATCGCGTTTTTCGCCTCTTTACACATGAATATCTCAAAAACTGTACGTATTAGCGAAAATCTGACTTCAGATTCGGTTTTAGCGCACCGAAATCCTTTAGAAGAGTAGAATTTCATTTCTGTAACAAAAATTTGTCGACCAGTGTTATCGAGTTGCTTGTACTCTGCCTGCGCACAAAAGGAGATAAAGGTGGCGGTTAAGGACGCCGCACAGAAGGAAAAGGGAAACAAAACAAAGTCGGCAACAACCAAGTAATATTCTGAGCTCTCTCTCTTGAACAACCAAATGGCGGCAGTTAGGTCTTATGGCGTTTTCGATTCTGGCCAAAATGTCGCACTTATTCTGCACTTTTATCGGGCTGTAAAATTTGTTTGTTCTATTCCACATAGATTCCACACATTTTTTCAGGGTTGACTGTTCTATTGAAAAAAAATATCGCACTCTCCCCGACCACAGGGCAGCATTTTCTGCCCTTATTATGAACAAGGGGTTGCATTATTTTTGTTTCATACATCACATGAAAAGTGCAACTTTTTCTTAGGGCATAGGGCGCATGTTGATAATGTTGCCTTGTAATAATGCAGCATTTTTGTTCAGAATCGAAAACGCTATTAGATATAAATTTATCGCCCCGCCTCGATTTACTACCGAAAAGCTCACTCCTTTTGCACGGAAACACCTACAAGCTTTATACATACATACTAGGGATTCCAATCCCGGGATCCCGGGATCCCGTCCTTTTTGACACCCCGAAAATCCCGGGATCGCTAGAATTTTATCCCGGGATTTTCGGGATAAGATAAAGAGAGAATATTCCGCTATTATAGCAAAGAAAAGTTATATTTTATATAATTTTTATTGGTCTCAGATCTGTATACTAATAGCATTTCCTATTCTGAATGAAAATGTTGCATTATTACATTGCAGCATTATCAACATGTGTCATGTGCCCTATTAAAGTGTTGAATTTTTCATGTGATTAATGAAACAAAAATAATGCAACCTTTTACTTGTGCTAAGAGCAGAAAATGTTGCCCGTAGTCGGGCCAGTTTTATATTTTGTCAATAGAACAAACATCCCCAAAAAAGTGTTGTGTCTGTGTAGAAGAGAAGAAAAAAATGTGACAGCCGGAAGAAAGTGCGACATTTTTGCTAGAATAAAAAAGTGAATTAGTTAAAGTAAGGATTAAAATTTTTGATTTTTTTTTAATAATTAAATTTTTTTGTATTGAAGTACGCGTTGTAAGGAAACGTACGTTAGGTATTTTTAAAGCTTTTAGCTTGTGGCAAAATTCATTCGATAATTTCTATTTCCTGATTTTTGGTCATTTATAGGGCATGGAAATTTATGCAAATACATGTTTTTCTTAGATTTAGGTAGAGCAAAATAAATAAACAATCTTTGCGAATCGTGAAATTGTCTTAAAAATGGCATTCAAATGTTTTTGCATATTTTGCATATTTTGGTCATATATGCATATTTTTACATATTTTGCGTTGTTTGCATTTTTTTATTACATATTTCGCATTATATTGCCTACTTTTGTAATTTGCTAGTTGACAGTTTTATACAAACGAAATTCATGCATAACAGTCATCTGACGACGAATAGAG
This sequence comes from Urophora cardui, assembly GCA_960531455.1. Lineage (NCBI taxonomy): Eukaryota > Metazoa > Arthropoda > Insecta > Diptera > Tephritidae > Urophora > Urophora cardui. Next base: position 1,334,658 of record OY482674.1, on the reverse strand, counting down.
TTTCGTGTGAACACGGCTATTATTAGTATATTCGATACGATGCACAGTGGTTCGGCTCCATACATTTTGCGGAAAAAAATAGAAGGAGTGGTCCTAGGCCATTGAAATTTTGCACAGAGGTTATATGTGAGCTAATTAAGAAATTTTCACAAAATGGTTGAAATCGGTCAACCCCTCGGGTACCTCCCTTGGACCTATAAAAAAAATGATTTAAATACAAATTTTAGTTTCAGCTAAAAAAAAAAGATATCTTCACGAAACTTGGTACAAGAGTTAGCCTAATTAAAGGCATTGACAGCGCCAAGAATTGTTGAAATCGACCACTCCCTAGGGGTACCTCCCCTGAACCTATAGTAAAAATTTTTAAAGAAAAATTGTAATTTCAGCTCCAAAAATTAAGATATCTTCACGAAACTTGGCGCATAAGTTACTGTTATGAAAGATATCGACAATACCAAATATAGACGTGATTGGCAAACAACCACGCCCACTTTTCCTACACCTTTTATTAAAAAACAAATGAATATATACATTTTCAGTAACTGAAAAGGGCTGTTGTAAAAATTTGATGTACTTAATGATTATATTTATAATACATATAATCGAAAATATAACTATGTATGTATATATGGAAAGAAAAAAAAAAATATAAGAAAAATGTTTAATGATTTAGGATATCCTTGACAACAGGATAAAATTCCACACACTTTTGGTTGGGTTGTCGTCGTATGAACTTTATATAATGATCAGAACTTGCCAGTAATCGATTAATAACATCTCTATTGGTAGAAATTCTATCACTATTCCTAGAAAACATAAGCCTAGAAATCATAAGCCCCATTTACTAGTAAGGGTTAACTCATAACATGATAAGGAAAATGTCGCATAAGATGTAAACGTTAATATATACGCATCAGCCTAAAAGCATGCTACATTTTGTCAATTTTATCAAGATTTGATGGGACTTTCGACATTTAAATCAAATTTAAATCGATTGGGGAAAATATGGGAAAAAATTTTTAACAGAAATCGATAGAAGACATTCGAAACTTTCATTTTATTGCAGTTAGCGAGTGTAGCACGCTGTAGCACACAAACTTTTTGTCCATCGAAGTTAGAAAAGGTAGCATTTATGAAGTACCACTTTTGCTCGCCTATATTTTTTTTAATATTTGGCCGCTTGCACTGATTTTTTCTTTAATTAGTCAAGGAAGTGCTATATTTTGTTTTAAACTCACAACAGGGACAATGGAGATATAAGTTATAAGGAAAATTTATAGCTAAAGTTAGCAAAAATTTCAAGCAGTTTTTGTTGAATAAAATTTTTCTGACTTCTGATACCATTATTTTGTAAAAAAAAATCAACTTTTTGCAAAGTAGTCATGAATTGTTCATATTTCGACATTTTTTTATAAGACTACATCATTAGAATCTGAAAATTAGGTATTGAAAAAAATGAATTTTTTCCGCGGCTGAACCACTGTGCGGTGCATACCTGTCGACAAAGAGCCGTTTTCAAACATGCTCCTATTACCTCTGTGGATTTAGAACGTTCGTTTTCTATGTTTAAGAGCTTTTTTCGACCGAATCGGCAAATTTTTCTTTTTGAGAATATGAAAAAAATATTTCATTGTGTACGCTAATGAATCGTTAAATAAGGATTAACCTTTACAAATTATGAAATGTCCAAGACTGAATTTATGTACATATCTATAAAAACATACATACATATGTATAAACGTACAACGTAAGAGCAAAATTGAATTAAAAAATATTTGTACCTAATTTATTTAACTATTAGCCGCTTTCGATTCACAATTTCTCTACTGGCTATAAATTTCCCTCTGCCAAATTTATATGTGAATGATAGCGAGCAGAGGGAAATTTTTATCGACCAGTTAGCGAGTATGGCTACTACTCATTATGAGTTCAAACATTTTTGTTCGATCCGACCTCGCTTGTCTGATGGCGAATCGAAAGCGCCAATTGTAACTTCAATAAACATGAATTAATGCATTTTTTTTTTCATGCATATTTCTCAGTTTTTGTTGCATTTTTTATGCGCATATTTTTTATTTTTTAGTACATAAAATTCCATGCCCCAGTCATTTATTTCTCAAATGTTTTTTGGAATTTTCCCACATGGAAAGTAAATAATGGAAGAAAATGGAAACAAAATTTTAATTAGACTTGTTAGTCTTACAACACTGTACTAAAATTAAATACGCAGCTGCATACTCGGAATTCATATCAAAATTTTGCCTCCGATGTTTATCTATTCAGAAGTTGCATTAATTTTCTGAATTTTTCGGCAAGCTTGGAAATATCAATAATTTTTCTTTGCACTTTAAAGTTGTAGCGTTCCTCGAAATATATATTTCCTTTTTTCAACCCCAAATGTGGGAAAATAATACTGGTCGAAAAATTTTTGTAATAGAAATAAAATTCTACGTTTCAAAAGGATTTCGGTGTAGTTTTTGAGACATTCATGTCCAAAAAGGCGAAAAACGCAGTTTGTGGCCATATTCACTCCTCAATATTTTTAAAACTACTCACTTTCATTAAAAACTCATTACATCTATTGAAAGCACGATCATTTCTTTTGAAGACAACGTAGATATCCGAATAAGATACCCGAAAAAGGAAAGCGCTGTTTTCAAGAGAAATGATCGTTCTTTCAATAGCTGCAATCATCTTTTAATGAAAGTAAATAATTTAACAGATTGAGCAGTGAATATAGCAAAAAATCGCATTTTTCATCTCTTTGGACACGAATATCTCAAAACCTACAAATTCAGAATCAGCGCACCGAAATCCTTTAGAAAAGTAGAATTTTATTTGAGTTAGAAAATTTTTTGGAAATATTGTCGGCCTGTGTAATTACAGTCCAAATCCCGGGATAAATCCCGGGATCCCGGGATTTTAAAAATAAATCCCGAAAATCCCGGGATCGTAAAAATCGGAAAATTTGGAATCCCTAATACATACCCATAAATACAATAGGAAAATTCCAAGAAAACTTGCCCATCATTTAAAATACCGTTATATTTACGGCTGACTGCTCCGCTCTCCACACAAATTCTGCTCGCTAACAATTCTACCAAAAAGGATACCCTCCTACTTTGTCCGCACCCCCAGCATGACAAATGCGCCCCAAGTCAAGAATGACAGCTCCAAAGCAATAAATTGTGCTAGAGGCTTCTTTCTTCCTTTGCCTGTTTTGTGTGCAATCTTCCATTCCTCTCAGCACATTTGAAGCTTTTTGGGGCTTGTATGGTAGGCAGGCAGGCTAATGTTATCAACAAGAATGCGTTTCCCCTTCTTCTGTGAGGCACGATTAAAATTTTATTTTGCTGAGCAGGCGGAAATGGCTGTCAAGGCAAGGAAGAGAGCAGTGTCCAAGACAGAAATCGAACAGCCACAAAACAGAAAACAAGCTTGAAAATTATGGCCAAGACATTCAAGTGAACTAGAAAAGCGTACTCGTCGTATTCTCAGCCAATCTCGCTTTCTTAACGAATAAATACGAACTGTATAACTAAGGGCTTTTTCTGCAAAACAACAAAAAAAAAAACATCCCCAGCAGGACCCAGGTAGCAGTTGGAAGTAAAGGAAGAGAGTGTCGAGAAGTGAAGGCAGGAAGTGCAGATTGTGGCTTTGCCTTTTGTATTAGATTTTAGATCTTTTTGTGTTGTTTGTTTGAATGTCCTTCAGTGTTTGGATGCGAGAATTGAGTGTTAATTTTTGGGCACAAGGTGCTAGATAACACAATGTTTCCTTTTTGTTAGTTTTGTTGTTATTTATACGTTTGGTGTTATTGTAATTTGGATTTGCTTACAGCTCAGTTTATGCCACAACTGCTCATTTTGTATTTCCTCTGCTGTTTTTCCTTATGCAATGTGTGTCCGTTTATTTATTTTGTTGTTTTCTCACTTGACTGTTTGTTTCTTTCGAATTTGGTTTGTTTGGCGTATTGCAGGAAACTTGTGACTTTCCTTTGTGTGTAAGTATTGTCCTGTGTTCTTTCCTTGTAAATGTTTGTTTGTAAGACTATGCGGTTCTATAAAGTCTTATCAGTTATGAACAAATGCTAAATTGGCTTATTTATTCTTTCTCGTTGAGCTCGATTGTTTTTTTTTTTGGTTATTGTAGTGTTTAAGCGTTGCTTTTTTTCTTCTCTACAGTTAAGGATGATATAGGGTGTGTAGAATTAAAAGCAAAAGTTATTCTACTTTAGATAAGCAAGTGCGTTCATTTTTTATTGACTCCAAATGTATTGAGCTAGTCAGTCATTTTTTAGTTGTTTGATCTACAAAATAACGCAGACATTCCTCACTGTAGGTAAATAAGTATTGAAGAAATTAACTTAGAATGAACTTATAGTAAACCTTAGTTCTCCAACGTTCCTGGAATATTGTAAATAAATCGAAACGAGTTCGAAGAAATATAAGAACCGTATTTTTTCTATAGCATCAAGAGAAAAGTTTACTTATTTGAGGCCAATTAATTAAGTACTTACTGCTTTAATTTAATTAACTAGTAATCATTAAAAATGTGAAAATAATTGTATTTAATCATTAACATTTTTAATCACTAAATATCAGATCTGGTTTCAACTTAATTGAACATTTAATTTTTAATGGAAAAGATCACTTCTTTCTAATTCCAACCAGTAAAGCCAGGACCACATAATATGCGGCTAAAAAGGATTTATTTTTACTCATATGGGAAATGTTATAATCCTAAAACCTTCTGCTTAATACAAATGCAATACATTTTGTTGAAAACCACCCGCCGAGTCACCCTTTACATGAGTATAGCAAAAATAAAATGCCACCCTTGCTTTAGTAAGGATATAGCTCGGTTACCTAAGTAAATAAATATGTAACTAATAAAGATTTATGCGTTATTTTAGTAAACTTGATGAACGACCCACAATCCACGTGCAAATGTACGAATGTGCATATGTATGTAGGTGTTGGGAAAACCTAACGAAGGGATGGAAACGAGCAGATTAACGGACTGCTGAGCAGTAGCAGGAAATAAAACGCTGCAGGATTTATCGATTACATTAGGCATTGAATTACAAAGCCCTACCGAAAGCATCACGTTTAAGAGCAAAAAGAAAACTAACAGCGAAAATAAATTATCCACCACGTGTAACAGCAGATTTGTCAGCCTACTCACATTTATCACTACATTTCACTACTCTACTCACCTTTTGTGCCTTGCAAGTAACACCAATCGATTGCACTTCATGTCCCACTGGATGCTGCTTCTCGGCAATGCACTGAGCACAAGCGGGCATCTTGCACACCAAACAATACAACGACAACGTATCACCATGTTCCCCACAAACCGATTCCCTTTGCGCTGCTGCATTACGCGGCTTCACCAAATTATGTTTAGCCAATGGGCCACGTGCTGGATGGCACAACTCCCGGCATGCATCACAATAACGTATCTCGCATTGCTCGCACACCGTTGAGGCGACCTTCGGATCGGTTTCGCACATTTGACAGCGCAACGCTTCACGTGCACAAAAGCGGTCAACAATCGATTCCATTGTACGATAGGCGGGCAAATTGCGCACCCCACCCTCATCAAAGAACACCAACTTCCGGCACAATGGACAAATCAGATAGAAAGCGGCGCCAGGTGGCGCTGCAGCGGCGCCCTGCAACAAACCCTGCAGCTGAGCTGTACCGGCGTACGAGACCGGACGTGATGTGTTCGAACAGCAGACAACACCCGAATCGGCTTCACTCAATATGCTAACCTTATCGGCTTGATCCTGATCGGAAGTGACACTTTCGCTGCCGGTGGCTGAACTGGCAGTGCTGGCTGCTGAACTGTTCGATGAGTGACGTATCGAGGGTGGATGCGAAACGGACGAGGCGGACGAAGATGTTGGTGGAGCTACTGGTACTGGGGCACCGCCCGAATGTGTATTGTGTACTGTTGCAGCAGTTGTGACACTATTGCCCCCATGGGCAGCTGGTCCATGCACTGTATGCGACGTGGAGTGTACTAGGCAGCCGCCAGCACTACCAACAACACCGTTGAGGCTGCCATTGGCTACCAAGCCAGCTACGGCGCCGGCATTGATGGCGGCCAATGCCGAGGCGGGCGTGTATGCGGTTTGTATGTCAAGTGCACAACCCAAGCAGAGCGCATGAAAACAGGGCAAGAGTACGGGATTGGCAAAGAGTTGTTTGCATGTGGGGCAGCGTAGTTCGTCCTCCATGCTGCTAACCGCGTATATGTGGTGTGTATGGGTGTGTTGTTGGGTGTGTGTGAGGTGTTAATTGGGTTTGTGTGGTAGCGTTTATGTATGTATTTGCTTATATCCGCTTGCTGATTGTGACTTTGCTTTTTCTATGCTCTATCAGGCGTATGTTTTATTTGTTTGATTTTGTCACTTTTGAATTTTTGTAATTTTGTAGGTGTGAAATAAATGCATTTGTGTTTTATCAATTTGCGCTTTCATTTCCTTCCGGCGAATGCGGTTGTTGCACTTCCGTTTTGTTGTTTATTATTTGTTTTTTTGTTTTTGCAAAGGTAAGGGTTGTTGTTCTTCTTTTTACTTCTGCTTATTCTTGTTTTATTGCACGGTAGTTAATTTTATATACATACATACATATATAAACTGGGCTTCACAACTTTTTTTTCAATTACAGATTTTTTTTAGATATTTAAATATGTATTTCAGTATTACATATGTATATTTTCCATATGCACGTACATATGTACATACATACATGTATTAAAACTCGAATTTTTTTTTAATATAAGAACCAAATGTATGCGTATGTATTTTATATATGTATTTTTTAATCTTTTTTTTTTTTTTGTTAATATTTTTAAATTCGTACTCAGTTTTTCGCGTTTTTCATTTTGATACACTACATTTCGGGTCGATAACTTTTTAAATTCCTATAAAAATAAAAATAAAAAAAAATGAATATGTATGTACTTAATTTAGTAATCACTGGCGCTTATCTATTTATAGCTGTCATATAGGTACATACCCTGCTAGAATTGTGTGACCGAAAGTACTAACACTATTCCAAAAATATAATATTACCAACACACTTGCACTCGTATGTGTTTCTAGCCAAGTTCAAAACCAATGAGATAGATAAGGATAGAATGGAATTTGAAAATACACATACGGGAACGTGATGAATGAAACGGTCACAAAAGTTACCGATGCCCTTAAGAATGTGATAGGAAATATCCCAAAACTTTTGGTCATGCCTGCCGGTCATATGACCGGTCAAATGACCTGCACAGTTCTTGCAGGGTACATATTTAGTAGATCCTACCCTGCAAGAACTGTGCAGGTCATTTGACCGGTCATATGACCGGCAGGCATGACCAAAAGTTTTGGGATATTTCCTATCACATTCTTAAGGGCATCGGTAACTTTTGTGACCGTTTCATTCATCACGTTCCCGTATGTGTATTTTCAAATTCCATTCTATCCTTATCTATCTCATTGGTTTTGAACTTGGCTAGACACACATACGAGTGCAAATGTGTTGGTAATATTATATTTTTTTAATAGTGTTAGTACTTTCGGTCACACAATTCTAGCAGGGTAATTTTTTATTGGTTTCTCAAGAATGTACCCTGCTAGAATTGTGTGACCGAAAGTACTAACACTATTACAAAAATATAATATTACCAACACATTTGCACTCGTATGTGTTCTAGCCAAGTTCAAACCCAATGAGATAGATAAGGATAGAATGGAATTTGAAAATACACATACGGGAACGTGATGAATGAAACGGTCACAAAAGTTACCGATGCCCTTAAGAATGTGATAGGAAATATCCCAAAATTTTTGGTCATGCCTGCCGGTCATATGACCGGTCAAGTGACCTGCACAGTTCTTGCAGGGTACATATGTACATATGTTTGTATATTTAATGCAATTTCAATCAAAATCTCATTTTTAAATGTTTATCAACAAAAGTTGAGGAACAAACGCTACGCACTACTGCCAGCAAAAACACAATACAAACACCGGCTTAGCAGCTACCCAAAACATTAAATGCAAAAACAAAAGTTAGGTAATTAAAAAGCAACTTGGATTTCATCATTTTTTCACGGTTTTTGTCAAACTTAGTGGCTGTTTGACAGTTGTTTTTTTTAAATTAAACACGGCAATGTTGTATACGCAGCATGTTGCTAATCCTCATAGAAAGTAAAACAAAAAACTCGAGCAACACACAAACAAACAGCTACAGCCAACACTGACAGCTGTAGGGGGTGGTGTGGTGTTTTTTCTTGTGTTTAAAACAAAGATGACTTGATACGAAACTCTTTTTTACTCTCTCACTTTTATGATTTTCCCACGGGTTTTCTGTGGCTTTGTTGCCAGCATCAACACAACAGAAAACCCGGCCGATCAGCTGTTTGTACAAATTGCAGGTGCCAGAAAGCAAAACACGCCAAAATAAATTGTCACATTCGGTGGATTTTGATGTTTTGTTATATGTGCCCAATTTGGTTGAAATAATAAAGAATTATAAAAAATACAGAGGTAGTTGTATTGCTTGTGTGTAATATGCAATGCAGTTTATTGTTTCTACTGAAAAAAAATTGTATTTCAGTTAAAATTATAAAAAATATGTTAATGAGATGGAACGCGGGCAGCGGTTCTTCGGTAGATTTATATATATATCCGGTTAAAAGTTATTATACTTTAGTTCTAATTTATTCACATTTTAATAGAATTGCAAAACAGAGTAAAATATTTCTTAACAAATACCACCCAACTACATGTATTATCGTTCACCACTTTTTGTGCGTTATTCTTAATTTGTCTGAGATCGGGTTTCGAACACGAATATTCGGAATGTGGGAAAATCATACTATCCTGTGTATCACATTTGTGGTTATATCCTTATCTTAATTTGGTATAAACAAAATTTTATTATTGCTATAGTCTTCAATAACATAAGGAAGCCGAAAAATTCCTAGAAATAATATCTAAAATACCCATTTTCAGTTTTCGAACAGAGTGGCACTAATGAAAAATGTTATAAAAAATGCGCATTTTGACAGCGCTCTCACGAAATGAAGAGTTTCGTATCTAGTTATCTATGGTTTAAAACTTGTGGTGAAATCAATATTTCAAAAGTAAACAAAAAACCAAACATTAGCATTATTCTAGCGGTAGCCAGCTTACTCAAAGGTCAACATTCATCAGTAATCACATAAAAAATCATTCTGCCACAATCTTAACACGGTTTTCACTTATCAGCAAGGGAAATTAGTATTTTACACCTTTCATTTTTCCCCTTTTTCAGCAGCTCTCAACTTTTGCACTTTTCTTACCTTTTTCCAGTTTACATTTTTCTAATTTCCGTTTAGGTTGGTAGGTACTATGCGCCACAAAACACAACACTTATTTTATTTTTGTTTCTGTGCTTTGTGCTGGGTTCGATTCTTCTTTTTTGCGTACCAAATTGTATTTTTTTGCTTCTTTACATATTTTCGAGCAATTGCACTTTGCTTTAACACTGCTGTTACTCTATAATCTTCTTTTGTATTTTTCCAAGTCTTTGCCAAGCAATCAGTCAATAAATTCACTTAATAATTTAAACACTTTGTATTTTTATTAAAAACACAATTTTTCCCGATTTCCATTCAATTCAAATCAATGAACGCTTTTTGCTTTTGCCTCTGAGAAAGCAGCCGCGCTCACGTCAAGTCTTCGCGATGTTTTGCCAACAACAAACCAATTTGAATTTACCGTTGCCACAAAGAACTAATATGCAACTTCAACGAACCTCTCGCAACATGTTCGTTATTGTGGAAAATGTTACGGTCTGTTCGATGTGCAACTTGTTTGAAGTGGAGCGTAACAAAGGTTCGTTCAAAGAACGTAAATGCAAATTTACGTTGTTTGGTCCGTTGTAAAATATAAAATTATTTAAACTGAAGTAGGTATATAGGTATTTTTTTAAAAAAACCGCTGTTTTTTTGTGTTATAGAGTTGCCGTGTGTGATAGTGAAGTTATTTGTAGTTTATACCTACACCGGTGCGAAGGAAGATTGCAATGAGGGTTCCAATTAAAATTTCTTAATGCAAAAAGTAAAAATTTTTTTTTGAATCGATTCAAGTCGACCAGAATGAATTTTGTAACTCGGATTCCAGATTATAGATGCGTATTCTAGTGTCGGTCTTACTAAGGTTGTGAAAAGGGCTTTAGTTACGTAGGGGTCACTAAATTCCTTAGACCAACGTTTTACAAACGCTAGAACACTTTTAGCTTTATTTATCATGACGTTGATGTGAAGGTTGAAATTAAGTTTATAATCGAATCTTACACCTAAGTCGACAAACTCATAAACTCGCTCCAGATCATGATTATTAATGGCGTAAGCTATGGGTTCGACATTACTCCGCGAAAAGCACATACATTTACATTTATTTAGATTTAGTGGCATACGATTTATATTGCACCACGTAACCAAACCGTTTAAATCATTCTGAAGGAGAGATCTTTCCTCCGGTGAGGTGTAGGACCTGAAAAGTTTCACATCATCTGCGTACATTAAAACTTTAGAATAATTTATAGCACATGAGATGTCGTTAATGAACAACAAGAACAGAGTCGGTCCGAGATGGCTGCCCTGCGGAACCTCAGAGGACACATAAATACTAAATGAATAGGCATTCTTAAAAAGAACTCTTTGTGTTCTGTTAGAAATGTAAGAAGAAATCCAGAAATCCATCCTATCCAGACGATAGGTTGAAAACCCAGTAGTTGAAGCTTGTGGATAAGTAAATTGTGATTAACCTTGTCAAAGGATTTACTAAAGTCAGTATAAATAACATCCGTTTTAGCATTTCCCTAAACCCATTAGAAACACTTGTTGTAAATTCCAGAAGGTTAGTGATGGTTGATTTACGCCTACAGAAACCATGCTGAGAGTTCACAATCAATGACTCAATCGAGTTTTTTATCTGGTTGCTTATAATCGACTCAAACAGTTTTGGGATAACAGACAATTTTGCTATGCCTCGATAATTTTCAATCGAAGATCTAATACCGCTTTTATGTAAAGGAATAATGAATGACTAGAGTGCTGCCTACTGTCGAAAATCGACAGTTTTTCTAGATGTTTTCTTATAACATAGGTGCAACTATAGTTTTTGTATAATTGTTTGTTGTTATTGCCACTGTTATTATTCCGTTGTTGTTCCTGTTGATGCTGCTCCTTTTGTTGCTACCGTCACTGCTACTATTTTGTTGTTGTTGGTGTTATTGTCGTTACTCGTCTTCCAAATTCTCCTACCTACTTCTTTATTTCTATTTCTGCGCCTGTCTTCTTATATAATTTAAAAATGCGAGATTTCTTTTTTCTTTTAGTTTCCCGCAGATGCAGGGGCTCAACATATATGTATTTCTGTTTGGGTACAAATTTATCAAACAGATAGTGGATCGTGTTAATAAAATGCAAAACATTTTGTTCAACGCTGCCATCATAGTTTGGCCAGACTAGTTTAGATAGTTCACTATTAAGTTTTTTATAATTAGCCTTAGCAAAGTTAAAACGAAAACACGAATCAGACGTTTTTGAGCTACAATGATCATCATCGCTTATAATTTCGTGTATTAACTCCAATGAAGGATGGTAAGCATCTTCAGGGAAAATAAGGGGGTCAGTTCTATTCACATAGTAATTAGAAACGTCATCTACAAATATCAAATCAAGTACCTTTCCGAATTTGTTTTTAATGACGACATTTCTTCTAAAAAGTCAGCACAATTTGCCTTAGGTGTAATCGGCATGATTTCATTGTTTTCCTCGCTCCATGAAACGTGCGGAAGATTAAAGTCGCCCAAGACTATAAAAGAATCCAAGGGCGTCTTTTTTGACTCGACACGTTTCAGCAAGGAAACACTTTGAAGGTAAACTGACTGTTCTGAAGAAGGGGGAATGTAAATAACTGCCAGGTAAATATGCCCTTTGCCAGCTTTTATCCGAATGCACAAAAACTCAATGGATTCCCCTGCAGTTACATTAATTTCTTCAGATGGAATTGAGGAATGAACCGCCATTAGTACCCCTCCACCGACCCTGTTCAAGCGATCATTTCTGTACACTTGGTATTCTTTACTAAAGATTTCCGAATTAGAAATATGAGGTTTAAGCCATGTTTCGGTAAAAGAAATTATTTGAAAGTTACAATTAAAAGTTTTAGATAAATGTCTGTTAGTTTTGTATTTAAGCGCCGAACATTTTGATAGTAAATGTTTAGGGCAGATTTATTTAGTAGTTTTTTGAGCTATTGCTAGGCAGGACAAGTTTTGGTAAGTTGTTATTAACGGATCTAGGCCTTTCTTCAAATTCGCGGACAAAGGTCCCGGCTGGCCAAAATATTTTCTTTAAAACAGTGTCATAATCTTTAGGCGAGACGTCAATTTTGAAAGAAGCTACATTTCTTTCATAACTAAAATTTAATTTTTTAACTAAAAGTTTTTCAGGAACAATTTTAGATGATATGAAAGCCTTCAGGTCTTCAGCGGTTGTATCTTTATGAAATCTAGATACAAAAACTGATTTAGGTATGTATGTGAGTGCACATCTTTAGTACATCAGAGCCCGTGCACAATTGACTTCTACCTCGCTTTGCTTCAGAGTTTTGCTTTGACAGTTTCGTTCAGCATGTGCTTTTCAAAGGGACATGTTCACAATTGAGGTGAAGCGAGTAAAGCAAGGTATAAAGTTAGCCAAGTTTCAAATTTTTTACACTTTGACTAACATCTCCCCTTGTGTGTGTGTGTGTATGTTTGTATATCTACACTTATTTTAACGATTTCGCGCAATTTCGTGAGAAATGAACAGAGAAAAGTAAAAAATAACATCCGAATAAGCAGAAAAAAGCAAATTCCCCACATATTTTACCAAAAATCAGGTTTATAAATTAAAACAAAGAAGAGAAGTGGAAATTGTCAAAGTGTTAATTGTAGCAAGCATCTGGAATTTCGCTTTGCTTTAAGGTTTTTTCTATCAAAGTTGGAGCAGACAAAGCCAATTGTGCACGGGCTCTTAAAACCACTTTTCCTACCCACTTTTACTAGGGTGGCTACTTCAGTTTCGAAATCACAACAAAGTTGTATGCATCGCTTTCCAATTACCACATATGTATGTATGTACATATGTACATAGTATGCACTGATATCGACGATAAGCGATTTATGGTGTTTGTTTTGTTATTTTTTGTTGTTGATTTACCTTTTGGTATTTTTATCAAAGTTTATTTATAATGTTGAACTACATAAAGGTGAGTGTATATATGTATGTATGTATTAATATAGGTACATACATAAATTATATTATACTCGTAATGCCCATACATACATACATATATATGTATATTAGGCTGGGTCAATTTTCTAAGCCATAGTGTTCCTAGCAAATTCGGATTCTGCATTAAATTCTATGAAAAAAAGTCTTCTAGAGCATGCCTCTAAAATCAATTTTGAGCTTGCCCATTTTCGATTGAAGTTTATGTAGAATTGTTTTAAGTATAGCAACCCATACTCTTTTAAATTCAACCAGTAATTTTAACGTTATCGCTTTACTTTCTTTTTCATTTCATTTTTCACTTTAAACACGTTTAATAATGTATAAAAAGTTGGATTTCGCTGTTGCGGTTTTGTTGAAAAAAAAGCATGTTTCTAAACAACTTCCACTCGTTTAAACGCAAAATGAAAATATCCAAATTCCACAATTTTTGACTAAGAACAATAAAATAACACTTTTCTAAAGTAGAATCTTCTTCTGATTCCGAATATCACATATACTTGCTTGTGGTAGATCTAGTTTCCGAGATATCCTAGCCTAAAGATGATTAAGATGCAAAAATTGCTGTTTCTGCGCTAATTTTGACATAGTGTAGCATCAACATTTTTCCATCAATCAAAAAGATAAGAACAACTGCTTAAAGTATGTATTTCAGTCTTTCAATTGCCACTTAGTTTGCCCAAATATATTGTTTCTTCACTGAGATATTGCACTTTCAAACTATGCATGTTTATCCATCCTGGGGAAAAATGCGCCAAGTGTAGGAGATAAAAGAATTTATGTCACGGATTTCGCTCAAATTTGGCTAAGTTCCTACTATAATTACTAGGTATACGTATTGGAAAGGATTTTCTCCTATCTCATTTTCTTGAAGAGTTATACGTGTTTGAATATGCTCGTTTTTTCAAGGGGCAATGTATGGATAAACATGCACAGTTTAAAAGTGCGATATCTCGGTGCAGGAATAATATATTTGAGCAAACTCAATGGCAGTTGAAAGACTGAAATATATACTTTAAGCAGCTGTTCTTAGCTTTTTGATTGATGGAAAAATGTTGATCCTACACTACGTCAAAATTAGCGCAGAAACAGCAATTTTTGCATCTTAATCATCTTTAGGCTAGGATATCTCGGAAACTAGATCTACCACAAGCAAGTATATGTGATATTCGGAATCAGAAGAAGATTCTACTTTAGAAAAGTGTTATTTTATTGTTCTTAGTCAAAAATTGTGGAATTTGGATATTTTCATTTTGCGTTTAAACGAGTGGAAGTTATTTAGAAACATGCTTTTTTTCAACAAAACCGCAACAGCGAAATCCAACTTTTTATACATTATTAAACGTGTTTAAAGTGAAAAATGAAATGAAAAAGAAAGTAAAGCGATAACGTTAAAATTACTGGTTGAATTTAAAAGAGTATGGGTTGCTATACTTAAAACAATTCTACATAAACTTCAATCGAAAGTGGGCAAGCTCAAAATTGATTTTAGAGGCATGCTCTAGAAGACTTTTTTTCATAGAATTTAATGCAGAATCCGAATTTGCCAGGAACACTATGGCTTAGAAAATTGACCCAGCCTAATATACATACCTTCTTACCGAAGATGTTGTTTTTGCCGTGTAAAAGGTGAGATAAATGTGTTTGTGGTACACATAATACATATTTTTCTCTTTTATTTATTTAATTTTTTTATTTATGTATGCGCTTGTTTGCATTTGGTATTTAATCACAATCGATGGCAAACATTACTTGCAATTGATTATGGATATTTATTTACTTTTAATGTGAGATATAATATAGTGTATCTATACATATGTACATATGTGTAGGTATGTATGTACATATGTATATAATGTACATGCATATGAATAAATACTTATTCTGGTATGTACGTACATATAGAAGATATTATACAGGTATCTCAGAGATAGCTACGGTCGGTATATAGAAATGTATGTACATATCTGTGCCCGCAAATTAAAGTAGCCTAACTCAAAATATGGTGAACGGAGAAAACTCAATTTTTTGTCAAAATTCAAACCATTGGACCAATTCTGGTTTTTAAAAGGGGAAATAATGGATTTGTAGTGTTAGAGAAGGAATAGTTGTGAACCAGAAATCTTAAAGCAAGGTTAATTGCAAAAAATTGTCTTTTATAACTTAAGTGCTTTTATTGGATGCAATTTTTACGAAAAGCAGAATTAACTCGAGTTAAGTTCTTTTATTGTGTCGAATTCTTCCCAATAAGGTTTTTATTTCCATTTAACTCGAGTTAAGTGTTTTTAAGCGTAGACCTACGTTCGAGTCGAAAACGACCCGAAACGATAATTTAAGTGGATATAACTAACTAAGTAGTGGAATTAGAAGTCTTAGAGTTTTTGACTTTTAATTTTTGTTTGAAATGAATGAAATAAAAAAAAATAATCCATAATCCTTATTCGTTTTCAACCCGAACTGAATTTGCGTTTTATTTTACCGAATACTGAAAAAGGCATGGTACTAGGGAAATCACCACAAGAAGCTTGGTTTATCCAGAATTGATTAATGAAGATTCCCAGGCGAGAGGTTCAAAGCTATAACAGCTGGAACCGCCGAAAAAAGGGGCGCGGTAGCACTACTGTTTGATAGAAAATAGCTGGTAATTGTGATGGAATCGACATATAGAGTCATGTGCAAAATACATACATATATTTATAAACCCAGTGATGAATCTTTATATTCGTTTGTTTTTTTTTCGTTCAATTAAGGCATGTCTACAGCACACTCCATATGCGTATGACCATGAACCAAAAACTTGTGGTAAATTTTGTCAATGTTAGTATCACCTTGCATGAAGATTTAAAACATAGTACTAATAAAAGAGTTTTGGTCAGGACAGCAATCGCTATAAAAACGACATGTTTAATATTGAATGGTAAACTATTTAAGTGTTTGAATAAGCACGATGCTATTCCATTGCCACAATTTGCAAGGGTCTCATGCCACATATAACACGTAGGTTGTCCGGAAACACAGTCATGTACAGTTAAATAAAAAGTGTATAAAGCGTTTATAAAAATATTCAGAAGATCGCAAAAAGGTGTAGGAAGGCATATGCTAATCAGCACTATCTGACCCCGTGTCCGACTGACTATCGTTAAAAAATGAGTCCTTAATTGAGTCGTCGCTACTATAATCCATATTCAGAATGTCTTCTTCCTCCATGTTACCAGGATCCATACCTTGTAAAAGGCTACACGATTAAAGTTTAATAACAATAATAACTAGCCGAAGGCCTGAGTTGTCAGTGCTATATAAAAAATATCTGTTAGTTTCTAGCTTTTAAGCTTAACTACCAATATTAATAAATAAGAAAAATAACAATAATAATACCCTGGCGATATTAAAACTCTAACGAGTTTTATTGCCGAGCTTCTCTCCCAATTCGAGGTGTGCTTCTTAACTATTGTTTTTCCTACAATTTGTGTGGACCTATAGTTTTATGCGAGCTCCCAACGGCGAATGCTTTTTTGTGAGAAGCCTTTTCATGGCAGAAATACACTCGGAGGGTATGCCGCCCACTACCGAGAGGTGACCGCTATTTATAAAAACCCAATAATTGGGGTTTAATCAATTAGAAAATTTTTTTGTGGTGTTTGTCTGGACTGGGTTAGAACCCGAGACCTCTGGTATAGCAGGCGAGCCCTCTACGCACTACACCTCAGCGGCCACATTAAAGTTTAATTGATGAAAAAAGGTGTTTTATGTATACAGTATATAATAATTAATTGAATTTCTATAATATATATCCTTGAAAAATCTCTTATCTCAGTTTATCGTATCCACTTGCTTCCAACAAAAAAACCTAACTGAAGATAATAACGCATGAAATGAGAAAAATATTCTAACAAAAAAACCTAACTCGAGATAAATTGTGTAAAAATAAAAAAAAATCACTTAAAATAACCTATTTCGAGTTAGGCTATGAAAACAAAATTGACAAAAAAAAATTATAATTCCTAACTCAAGTTAGGTTTTTTTAATAAACTGAAAACGCAAATAAATACGTCCATGAAGTACCCACATAACTCTAGTTAGGATGTTTTAATAAAACGATTTTTCATACAATACTAGACTTAAGAAATTTGCTAGAAGATAAGTTGTTTTAACTGGTGCAAAATGTTTCTATCTGAGTTAGGATAATTTTTATATCTTAATAACTTTTTAAATATTACTCCAATTTAAATGGGGATAAGACAGATCGATGGGTTTTCCTCCATAGATTAACACTATAACAATAACTCAATTTCGCATTATCTCGAGTTAGGCTACTTTAATTTGCGGGCACAGATATGTAAGTGGTTCAATGGCCTGAACTGAAATGGCCGACTTACGATAATGTGGCCCGGCAGCCTGTGGTCATTATGTCAATTAAAAGTGAAAAATTTGTGAAAAAGTAACACGTAAATTGGAATATCTTCATGGCTTTAGCTGGGACTTCCGTTGCTAGTTTCATATTTTACGGGTCATCACATTAGGCAATAAAAATTTTTAAATGTTTTACGCTGGTCAGTAATTTGACCGAAGAAGAAAACTAAAGAAACTAGAAAACTGGTCATCTGTTTCGTTCGTATCTAAAACGAATATTGAATGGTAAACTATTTAAGTGTTTGAATAAGCACGATGCTATTCCATTGCCACAATTTGCAAGGGTCTCATGCCACATATAACACGTAGGTTGTCCGGAAACACAGTCATGTACAGTTAAATAAAAAGTGTATAAAGCGTTTATAAAAATATTCAGAAGATCGCAAAAAGGTGTAGGAAGGCATATGCTAATCAGCACTATCTGACCCCGTGTCCGACTGACTATCGTTAAAAAATGAGTCCTTAATTGAGTCGTCGCTACTATAATCCATATTCAGAATGTCTTCTTCCTCCATGTTACCAGGATCCATACCTTGTAAAAGGCTACACGATTAAAGTTTAATAACAATAATAACTAGCCGAAGGCCTGAGTTGTCAGTGCTATATAAAAAATATCTGTTAGTTTCTAGCTTTTAAGCTTAACTACCAATATTAATAAATAAGAAAAATAACAATAATAATACCCTGGCGATATTAAAACTCTAACGAGTTTTATTGCCGAGCTTCTCTCCCAATTCGAGGTGTGCTTCTTAACTATTGTTTTTCCTACAATTTGTGTGGACCTATAGTTTTATGCGAGCTCCCAACGGCGAATGCTTTTTTGTGAGAAGCCTTTTCATGGCAGAAATACACTCGGAGGGTATGCCGCCCACTACCGAGAGGTGACCGCTATTTATAAAAACCCAATAATTGGGGTTTAATCAATTAGAAAATTTTTTTGTGGTGTTTGTCTGGACTGGGTTAGAACCCGAGACCTCTGGTATAGCAGGCGAGCCCTCTACGCACTACACCTCAGCGGCCACATTAAAGTTTAATTGATGAAAAAAGGTGTTTTATGTATACAGTATATAATAATTAATTGAATTTCTATAATATATATCCTTGAAAAATCTCTTATCTCAGTTTATCGTATCCACTTGCTTCCAACAAAAAAACCTAACTGAAGATAATAACGCATGAAATGAGAAAAATATTCTAACAAAAAAACCTAACTCGAGATAAATTGTGTAAAAATAAAAAAAAATCACTTAAAATAACCTATTTCGAGTTAGGCTATGAAAACAAAATTGACAAAAAAAAATTATAATTCCTAACTCAAGTTAGGTTTTTTTAATAAACTGAAAACGCAAATAAATACGTCCATGAAGTACCCACATAACTCTAGTTAGGATGTTTTAATAAAACGATTTTTCATACAATACTAGACTTAAGAAATTTGCTAGAAGATAAGTTGTTTTAACTGGTGCAAAATGTTTCTATCTGAGTTAGGATAATTTTTATATCTTAATAACTTTTTAAATATTACTCCAATTTAAATGGGGATAAGACAGATCGATGGGTTTTCCTCCATAGATTAACACTATAACAATAACTCAATTTCGCATTATCTCGAGTTAGGCTACTTTAATTTGCGGGCACAGATATGTAAGTGGTTCAATGGCCTGAACTGAAATGGCCGACTTACGATAATGTGGCCCGGCAGCCTGTGGTCATTATGTCAATTAAAAGTGAAAAATTTGTGAAAAAGTAACACGTAAATTGGAATATCTTCATGGCTTTAGCTGGGACTTCCGTTGCTAGTTTCATATTTTACGGGTCATCACATTAGGCAATAAAAATTTTTAAATGTTTTACGCTGGTCAGTAATTTGACCGAAGAAGAAAACTAAAGAAACTAGAAAACTGGTCATCTGTTTCGTTCGTATCTAAAACGAAATCTTATCCCTTACAAACTATAAGCAAAAAAAAAAATTAACCTTCAGATTGAACTCAACCATGCATAGACATACATATGTACTATGTATGTACGTACATAGAGACATATTTACATATCCATATGCACATTTTGCTAATCAAGAAGTGAAATGAGGAAGTAACACGTACAATGACAACAGCAAAAACAACAAAAGCGACTAATGAACTGAACACTAATAGAAGAAAATAGAAAATAGACACCGGATTGAAACGTTAAATCTCGGTTTTAGTCAATCAGTGGCCCAGCAACGCATTATTTATTGACTTTCTCGCTTTCTCACTACTGACTTTGTGCTGCCTGACCGTTTACAAACACACTCACGACCAACTAACTGCCTTTGCTGTTCATCCATTAAGTAATCAATAGAAATAACAACAACAAATGCACTTAAAAATTAGAAAGAAAAAATACATTAGGTGCTAATACCGTACAAATAACCCAACAAATTACGCTCAGTGTACTCGTATGGAGAAATAATAGCCATGCGGTGCGACAAAAGCATACACAAGTGTGATAGCTCTACATATTTTAATGATAGAAATATTTTCGACAAAATAAATAGAATAAGATTGTTAAATTGTGAAAAAATTCCATGATCAGAATGAATCTGACTTCTATAGGTGAAAAATTGTGAAAACATTTGTTTCATTTCCCTCCTTTTAAAATCGGCAGAGTCTCCGCTACATGCCATTCGCATCCGTGCACTCCATGTCGCTTTGAAAAAGACCTCTGCTCCACACCCACCAACAACGCGAAAAGATTTGTGACAAAAAATGGATAATTAACCACCGAAAATTCACAATTATTATTACAGCATCACGAACAACAAACTGAGTTAGGAGTATTTTGTTACGAGGATAATGCATCCTTTTTATGGATATGCATTGTATGTGTTTGCTGAACCAAAGAAAAAGAGAGAAAAGAGTGCTTATATGTATATGTATATTATCTAATATCTGGTTTATTTTTTAATGAAAAAGTGCCATGATGAATAAATTAAAAAAAAAATCGGTAGTCTCTGTTTTACCAATTTCCTTCCCATCCACGCCCACCGGCTGGTGTCACAAAAATCAACAGTATTTACTTTAATATTTTCACAGGCCACACTCAATAGTTGGAAAGAGCTGAAAAAAAATTATCTCCCTGCTGCTAAAAATTTCATTGACTACGAACACAGAGAATGGGAAAAAAACTGCACACTCATGGCAATGAGCAGTGAAAAGCATGATGAATGAAACATGTACAGTTAAAATAGGTTCTGGTACTTTTGATTTTTCTGTTTTCTTTTTTTTTTTTGGAGTGGGGGGAGCTGTTTCCATTAAGTTTGGTGTTAAAGTTGTATTTATTTTTGAGTGTGCGAAATCTTTAGCTAAGTGTTGCCACAGAGACAATAAAGTATAGTCAGAGAGCGCAAGTGAGGGTGCTCAAGAGACACCATGAAATAAATGAACTGCTGAATGTGCAATCGATCAGTCATTTCTGGAAGTTCCACTTAGGAAACACTAAGGACTTACTAAGCATATGATATGTGCTCAATGGCCATCCAACCCAGTTTAACCTAACCCATTTAGGAGTGAGTTGATATTCTCTGGTTTTGAGGCAATTTATGCTTGGAAAAATATTTGTTTCTCTTCATGAGCAGTACTAAACCTTAAATGCATGACAAGCGGACTAGTTGGGGTGAGTTTGTATAACTTGGAGTTTGAGTCAGTTTGAGCTTACTTACTTACTTAATTGGCACGTAACCGTCTAGACGATTCTGGCCGAGTCCAATATAGCGCGCCAGCTATTTCGGCTTCGTGCAGCATGGCGCCACTTGGGAATACCTAGGGAGTCAGCATCACTGTCCACCTGATTTTCCCAACGCAGTGGAGGCCGCCCTTTTCTTCTGCGTTCAGCGGGTTTCGATAGAAATACTTTCTTGGCCGGAGCACCTTCGTCCATTCTCACGACATGACCTGCCCAGCGCAGCTGCTGGATCTTTATTCGCTGAATAATGTCGATGTTTGTGTACAGCTCGTCGTTAAATCTCCGTCGATACTCGCCCTCGCTAACGCGCAAAAGTCCATAAATCCTCCGAAGAACTTTCCTCTCGAATACTCCAAGCGCCATCTCATCTGCGCTTAGGGAATACTTTTATTTGTTGAAACGAATGTAGTCCTCGAATGCATCTCATATGACCTAGCTTGTAGTGAATTGGTACCTATTATTTAATTACACCTTTTGTGAGATTAGCCGTGGAGTTTGAACACAATGTGATGTGTGTAGGTACATGTGTAAACTAGTGGAACCGAGTAAGGTGGGTGGGCTTAGATCAGGTGCCAGCAAAATTGACCCGCACGGTTTTTCTCCCACATATTTTAACCAATGTAGCGCAAATCGGTCTGCACTCACCAACACAAACTCTCTCACAATTTCTCAGTACTCTGTTTTAGATATGTTTCACTCTTTAGCTAAACTCTTTACCCAAACGAGTTGGTTATCACTGACTTGAAGCAATTTAAGTGGCTTGTTGTTAATGTGTGTGTGAGTCTGATTGAACTCCAGTCTTTCAACTAACTTCTATACGTCCACCCTCAGAAGTGATAATAATAAAATTTTCAAAATATGGCGAATAAGCATTGGCTTCCTTTATATTAAAATATGTATCTACCAGAAAAACAAAAGTGAAAAGCAATCAAAACAAAAAGCAATAATAACCTTGTATATTAAAATAACAAAACCCAAAGGAAAACAAAAACAAAAACAAACAGAAAATTGTCGACAAGGATATTTAAATTCGTGGCGGTCACCGCCGCAGAAAATTTCGTTCGTTGTTTGGATTTTTCGGGCATCACTTTTTGTTTTTATTGCTGTGCTCTCGTTTGTTGGCACTGAACTTCAACCAAAAAAACTTGCATTTTCACTTTTAGCGAACACTGGCCAGTGGGCAACTCCATGCACCCACCTTCTTCACAGTATCACTGCGAGCGCCCTCCCAATTCAGCACATTTCAACGCATTGGAAGCGCTGCCGTGCTCGTCTGTTGAGTATAACAATGAAATATGTATTTGTGTTTGCATGTGGGATGGTGCGTTTTATTCATGCGGTTTGGCTTTCCGCTGTGAACCCTTCCTTGAATTTCTACTAATCTCCTACTCCTTCTATGTAGGTACACCCGTTGCGGTTGCGAATTCACAATGATTTTGGGGCTTCACAATGTAACTGCTTTTATTACTCAAACTGAAAAAAAACTCATTCACTCTCAAATACATATTAAACTGGCAACTCGTGCTGGATTGTCCGTACTGCAGTGCTGTGTGTCTGTTTGTTTGCATTACACATATTGGTTGTTGTACTATACGCTATAACGCCCTAAAGTATGCAACACACAAAGCTTTCGAACAACATTCTGTTGTGGATTACCACACTGCTTAGCTTAGAACCCAGCAAAAAACGAAAGTGACAACGGTAGATTGGGAAAGGAGAGTAGGGGGGAGAAGAAGCAGACGTAGAGCTTCCATGAAGAAAAAAGTAGAGGCGACGATGCGCCAAATGAGATTAGGAAGGATATGCGCGTATTTAAACCATGGCAAATGGCACAAACAAACAAAAAGGATAACTATGAATATACGAAGAATGGTCGCGGCAAGCGTACAAGTTCGACAAGAAACAAAAACAACAAAAAATAGTCGAAAGACAACAGCACAGTTAGTGGTTCTAGCAACCATGCAACGCGTTGCCAACTACGAATAAAATATTTCCTGTTGTTTTCAACGCTCACATAGATATTTTTTTTACTTCACTTTTAAGACGGTTTTGTATGCTCTAATTTTCATTGCTTTTCATCTGTTTCTGCTTTCTGCTACGTTTTGTTTATTTTTTTTTTTTAGTTTCTTCATTTTTACAATTTTTATTTTCCCCTTTAATTTTTATTTATTTTGTTTATTATTGTTCCTGCATTTTCTTGTTCGTTATCTTTTGTTCTATTGTTGCTTTATTCATATTTATTCCTGCTCAATGTGCTCAATAATTGTTTTTTCATTGTTATTACACTTGTTCTTTCGCCTTCAGCAGTTGTTTCCTTTCTTCATTTCCCTAGCTTCCTCTTTAATTTATTCCTCTTTAAAACATTATTTTGGCGTGGCTCAGCATGCGCTTTCAATAAGAATAACTGTCTATCTGTGTTTTCCAATGAACAATTGCCAATTTCACACCAAAGAAAGTCGAAAATGAAGTGTGCTGCGTTCGCTAGTGTTTGGTGGAGAGAAGTAGAGGGATTGTTTGAATTATTTAAATTGTGGCTGCTTTAATAATGTTGTGAAAGTTTAGGAAATAATTTGCCATCTATTGGTCTTATCTTGTTGTTTTGAGGAAAGCTTGAACTGTTATTTATACTGATGGTATCTGAAGCGGTAAGGCTTTTAAATATCACTTGAGAGGCAATACGAGGATGTGATTATGAAACTGCGAAAATGCGAATTTTTAGGTTCTCACGTTGCTCTAAATATAATTAAAGTTTTGACTTAAATTTTCTTTTACTGCGTCTTATATCATTAACCCTGATTTGGAACAACTTCTCGCCAATGAGAAACTTTTTCACTCTGTTTAACAACATAGGCCTTCCCAACCATGAATTTAACGCGACTTCCATAGTTTATTTTCTTAAGTGTCTATCCAAACCAGGAGCAAGCATAGAATATCCCTTTTAACATTCTGTTGTTCTGTTGTGCGAAGAAACATTTTCATATTTGATTCGATTTTAAAATTTTATAAATCTAGTGTATTTTTTGTGAATAACCCAGCAAACATTCTCGGAGCACTCATAATTTGGAGCACATTATGAGTCCGAAATATGTGTATAATATGAGTCTTAAACTTTTGAAATCATATATATATATATACCTATTACACCGAAATATGTGTGAAACAGGAGCCTCATAATTTGGAGTCCGATATGAATCCGAATATGTGTGAAATATGAGCTTACGATTTTTTTTACGTTTTTTTTTTGTGTTTTTTAAAATGATAATTGTGAGTCATAGATGCCGTTTCGAAAAAGGGGAAGTATAAATATCACTGTTGAATGTCCCAGTATATAATGGCATTGGATTGCATTTCAGGTTAATTCTCAGGAGGAGAATACAAAATAGACAACACGATAAAGCAAGCAGTGAAGGTGAAGAAGGCCTTGAAAAGAGGATAACAAGCGTTTGAGCAGAACTGGGTAAGGGGAAGGAAAATGCAAAAAAAAAAAATTTTTTTGTTTTACTACTACACCTTTTCCAGATTGAATTCAGAAAACTCTAATTGTATTTCAGAAAACACTAATTGAATTTCAGAATAGGTAATTGGATTTCAGAATTTGTTATTTGGATTTAAGAATAGTTATCTGGATTTCAGAATCCGTTAATTGGATTTCAGAATAGGCAATTGGATTTCAAAAGACAAAAATTGGATTTCAGAATGTGTGAATTGGATTTCAGAAATAGAGAATTGGATTTCAGAAAATACATTTCGAACTATTTTTTCCATGTAAATACTTGATTATGTATAAAGAAGGCCATGGAAAATGCAAAAATTATTTTCTATGGAATAAATTAATTCGTAATTTTTATGCCGTTCAGTTCTAATTGTATTTTTAATAATGGAGTTTCCCGATAAATGCGTAATCTCTTACTTTGAATTGTATCTGTAGTACATAACTTATATGAAATTATAACCTGAATTAAACTTACAAATTATTTTCCAACTTTACGAAATAAAGTTTATGATATCTGAAATCCAATTTTCGTTTTCTGAAATCCAATAGTCAATTTCTGAAATCCAATTCACACATTCTGAAATCCAATTACTTATTCTGAAATTCAATTTTCGTTTTCTGAAAACCAATTGCCTATTCTGAAATCCAATTAACAGATTCTGAAATCCAGATAACTATTCTTAAATCCAAATGACAAATTCTGAAATCCAATTACCTATTCTGAAATCCAATTGGCGTTTTCTGATTTCAATCTGGAAAAGGTGCACTCAGAAAAAAAATCATCAACACGATTCATGTAAAATTAACACGATCGATCTTTACACATAGAACAGCAACAATTTTTTCAAATTACACGATGTTTGAAACTTGATTTTGGCTTTGTAACTGTCATCTGAAAATTTGGTAAATTCAACCAAATTTTATTGTTGATACAACATGAAGAAATTTTAAAATATACAAAATGATTCAAATATACAATTTTATTCCTAAATGTCATTTGGAATTTGGTTTATTTAACATTATGATAGTGTTAATGTAAACTAAAAAAAATGTTAGAAAAATGACGTACCAATTTTAGTGTTAATACAACATGAAAACAAATGTTAAATCAACAAGAACCACAATCAACGATTAAAGTTGGTTTATATAACACGAAACAATGTTCAAACATAAACGTCATTTGGAATTTTTGATTTATTCAACACGATGATAGTGTCAATATAATCTAAAAAAGTGTTAAAAAGAACGTCAAAATTGTTTTGAAACATACACAATTTTTCAACGTTTGAACTTCTGCTGTTCGTGCAAAACACAAACTAATAATTTTTTTTAACAAAAAGAAAATTTTGTGCCGTGGCAATGATGGGAGTTTAGCATCATTGGCAGTGCGTGATAATGGGTTTTCCATTTATGTTTTTAGTTCGCAGGTAAGTTAAAAGTGGGTTGCATTTTTGTTTCTAAAAGTTTTTAATGTTCAATATTTTCTTTGTCCTCTTCATAGTTTGCAATTTTTACCACGAAGAGATGTTTAGCGAATGGAGTCTTTCACGCAGCATGCTGTGCATATACCGTTGCATTAGCGGCCAAACATTACTCGGTGCCAGTGATAGTAAGTACTATCGCCCATGTATGAACTATTCGTATGAGAAGGACGCTTTCAATTTGGTCGGTTGTGGGGTGATGTACTCGAATATGCTTTATTGATCTGATGATTATATACACTCACGGTAAAAGTATTGGCACAGCAGACAAAGTTGGTTTCGACCTCAAAAAACGCTTCCAAAGAACTAAAGTTTTTATTATTTCCTATTTTTGTTACATTATTACAAGTATTAGGAATACGCTAAAGAAGAAATCACATTAATTTATCGAATGGTTTAAGCATATTAATTCATGGAATTAAAAAAGTCCTATTTTTATGTGGAAAAAAGTATTGGCACACTTCACTTTCAGATTAAATAACAACTAAATTTTTAACGCTAGTATATTGTGGGCGTACCGTTTTATTTTCTAACATCATTAAGTGGGTTTGGCATAGAATATACCAACTTTTTGGTAGTTTCCTCCCCATTATTTGGCCATTCTTCCATTAAGGTTGCTTTTAGACTTTGCTTACCACTTTCTTAACAGCGGCTCCAGCTTATCCCACAGTTACTCGATTGGGTTGAGGTCTGGGGGCTGTGGGAGATGTGGTAGAACATGAGTAGTGTTATATGCAAGCCTCATAAGAACTTCGTGGGGTGGTATTTCGGGTCGTTGTCATTTTGGAAGGTGCGTGATGTACCCAAGTTTAACTTTTCAGCGCTTTTTCTGGCGTCTTCTTTCAAAATATTGGTATAAACTTGCTTGTCCATTATAACCCCAATAAAAACCAATTAGAACACACCGGCAGTGGACATGCAGCCCCACACTGTCATGCTTCCAACCGCCATGTTTAACAGTGGAAGCAAAGTTTTCATTCAAATAAGTAGAAAGCGCTATGCAAAGGCTTACAAAGACAAGCCTAGCAGCAACTGAGACGAAGTTATATTTTCGGATGAAAGCAAATTTAATATTTTTCGCTCATATGGATGAGTAAGGGTATGACGAAAAGCTAATACAGGATTAGATTCAAAAACAACTTATTCGCACTATAAAACATACTGGGGGAAACGTGATAGTATGGGGATGCATGTCCACTGCAGGTGTGTTCGAATTGGTTTTTATTGAGGGTATAATGTACAAGCAAGTTTATACCAATATTTTGAAAGAAGACGCCAGAAAAAGCGCTTAAAAGTTAAACTTGGGTACATCACACACCTTCCAAAATGGCAACGACCCGAAATACCACCCCACGAAGTTCGTATCAGGCTTGCATATAACACTAGTCATGTTCTACCACATCTCCAACAGCCCCCGGACCTCAACCCAATCGAGTAACTGTGGGATAAGCTGGAGCCGCGGTTAAGAAAGTGGTAAGCAAAGTCTAAAAGCAATCTTAATTGAAGAATGGCCAAATATTGGGGAGGAAACTACCAAAAAGTTGGTATATTCTATGCCAAACCCACTTGATGATGTTAGAAAATAAAACGGTACGCCCACAATATACTAGCGCTAAAAAATTTAGCTGTTATTTAATCTGAAAGTGAAGTGTGCCAATACTTTTTTCCACATAAAAATAGGACTTTTTTAATTCCACGAATTAATGTGCTTAAACCATTCCATGAATTAATGTAATTTCTTCTTTAGCGTATTCCTAATACTTGTACTAATGTAACAAAAATAGGAAATAATAAAAACTTTAGTTCTTTGGAAGCGTTTTTTGAGGTCGAAACCAACTTTGTCTGCTGTGCCAATACTTTTTTCCGTGAGTGTATTTTATGTTTTATATGTTTTTTATTTAAAAAAAAAAAATAAATTGCAAAATCAACAAGACTTTCTAGTTAATTTAACAATAAATTTAAGGTAAAATAAAAAAGATGTTATTGTTAATTCAACAGGACCACTTCGTGTTAATTTAACCAGCTTTTATTGTAAGATTAACTAGTTAATATTGTAAAATCAACAGGAAGACTCAATACTTTTTAGTGTTAATTCTACAGTTGTTATCCTGTTAAACTAACACTTGACAGTAGTGTTAAATTTACACGATTACATGATGGCATACATTAAGCATCGTGTTGAAAAAAATTAACCACAAAATTTGTTGATTTTTGGTTGATTTCACACTATTTTTTTTCTGGGTGTGTAGTCACAAAAAAACGAAAAAAAGATAGTCATAAATATGAGTCCAATAGGAATCTTTTATGACTATTATTCAGGCTCATATGATGTATGAAATTAGGCTCATATCGGACGACCACATTAAGAACAGAAATACATATATTTCGGACTCCAAAATGAGCTCATAATGAGTGTGAACACTCCAGTTTAGGACTCCTTTCTGATTCTTTTATGTGTGGTGTATGTACTTTTTTAGCTCCCTTCTTCTCTCCCATACCCTTTTTTATCACCACACTCTTGGTTTTTATAGCTCATTAATTACATCTCTGAAATTACATCTATTGCAATTAATTGCTGGAAATCATATGAAAATATAACAAAAAGTGAGCTCATTTTACCATTCACCCCATCTAATGATAAATTATGTAAATGTAAGAGCCAAAAAGGATACACATGAAGAGCACAGAGAAGGTAGTATTGCAATTTTCTCACTCCTGTGTTTAATGTTTATAAATATAGATGTTAGATAAAAAGTGGTAAGGAATAAAGGAGTGGGTAACTTTTTGAACGCACAGTCTTTACTTTTCTTGGTTTCTTAATTGTGATTTTCGAAAGCTCCATCTAATCCAGCACCAGCATTTTTGTTTAGAATTTGAAGATATACGAGAGCAGTAGGTGATTTTTTACGGCTGGTTTCGTTGTGAAATTTAAATTTTTATGAAGCACATAAGGCCTAATGGAGAACAAGAAAATTTACTCAGTAATTGGCTTCACAATTCGCACAATTTCATCAAGGAAACTGAGTGGCTGCTCTAGGCACTACTTCCTATAACAAATCTAACTGATAACAGTGTTTCTGTTCAGTTGAAGAAAGTGCTTAATATTTTTAGACTCCATTGTGAATTGAAACGGAGTAAACGTTCCTCTAAAATAAAACTAATCATTTCTTATTCGCTATTGATCAAGCTCCTAAGTCACTGTTCTGTACAAAGTACCAATAGCTCATGTTACTACTGCTGCACTCTTCCTCTTAACCGTGTCGGATAACCCACCACTTCTACTGCGTTCTGTTTGGAGTGCTTTGTAGTGTATTGAATTTCATAATTGCAGTTTGTTTTTAGTTTGTGGTATAATTATGATGATGATATTGTGAGGCAACAACATGCAGCAGCCAACTAGTAAGGTGAAGTAGCAAAGAGTCAGAGTGCGAGCAGCAAAACAAACATCGAGGCTAAATACAACCCATAAATGGAGTAGGTATGCGGCTGAAGCTACCCTTGCGCTTAACAAAATATTGCCATTTTCGGCATCACACAAAGCGAATAGAGTTGAAAAAGGAGTGCGGTGAGAGGGGTGTTTGGCATGTATGAAAATTTTAATTGTTCCATTATACTTTAGATGACAACTTTTGGGCTATTGTTTCTTCTAAAAATATGTTGTTAATGGCTTATTTTATTGTTTTGGTTGTTACTTTAACTTTTTTTGCTGTTTTATTTTTAGTAGTAAAACTTTTTTGCGAATGTTTGTTAATGATGTTTTTTTTGTTTTTTGCTCCCCCAAGATAAGATGTTGCATCATTTAAAGAGGTACTGAGATGCACACTGATCAAGAGCGCAAACACCACAAACTCAATTTACCGAAAACAAACCAAAACATATGAAGGCGACAAACTTTAGGTACATAGTTACAAGAGCGGCTACAAAAACAAAGCTGAAATACCCAAAAAATAAAATAAAATAAAAGTTCAATTGTGTACAAAAAATAAATATGTATGTATGTATGTATCTACTTGCAATGTGTAGTGTAGAATTACGCCCAGCTTAATTACCTTCCATTGTAATCGAGGCAAGAAACAAGAAAGTGAACCAAACAAACAACCAAAAACACCACCATCATTCGCAGCTGTTGGAGGCCAGATATCCCAAGACACAGACTTTAGCTGCAGCAGGAGAGTATGGGAATAGCAAAAAGCACAATTTGACACAGAGTGCGAGCAAGAGCCCTTCCTTGTATTACAGACAGTATGCGACAAGATGCTGCTCATCAGCCTTAACATATCTAACTCTCGTATTCATTTATTGTTGTTGTAGGAGTTTTGTGTATTCGTAGGGCAATGCTCTTTGTTGTATAACGATTACTTTGTTGTACATTTAATATTTGTAATTGTCACAAATTTTTGTTACATTAATGACCAACATGCCGAACTTGCCGTCGACAAAACTTCCATACACACAGTCAATATCACCTTTACCTAACCTTTATACATACATTCATATGTTCACGTTCGTTTCTTAACATCTACCATCCAATTTCTATTATTCTAAGCTTTCTCCTCCTCCCCATCAAGTCAGCAATCCTGTGCAACAGCTACTCACGCCTCCGTCTATTAGTCGTTTATTTGAAATTCACAATAGTTAAATGTTTCCTGGCTGCTATACATAGAAGCATTTACTCTGAGGGCCTTCAAAAGCGCAGGTCTGTGGGAGATACAAATTTTTTTTTGTTTGTAGGTTGATTAATGAAGATGCTGGCAAGTTCTTCTCATAGTAGTATTGCCATCTAAACGCCTGTCTTGGATAGTCAGTTAGTATATATGTAAAAAATCTACCGAACGAGTCTCAATACAATATCTATCCTTAATTTTCTCTATTCGCCGTAGAGATAAAGGAATGCTCAAGAAATTTTCCTTGCGGAAAACGCCTCAAAATTCTTTTTTGAATGGATGGCGACGCACCCTAGGAATGTATTTTTGAAGAAATCTCATTTTTCGCAAAAATGTCACTTGTACTTTGTCGATACGCGGTTTTGGACTTTAAACGACGATACACATATACAATTGCCAACTTTTGTTTCATGAGTGTTCTCATTGTTTTCAACATCTGCATCAACAAGCAATCTTCTAAACATTCCCGTATTCACAATAGCACAAATGTTTCTAAACAAAAGCTCTACGTTAACAAGTTTGGCGTTATCAGCGAAAAGCGATATTGGGCACAGCGGACTGCAAATGCAAGTATGTGACATCTCATGAGAAACTGAGGCACTGTTTTAATTTTATTCCGTGATAAAACAAATGTGCTTGTATATAGCGAGTTCTTTTTTTAAACAATAGCAGCTTCTGTACACCTCTGTCACCCCTTTTAGTCTTTTTTGCTTTTTAACATTCATTTGCAAAATATTTTTATTTCTCAGAAATTTGTTAAATGAAAAACAAGCATATTTTTGCAAATATAATAGGGGTATTCGCTATCCCTGGCAAGATAGCAAGATAGCACGGATTGCAAATATCCTAGACCAAAATATGCTACACATCGAGAGCACCCCATTGCACAGTCGTAGGAAATTTTAAGAAGCAGCTTTTCTTTTTAGCCAAAGGGACGCGTTCATCACTCACTTTGTAATAAATAAATCATTTTATTTTAGTAAATTTAATAAATACACATAAAAAATAACATTTTAAGCAAAATTCGAATGCTAAAATTGAAATTGAAATTAGCAATTGGCAAATGTCAGCTGACGCAGGGTCGCAATTAGTTTCCTACACTTCATAGCAAATAAATATACATAGGTTTTGGTGTAGCAAATTTTTGAGGTCTAGCATATTTCTTTACGCCTGTATTTTGTTGTTGTGCGTTGTTAAACTTTGCAATCCGTGCAATCCGTGCTTCGTGCTAGGGTTATGCTATGGATAGCGAATACCCCTAATGTGTCCACATTATGCAAGTAGGTGGATATACTCGTACATACATTTGCATGTACAAACACAACAGAACATGTGAGCAAGTCTCATTTGAATTAATAGAAATGTTGCAAGCACTCAACTCAGTACAAACAAATAGCAAATAATGTTAAAACACAACTTTATATCGCACATTTTTAACGGAGCGAATTCCTGCAAAGCCATACATACCACATACATTTTTATGGAGAATATTGGGAGAGAAACAAAAAATATATAAATATACTTGCTTTAGCACTCTAATCTTAAGATAGGTAAGATGAGTTCTAAAAAAAACTCGATAGTTTCTTTAAGAACTTCAAGATTCTTCATCTCAATGTAGATACCACTCTTTGCTGCTTTGAAATATGTATTCCCTAAATTAAATCATAGATTCTTCTGACTTAAAACGACTCGAAAGCTCACTACCTGAGACATAAATCTACTGAGCCTCACACATGGCCAGCGAACGTGTGTTAATATGAATATGAATGGCAAATACTCTTATTTCCCTAACATGCTAATAGCATGATGCTTTCAACTGATGGGTGCTGAGAAAAAAAGCTCGATTATTACTTTGAGAACGGTGTTGTGCCTTAGATCGATCGTTGATTTACCTGCCTTCAACTGAACTAGAAGCTGGGATATAAACTCCTAAAATTGCATTACTCATTACTAAACGGCGAACAACTGAATGCATAAGATTGTGGACGTAAGAAATTAAGATCCTTTTTTTTGCAATTTACGCTCGGGGAACCGTATGGTACCTACAGTAAAGCTTCAGCCATACAGTCACTCATTTTGCGAGCCCTGCTGTACCACAGTATACGTTTTTCCATAGCAAGACCTACATAAATCCGTTGCCTGAGCTGAATAAGTGACACCACAGGTCCGTACCTAATGTATTGGAGTCTTCTATCAAATCTGATGCTCCAATATTAGTCCTCGACAGAGTAAATAAGCACGGTTACTCAATAGCTTTTGGGCCTTTACGTGCTTCTTCCATTCCATAGTGTACTAAAATCGAATCAGCAATGCCAAGAGGAACGACATGCCCGCTCTAAGAATGCCATGGGGTAGCTGAAGTTTACGTACAATCATCTGAATTTACACATATGGACAAAATTCCCCAAATACTTGGATGCACGCTCATGCACAAATGAAGAATGTACTTTCGTATGTATATGCAGCATGCATAGTGAAAATCCGATTACATGTTTTTTTTTCATGAAATTTTAGCTTAACACAAAACAGCACCTAAGAGCGTTAAAATCTCGAAGCGGGTCATACTCACCAGCGCTTACGAGTGCAAACATGCAAGTTCATGCATACATATGTATGTAAGTGGGGTGTGTGAATAATCACCAAAAAGTGAAACAGCTACTTAACGAGCGGATCCCGAAGCATACTTGCTGCATGTTGCACTGTGTGTGGCTTTCGAGGCATTTTTTTTTGTTTTGTTTTGAGCAAGAAGAAAAATACATTTTTGTGTGGGATATTCTTCATTTCTTCAAAGATTTTATTTTGAGCAAAATATTTCATGAATGTAAATACGTGGGTGCACATCGCTGCTGCAGTTGAAATGAACTACAGGCGTTCATTCAATAATGTTCAATGATGCTTAAGCCAAACAGTGCAAACACACAGTCTGCATTAGCATGCTTCTTTCATACAAGGCAACGTAATCGCTATGCGCCTAAAACCACACTTCATTTGTTGGCATTAGTGTGCTTGTCCAGTGCAAGACAGGGCATGTGCATACATACATATTCTTTTGTATAGGTACCTACATAGGTAACTACTTAGTACTATTTTTAGTCTCTTAATACAGCGCAGTAATATTCGTAAAATCTGATCTTCCCCGTACGGCCGATATTTGGATATTTTATCAAAACAATACCATCGAACGAGCGCGCTGGCATACATATGTACATATGTACATATATTTAGCACACAAGTAACTTCCACCAAACCTTTGTATCTCTGCTTGTTGTTGTCATAATTTGTTTTCACTCTGTTTAACTCTATGTTGTCCTAAAATCGAATCTTTTCTGCTGTCATTGTTATTGTTGTTTTAAATTTTTGTTTGTATGTACATGTGTACATATTGAGATAACCTCTTATCACATCACTTTCCTTTACTTGCAGCTTGTCAATGGTGGCGAATTTTGTTTTTGCGCTTATAGGTAATGTAAGCATGATTGTTGTTTGCTTTAGATTTTTGTTCTATGTGCCACATACTTAGATACATACCCAGCAAAAAATGTACGCCTTAGTTAAGAGTTATTAGAGAAGATTTAAAGGCTTCCGAAATAAGGTCTGAATATTATAACTGAAGCAAAGTTGTATTTCGTAAGGCTTAAAATAAGGCTGATTTTCCTGTGTTGATGTCATCAGGCCTAAGAAATATGAAATAAAAAATACTCTCTCTCTCTCTCTCTCTCTGAGAGCACACCTTATTTGTAAGGCTTATCCGGAGGAAAATAAGGTTTATTTAATGCCTTATTATGGCCTGATATTCAGGCCTTACGTTGTGTATAAATATCTTATAAATGTTTTAATAATAAGGTGTTTCTTGTTTAGCTGCATAATTCACATTTTTTGCGCAATTTAAGCGTTGTGGTAATTTAATAACAAGAAATATATTCTGCTATTGTTGAAACGTTATTAATCATACATTTATATGTATATATACATGTATATATATGTATGTACATACGTATGGATATATCGGAAAGAGATAAGCTCGAGCACTTAACCACTTAGCACTTCATTGCATATTGTGGCCGCTGTGGTGCAGTGGGTAGAGTGCTCGCCTGCTATGCCAGAGGTCTCGGGTTCAAACCACGGTCCGAGCAAACACCAAAACAATTTTTCAATTAGTATAAATCAAATTATTGGGTTTTTTAAGAGCAGCGGTCACCTCTCGGCAGTGGGTGGCATACCCTCCGAGAGTATTTCTGCCATGAAAAAGCTTCTCACAAAAAATGCATTCGCCGTTCGGAGCCGGCATAAAACTGTAGGTCCACCCAATTAGTAGGAAAAACAAAAAGGAGCACACCTCGAATTGGGAGAGAAGCTCGGCCATAAAACTCGTCAGAGTTATAATAGCGCCATTGTATTATATTATTATTACTTCATTGCATGTCAGTTGAAAATGGACTGAGGCAACAATACGCAATTTTTACGCTCGCCACACATTGTACTTTGCTTATAAAAACTCAATTCCCTTTTTGTCTCTTTGGGATGTGTTAAACTGAAGTATTAAAACATTTGGAGCAGAGAGAATGCGTGCAAGCTGGCAGCGTATTCCAGTTTAACAACAGGCTTACGAGTCTGTTTGCTGGGTATGTAGGTACATACTTCCACACCTACAAAAAAGCTTTGCCGATATTATTCAATGAAAATATGTAGCTACAACAACGAAAACCAATATTTTGAACATGTTGCATTTTGTTTTGTTTCGTTTTATATGGAAATTGAGCAAAAACGCATTTTCCAATGGGTTTGTGCTAGATATCCCTGCAAAAATTATTATCCTACTTGGTACATTTGTGCCACAGTCAACTAGCTGTAAGCTTGTCACATATATTTAATCATTGGGCTAAATAGTGTCATGCATTTTTCTATTTTGCTATGATCATCGCTCCATTTCTCGTTTTGACGATCGCTATACAGAGTCACAAAAGACTAACCCAAAACCAGAAACATTTCATATAAAAAAGTTGGTCCAATTAACATTACGATGTCCTAGGGGAGGACTGGTTCCTCCATGCCGTATAACAGTTAAGAGTAGCTACGGTAAGTTAGTTTATAAACTAGTTTATAAACCAGCTACAGCAAGCCAATTCATAAACCACCCCTGTTGCATATCGAGCCCTAACAGCCATAAAAGTGCATCCACCAAAATTATCGTTTTAGCTTTTTTATGGAAATCAACAATTTAGGGCTCGATCACAGCTTAAAAACATGCTGAGATGCGTCGGAAGCACGACTTTTACTCTTGGTGATACACTGGTAGCCAAAGTGTTAAAAACATACATATGCACATACATTACCTGAAACTCACCAATTTTGAGCGAGCGAAATTTGTCATTTTCAGATCGCGGCACTAGCTATCAATTGCACTCGTTAGATCGTGCAACACTTGCCAAAGTGTACTCGTTACATTCGCTAGTTCAAAACTGTCATTTTAATACAGGGCTTATCGTATTTGTACATTTATTTATTTTAAACTAACTTTAAATAACTATAATACCCACGTACAAATTCACATCTATATACAAACTTATGTTCAAATACATACATATGTATACTTAAATCAAAAATAATTAGAACTCATTTCACGCTAACACTAGACTCTAGTATGCACCAGCTCCCGTCAACTATTTCTCCTCTCTCTCTCACTTGCTTATAGAACACTCCTTGCTCACCCCGTTCACAGTTCACCACGTTCAACCAAACTCATCAGCCGCAATACACGATCATATAACAATTCACGCGCCCCTACACCCCAAACAAAATCCAAATGATTAAAACTCGGATAGCTAACCAAAAATTTCCCAATCACATTCGGCAGCCGCAAATGGAGATGTTCAATGTCGGTTGGCGTTGCCAACCAATCATTTTGGGAGTAATGCAATGCCACTTTGTTGCGTACATTCTCTAAATGATATTCAGGCGGTGTGAGGCGATTGTAAATCCAATAATTACGTATCCAACCATGATCATATTGACGAAAATGGCCCGAACGTTTGAGTTGACCGAAATGTTGCATTTGTTTGGTAGAGGCGCCGGCGGGCGAATGACCGAGCACGACTGGCAGCATAGTCTGAGGAAAGAAGGACAGGAGATGAGTTGAGAGACAAGAAAATTTCTTTATAAATAATTTAAGTTGGATTATTCCACGTAAGTCGGTACATTTATATGTACATAAATCAGAATTCCAGTTGCATCAAAAGCTTTTCAATTGCCTGCACTCAATACCAACTCACCTCATTCGCTTGTGCTCTATCGAAGCCAACAATCAAAAACAACACATCGGAGCAAATATCCAACGTTAATGTGTCTTCATCACAAATCAGCTGACTGAACATGGTCATGAACTCGTTATTGGGCAAGAACTCGTGTGCGCCAATCAATTTCAAAAGCATCTAAAGGTGAATTTAAAAAAAATAAAATTACAAATTTGGATTTCAAAAAGCAACAACAATCACTTCATCATCGCACACACTAACCGAAATAGGATCTTGAAAGAATGCCAAAAACTCCACCACCGGACTACGACTATGCTTCACAAATGCCACTGGCGCCAAGGCTTGCATCAAAATGATTTTCTCACTATACCACGGATGTTCATTGCACATTATCCAAAAGGTCATGGTGCCCTGCGAGTGTCCAATGTAATGTAACTTGTTTGCGCCCGTCTGCTCCAAAATATAATCAATGCTTGCGGGTAAATCATATTTTCCCATTTCATGGAAGGTAAAATCCCAAAATTTCGCATGCTTGGTGGTGTATTTGGTGTGATTGCGGGAATAAGTGTTGCCACGCACATTCGGCATCCAAACGTCATAGCCTTCGTTGTAGAGCAAGTAAGCTGAAAAATGGGTGGAGAGAAAAATAAGTAAAAAAACAGAATAAAAGTAGATTTTAATTAAAATTAAAATGCAAAGACTTTATCTCACTGTGACCACACCACAAGCAAACACAAACACTTTGTCTAATTATTCGGTTTGTGTAGCGTGCAAACATACATTTCGCTTTAGTAAATGTATGACTAATCAGTGAGATTTATCATATTTTAATTACGCCTTGCGTGGGAAAAAATGTAATCAAACAAATAAAAAAAATGACACATCTCCGTAGCCGATCTCAGCGATCTATCACTGTTACTTATCGGCGGTGTCTTGTTGTCATGCCCACAATTTATGTTAATTTGCGGTCACCTTAACAACTTTTAACCTTCACCTAATTATTGTGTATGTATATATTTTAAAATCCAAATCATGTTTACAAATTATAATTATGATTTTATAGATTAAAAATTAGTTTAAACAAACATTGATAAGCTTTTACGTTGGCAGTCTCAGAAGAGAGAGAAACTCTCTTGGCTACCTGTAGCGAGGGACCACCGCGCAAAACTCATATCACTACAAATCATTTCCTTTTAGTGCTTAAAAGCCCGTCTCCACATAACTTGTTTCACCAAATAAACATGTAGCAAAACATCTCGCTAAATAACCCGTCTCCACGTGGCTGATCGTGATTCAGTTTAACATTTCTCTTTATTGCTCTTCTTAAATGTTTGTATGTTTGCTTATTTTTGCGTTTTTGTTTTGGTCTGTGTGAGATTTCGATAGATTTTCGATACAAAATTAGAGAAGACGTCGATATCATCGAGGTTGGCAAGATGATTCAGAATGAAACAGTGTTTCAATCTTCACTCGCTCTCAGAAATTTTGTATGGAAATTGGCCAGTTTCGGCACTGGCTTCCGTGCCGAAACAAGATTGAGAGAGAAAATGGGGAAAAGAAGAGCGAAACACGTTATGTGGAGACATGGTATAAGGCTTATAAAGACCTCCCAAGAAATAGCTGAAGAAATTTTCCGACTTATTTCTTGAGTAAAAATAGTAGTAAATGGCAAGTTTCTAAAAATTAGTAATTTGAAAAAGTTGAAGAAATCTTAATATAAATTATTTCAATAAACTTTTTCTCTCTAATAGGATATCCTTATTTAATAGGGAAATGGAGAGCGATGAAGATAACCTTACGTTCCTGGTTCCAAAGCGGAAAATAAATCATCACAACTCACCAAAACCTCTATTAGGTCCCATCATTACCCAAGTCGCCGACGAATCCAATAAGCCATGCATTAACAACACTGGCGTAGCGCCTGGACGTGCCACACGATGCAATTCCAAAATGTAACCATCATCGGTAATTATATGATGCACTTCCACAGGAAAACCATACTTTTCAAGTAATTGTGGCTAAACAAAACAGCAAATCACAAGATTAAAACAAACCGTACAACAAGCAACAAAGAGGTTTATAAAAATATCAACAAAATGCTTAACTGCTGCCCCAATTCCGTACCGTTTTTAAATGTGAATCTTCCAGCACATCCGGATCCACATCACGATTACGCGGCAATATATCAATAACATTAAACGGATTCTCAGTTACCACACGAACACTCTCCAAAATCGAACGACCGAATTTCGGTATGTTGAACAACGAAAGATCACCCAAACTGAATGACCAAGTGCCGGAAGATGATTTCGATTTCGTTGACTCTTCAGCGTTGCTGAGCGTTAGCATATTGCAGCTGAGCAGCAAAAACGTGGTGATGACGAGGTTGAGTTTCTTCGAGCGCAACATGTTGTAGACAATGCGGCGGTCAAATGTAAACTGATCGCGTTGCCGCGATGCACACGCGAGTTCCGAGATGCGGAGATCAGAAAGATCGCTTGTGGTAATGGGAAGTTGTAATGGGAGAGAGGAGACGCAGATGTAGATGGATGTTTGTTGTCTTCTTTTTCGTGTTTTCTTTTATGTTTCTTTTTCCTTCTATTTTGCTATTCGATAAGCTTTGTAAGTTTACTTTTTTTCGTACACATAAAAAGGGGCTCGCTCGATGACTTGTTGTAATATTTGTCTTTTTGTTCACATACTCGTATTTGTACGATTACTACAAGTGTTCAGGTACTTATGTATCTATGTATGTATGTATGATACGAGAGTTTTTCTATATCACCGTTAAATTTAGGTAATTTATCTCGTTTTTAGTTACAGTCAACAAATATTTTTCACAACTTTACTGCTCCGCAGTCAGCGAATTATTGAATATACGGATTTATTTTAAAATAACCAGCAGCATGACTCTAGCCAATATTGAATTAATTGATAAGATTTTATTTGCTTTTTTATATTAAACGCTATATATGTATTAATTTTCCGCCGTTGCACAGTGGGCCGTTCATGCTAAAAATAACCTAAAGTATGTACATATGTGGATAAAAGCTAAGTAGTCTTTTGACGACAAATTAAAAAAAAAAATATGTAGTTGTGCGGTTATCCTAATAAAGAACCTTTCTGTTTCAACATGTGATCTCTTAGTCCTTATTTTCATAAAATGTACTACCTTAACCAACTAATTTGTATTTCGTTGATCCTTAAAACAGTGGAAAACATTCTATCTTGATCGATTGAGTTTGCATATTTTTTATTTATTTAAGTACTTTTAAGATTTAATCGCTAGCAATAATACAAATCATTCATTCGGCCTACTGTGCATTGATGATACATAATTTGCGTGCTGGTGAATTTGAATTGAATCGAATCAAAGCTTATCAGCGGGTTGTATGACGCACAAAGACGCACAGCTAGTGATTGTTAAACAAATATGTACAACATTTGTTATTCTAAAAATCAAAAAATAAAAAATCACACACATTTTCTCTCAATTTCCTATTCGCTCGTCTTCACTACTGCAATGCAAATAATTACATGCATATTTATGTATGTATATATATATGTGTATATTGTGTCAGAAGAAACATGTAATTGATGATAATCGTCTGCCAAGATTAAGCGTAAGTAGATGATCTGTTCCCCTCGTGCGACGCGTCGGAAAATCACTGAAGCGCTTATTAAATGTTGCTGCAACATGTTGATGGCAACATTTTACGCTAGAATGTTTTCGCTTGAGAACTTCAGTTCAAGCACATTAAATTTTTGTATTTTTTTAGATTTTGTTACTTTTTTGAGTTCACTTTTTCTTATTAGTACATTTACATTTTTATTATTGTTTATAGTGTAATTTAAAGTATCTTCTTTTAACACCCTCGATCGCATTTTTGTGCTCTTCTACGATTCTCTGAGCATTATTTATTAGTAAATTTCACTTTTTAATTCTGATTTATGACGGGGCATTCATAGAAACATACATACATATGTGCTTAAATATTTGCAAGTCTGTATACAAACGCGGCAAAATGCTGACTGCCGCAATGTTTAGGCATGCAATTTCGGGCTACTCAAGTTCAAGACTCAAAAACAAACGAATAAGGTAAGTGTACCCATTTCCGTGCTAGTACCTATTTCCGTGCTATTTTGGGGAAAAAAAGTTTAAAATGGAAAAATAAGAATATGTGGTAATATTTTCGAATAAAAAAGCTACGAATTTTATCAAAATTGTTCAAGCTGCCTAATATTGTACTTGGTAGCCTCCAAGAAAAACTAATTTAAACAAAATTTGCATTAAAATATGAGTTAATCATCAAACGTGGAGTTAACGCATGTGTCAGTGAATAGTGTTCGCGAAATTGCTAAGGGCTTGGTAAAAAGTTTATAAGGGCTTAATAATTATTTGGTAAGTATATATACTATTTTATTTTTACATATTGAAAATTTTAAGTTTTTTTGTGTAAATGTATACGTTGAAACTACTAAAGAATAGATAAGTTGTTAAAATATTAATTTAAAAATAGTACGGAAATGGGCACAACATCATTTAGAGGTGTACCCTTTTGCGTGCTAAGTACGGAATTAGGAGCATTTGGAGCATTCTGTTTTATCTTTTTTTTGATATACGAAATAGAATTCGTAAAAACTTAAAAATTGCATTAAATTGTAAATTTTACATATATTCTTATGGCCTATTTCCGTGCTACACTTAATGCAAAATTGCGACCGTTTCTAGAGCCATAAAGTTTGGCAATTTATTACAAATTAGGGAATATTACGCAAAAATTGAATTGTTTAAATATTTGAAAATTCGTATATTTATAAATATTTTATGTATATAAATGCATAATTGGCTTATAAAATGTTACGATTACGGATTTTTCTAAAAAAAAATTTAAATTTTTATAGTTGCTGAAGAAAAGTTGCATAGAACGGAAATAGGATCAAGTATTTTACGTATGTTCTCAATTCCGTTATAGTTACATATGTACTATTTTGCGTGCTAGGTACGAAATTAGGAACATTTTTAGCTTCATGTTTTACCTTTGTTTTTTTTATATACGAAATATAATTTATAAGGATTTTGGAATTACATTAAATTGTAAATTTTACATATTCTTATGGCCTATTTCCGTGCTACACTTAATTCAAAATTACGACCGTTTCTAGAGCCATAAACTTCGGCAATTTATTTCAAAGAGAATAATAGTTGTATTATTTAAATATAAAAAGAATATTTAATTATAAATATTTTAGCTATATACTTACATATGTAAAATTATGCATTTATAATATGTTAAGTTTATGATTATGAAGAGGAAGAAATTATTAAAAAAAAATAAATCGCCTCGGCCAATAAACAAAAGAGGAACATTTTAAGTAACTGATCTCAATTTAAATAATA
This sequence comes from Urophora cardui, assembly GCA_960531455.1. Lineage (NCBI taxonomy): Eukaryota > Metazoa > Arthropoda > Insecta > Diptera > Tephritidae > Urophora > Urophora cardui. Next base: position 1,291,900 of record OY482674.1, on the reverse strand, counting down.
ATTTTTATAATTAGTTTAATAGTGCTGTGCTATTTTTAATAACTGAGACGCTACAAGCGATTCAATTTTAACTTAATATGTTTGATTCCTAAGTATACATATATATTTAAGTTCATATCTAAAATTTTTTTTATTTAGATGAACGCAGTAAGCGACTTTCGTTTTAATATTTTTTTTTTTCAACTTGATGCTGGAAGAGATAATACGAGCTGCAGAACTCCACCATGCAGGAAACATCTTATACCACAAGAGTGCGCAACTGCTGGCGTACGCCGATGACATCGACATCGTTGGCACTAACACGCGCGACGTATGTTCTGCCTTCTCCAAGCTGGATAAAGAGGCTAAGAAAATGGGTTTGGCGGTCAACGAGGATAAGACGAAATACCTCCTGTCATCACACAAAGAAACAGCACGCCTTGGCAGCCACGTAACTGTTGATAGCTACAAATTTGAAACTGTTAAGGACTTCGTCTATTTGGGAACCAGCATTAACACCAAAAATAATGTCAGCACTGAAATCCAACGAAGAATCACTCTTGCCAATAAATCCTACTTTGGACTAATTAGGCAATTGAAAAGTAAAGTCCTCTCTCGACGAACCAAAATCACACTCTACAGGACACTCATCATTCCAGTCCTCATGTGCGGCGCAGAAGCATGGACTATAGCACAAGCAGATGAGATGGCGCTTGAAGTATTCGAGAGGAAAGTCCTTCGGAGGATTTATGGACCTTTGCGCGTTGGCGGGGGCGAGTATCGACGGAGATTTAACGATGAGCTGTACGAGCTTTACACAGATATCGACATTGTTCAGCGAATAAAGATCCAGCGGCTGCGTTGGGCAGGTCATGTCGTGAGAATGGACGAAGGTGCTTCCGGCCCAGAAAGTATTCCTGTCGAAACCCGCTGAACGCAGAAGAAAGGGGAGACCTCCACTGCGTTGGGAATATCAGATGGACAGTGATGCTGACTCCCTAGGTATTCCGAAATGGCGCCACGCTGCACGGAACAGAAATAGCTGGCGTATTATGTTGGACTCGGCCAAAATCGTATAGACGGTTACGTACCAATTAAGTAAGTAACACCCAATTAATATTTTGGAGGCCTTTCGCTATAAATTTTGTGTTAATTTTTAAATAAATATATGCTTATACTTTTTATGTAAATTTACATTTTTTATTTTACACAAAATGTCTAAAATTTGAGCAGAAACGGGTTTTTATAGTTTAGAACGGAAATAGGAACGCTTTCGTACGGAATTGGGAACCGAACAAAATTTTCGGACGGAATTGGGAACAAAATAGCAAAAAAATCTTATATTTTACCTATAGCCAAAAAGCGTATGAAGTCATTTGACTTTATTCCGCCGATACTAATTGGGGTAGAGCCATTAAAAGTAGTTAACAAAACTGTGAACCTGGGTTTTGTAATCAACTCAAGTCTCACCTGCGGTGACCATGTCAACTCGGTTGTCCGCAAGGTTTATGCCACTTTAAGAAGCCTATGGCAATCGGGATTTTACACACCTGTTGATACTAGACGCCAGCTTGCTTTGCAATTAATTATGCCCATTATTACATACGGGGAAGTGGTCTACAGCAATTTAGACAGTATCTCGGCTCGAAAGATCAACTTATTGTTTAATAATGTGACGCGTTACGTTTATGGCCTGTCCAAGTTTGACCACATCTCGGAGTTTAAAACCCGGCTATTGGGCTGTGATATTATAAATTATCTCAGAGCCAGAAACTGTATATTTTTATATAAGATAATCTCGTCAGAAGTTCCTAACTACCTTTTTTCGAAACTAACTCCAACAAAGTCAGCCCGATTAACTGACCTGATTGTCCCGCAATATTCTTCGTTGACTTCAGCACGACTATTCTTCGTTAGCGCTGTTCGCACCTGGAACACTATTCCTGCTGCTATCAGGGGAAGCCTTAACAGAACTAATTTTAGAACATCTATTTATTCTTATTTCAGTAAATAATTCATTGACCATCTATAGATTTAAACCACTATGTATTTTTTGTTACTTGTATGTATATGTATTTATATTTATATATGTATTTGTTTATTTATTATATGTAATAATGATCTGATCATTGCGTTTTAGAATGTAAGAATCACTCGTTTTTTTTTTTTTTCTCTTTTTTCCTATTTCTCTTTGTACTAAAAAAGATGAATATCTTATTGTACTAATTATATTGTGAATAAATTGAAATTGAAATTGAAATTGAAAATATGTTTTTCGAAAAAAGCACAAAAAATACTTTCTGTTGCTCTTTTTTAAATATTATTAATTTTTTATGACAATATATTTTTTCTACATCAGTAAAAGTCAATTTTAGACTTCAAGTGTTTTTCTGTCGACTAAAATATTACTTTGAATGTGTATATGCCTTAATAGTACGGAAATAGGTACACTTACCTTAGGCGTAGTCCAAAAGTGTTTTGAAGGGGACGAGAGACTTTTGTTGAATCCATCACTGCCACTGTTGTTTTTTTTTGTTGCCATCTGGATAGAAAATACTACCTAGTTTTTTATATCACAGACAATTTCCTATTGTATGAATACATATGTATGTATGTATGTATGTATGTATGTATGTATGTATAAGAATTGCCATTTATCATAAAAAACGATCATAAACTAATGTATATTTGTACTATAATGAGATCGTCATCGGTACTCACTTTTTTCTTCGAAAACAAAGTTTTTAAAAAGCAACAAGTCTGTGTAACATACAAGCCCTCTCTTTCGGACGCCTCTTATATATCCATTACTGTATGTCTGCCTATATACATATAAGTAAATCAAAAACTCAACGAAATGATTCATTTATATCAAAAGTTGACCGTTGAACAATAAAAACAAAATAAAGCACACAAGGCGTAAATTGCATAAATGATTATAATACATTTTATTTACATATGTACATGAGGAGGTAGGTATTGCTGATGAAGTCTCTTTGGCACACATATTTGATAACCATTATGTGTATGACAAATCTAAAACAATGTCTCATTAATATTTTATCAGCTAAATTACAAAATCATTTTCAAACAATCATGTTGTGCACTTTTTCTACCAAACGGACTAAATGGGTTAAATAAGGTATTTATATATGGACAGATTACCCTGGCGAGTTTGAAAATAAAACTGAAACTCTTTATTTATATGTATTAATTAATTGATTTGAATGCAAATTTCCCATTAATCCAAAATTTATTAAACCAACTTTATAGCAAAAGGCATTCATGAAGGCTTTAGGGGGAATCGATAGAGAGACAGTTGTCATCCACATATCTGGCTTCCTGTTCGTCCTACACGATTTGCAAGAACCAACCTTGAGTTGGCACAACTTCCTTCGTATCCACTCTTACAAATTCCGAATCGACCCAGACAGTACGAAACGTGTGTCCAACATGCGGATATTCATCCCACGACATCGACCAAATCTTCACATATTCTCTTATCCAGCCCTATTAACACAGCAGGTTTCCAGACCCTACCGTTAGATGAATGATTTCGATGACTGTTAGTTTAATAGTTACTTAACAAAGCAGGACTAAAGGCTGCCACAACAACAACAACAAAGGCAACAGTAGCACACTACCCACTAAACCAAGGATGATTCCACTGGCTCTCTATTTGTCATTTCAGCTTGAACCATAGAGTTGTAAAGTGAATGACGCTCTTGTCGCTTGGCGTCGTTAGTCAAAATGCCTGGCCAATCTTGCATCAGATAAAAGTGGCACCCTTAAAGTAATTATCATTCGCTTAGTAGATTTTTTCCAAATACAAGGCAACTAACATATGTGCAAACATATGTACATATGTGCATATATACATATGTACACAAATGCACGTTTTTTCATGTATATTCTACACCGCAAAAACCCCGTTTAGCACATTAACATTTCTGTCATGACAGTCATTAACGAAATTTGTAAGTAATTTAACACTTAATTAAATTAACTGACTAAGCATTATTTTGTTTTCATCACACTAAAACAAAAAAACAAAAAACAATTGTACTTAAACCGGTTTTGTTTATTTCTTAAGCCTTTTTCGGTAGTTAACCCTCGAGTTAGTAGTTAACTCGCGCTATGAGCATTTTGCTCAAGCAATTTTTTATTTCGCGAAATTTCTATGTTCTATGGATTTGTGGCACTTGGTGTGTTGAGTACCTTCGCAAGTGATTGTGCTTCACACTTTGACGGGTATTTCTTTTCGTTAGTGCACCATCACAGCCAGTGATGCCGAAATTGGGCCTTTCGGACCAAATCTGGTCCGATAAATTTACTTTGGGCTGTTGGGCGGCTAAACTCAATTTTGGTCCGATTTGTAATATAAATATTTTTAGTGGAGACAATTTCTCGGACGCTAAACGTTTTATCTTTCCCGTGTAAAGTTCTTTTATTGTTAGTGACACACACTATATGCATATCTATTAGAGTTGGGAAATTTAGTTCACTTTGTTGAGCGCTCTCTTCAGTGAACTAGTTCACTTTAGTGACTTTGCGTAGGCTATCCAGGAAGGAAGTCCCAAGAAAGCGTTGTCTGCTGCTGTTGAGAGCCGAGCAAAGCAGTGGCAGATGAGGTGTTCGATTGTCTCCTCGCTTCATCATCTTTCAAGCTTATGCAGCATCTAGCCTCTCTGCGTGTTTCCCGATGAGGCAGTGTCCTGTGAGTACCACCACAAGGTTCGAGATGTCATCTCTCCTTAGAGTACTTATTTGATGGGATCGCTTGTGAACCCATTTCTGCCAGATTTGCCTTGATGTTCGACATACTGGCTTCTGTTGCCATCTATCGCTTGCTAGTTTACAGACATGCTGTTTAAGAATTAGCTTGTTTGTGGCTAAGGCATACCTATGCCTTATGGAAGAACTTTCTCGTTAGTGCCCTGCCTCGCAAGTTCATCCGCCCTACAATTGCCATTGATATCCCTACGTCCCCGGGCCTACACGAGGTGCAGACAGGTCTGTTTGGCGACAGTCTAGTGTTGGTTCTGAATTGAATGAGTGGGAGCCAAGATTACTTAGTATGTTCATATGTATTTAAAAATAAATACATATGTAATTCCATTTTAAGTTGACTTCTGATTATTGGGCCTTTTTTGGCGGAATTGGGCGGTAATTTGGTCGGTAAAATTTTTTTTCTGTGGCAACACTGATCACAGCTTCAGATGTGAGATTGTTTTTTGAGAGCGGCATTTTGCTCATTGCGCGAGAAACGATGTAAGTATTTTATATTAATCTTTTTTGTTGGAAACCTAGGGTTTAACGCTGATATTTATTATTTTTTTTTCCAATATTTTCATTTGTATTTGCAAGTACTCTTGAAATGGAACGCAGACGTCATTGTAGTAGGGCCTCTTCACAACTTCCTTCTTGGTTGGAAGAAGTGTTATATGACGAAGGCTTAGGCAATGACGAAAATGAATTATTTCAACAAAGTGATGGCGAAACAGAAAAAGTGATCACAACACTACCTCTGAACAATCCGCCGATAGTTTGGAGAAGGAGGACAACATAAGTGAGTATACTAAAAGGCCTGGCCTTTGCGAGCTATGCCTCAGGAGTAAAAACACTGGTCGACGGCCAAAATTTACCAGAGACGCCGTTATGAAATTCGTATGTAAAACCATCTCCTGATTTCGAAAATCGAGTTCATTTTTGATTCTATGGTACCGTTTTTGAGATATTTGCAATTTACCGTTATTCGAAAAAACCAAAAAGATGGCTCCATTTATTTACGTATATCTCAAGAACGGGTCAAGCAATTGCAAAACAGTTTACAGAATCGGAAAGACGATAAACTTTTCTATAAATGCATCATACATTGTTTTTTGCTCAACCAGATAGTTTTCGAGATATTAGCTTATCATTTCAGTTTTTTGTTTTTTTTTATGAAAAAATATGAAAAAAATTACTTTTTGTGAGGGCAGCATTCCAAAACCTCAAATTTTGTTCCAGATATTTTTTATTTACGTAAATCTCTGTTTAATTAGAAAAAAGATAAGCTATCATCGAAGAAAATCGATGCAAAACTACGTCAGTTATAAGCGATGAAATAAAAATACCCAGGTTGCGCAATTTCAACGTATACCTCAAAACGTATGTATTAAGGTGGAGTGAAAATTTTTTTTTGGAAATTCAATTTGTTCCAAAGCCATAACGGCACCTTTCTAGCCCAGAAATAAGCCTATAAAAATTTATTGACCTACTCGCATGTTTAGAGTTGCCCCCAGCCTCACAAAGTTGAAAACATAGCACGATCTGGTACAAAGGTGAAATATCTAAAATTTTAAAATCAAAAAACGAAGTATGAGGATTGATAAACATGGCTAAGCTCAGTATTAAAGTGAATTTTTTTTTTTTTGGAAACAACAACAACAAAAGTTATCAAAGGTCAAAGTTTATATTATGAATTTTTTAAATTGCAATTACTTAAAAACTACTGAACCGATTTCGAATATTTTTATACCATTCGATAGTTATTTTGATTCCCTTTAATTTGGTATACAATTTTCCATTGGGTTCCATAACAACCCCCTGCGAGGGTCAACCCCCCTTTTACCCCCCTTACTTTTCATATATAAAATGTATATGAAATTAAAGGGAATCAAGATTCCTATCGAAAGATATAAAAATATTCGAAATCGGTTCAGTAGTTTTTAAGTAATTGCAATTTTAAAAAATCCATAATATAAACTTTGACCTTTAATAACTTTTGTTGTTGTTGTTTCCAAAAAAAAAATCACTTTAATACTCAGCTTAGCCATGTTTATCAATCTTCACACTTCGTTTTTTGATTTTATAATTTTCAAAATTTTATATTTGTACCAGATCCTGGTTATTGCTTTCAACTTTGCGGGGCTGGGGGCAGTTCAAAACGTCATCCTATCGCCATAAAATTGTGTGGGATTCATTAACTCATATAAAGGAAACTTTTCATTGATGGTACGTTCAAAAAAAAAACAAAAACAAATAAAAAATCTCCATATATTTTCACTCCACCTTAGTCTGTATGGTATAAAGAAGAGTGAAATATCTAGCTATGCTCTGTTTCTATTGAGTTAAAAGTTCAATTTATACTCGGAACAAGAATAAAATTGAAAAAATCAAATCTTACTTAGCCAGAAAGGTTCCTTTTTATACGAAGCCGGGAAAACAAAATATAACCTGCGTCTTTCTGTGTCTTATAATTTTGAAAATCTACCTGTATACTTACCCATAAGTGACGGAAATACATGTTTATAACTACTACATGCCTACAGCAGGTTTCGAACCCAACCACTCTTCCTTTCGATTCAACCACTCTACCTACTATAAAACAATTCGAGTATTAAAAGTACTATTTGATCTATTTAAAGAAAAAGTATTATCATTGTTATGGTGTTATTCGGTTATCCGGATAATATCCCATTTGCACTTTATACCTTTAATATACTATGTATGTATACATACATTGAAGTTGCGCAACCTGGGTATTTTTATTTGATCGTTTATAACCAGTGGCGTAGTAACGGGGGGGGTTTTGGGGACAAAACCCCCCCCGAAAGATTCGTTTTGACCATAAAACCATCTTTGACTTTATTAGCATACATTTCCTTTTCAGGAAAAAATCAATGAGAATAGTAATTTTTCGAAATTGGTAATTCGAAATTTAGCGCTTTTTCACGAAGTATTACTTATAATTCTAGCGTTTGTTGAGCCGTAGGAAAGTGCAAGAACCGCAGGAATTTTACCACAATTTACATTCTTTGTACTTATATTCGCTCTTTTGTGGTAAAATTCCTACGGTTCCTGCACTTCCCTACGGCTCAACAAACGCTACAATTATTATACCGTATTGCTGTTATTAACATGCTAATAACAGAAAAGTAACGCCAATTATTAAAATTTCAAGTTTTCTTTCAATTACTTATCATCTTAATCAAATAATATTAGTTAATATTTTTCTGTAGGGTGTTTGCGTTATATGTACGTGAGACCGTTCCAATTAAAATTTCCGAAAAGCCAATGAAATTTTTCAAAAAGTTGAATGTTGCATATTATTATATTACAATTGAATGAGCTGCAAAATTGCATACTCAAAAATCTTCTAAAAAATGTAGCTTTATAATTCTTAGCCCCTTTTTATGATAAGTACTTCCTTAACTTTGAAAAATTGGAAATACTAAAAATACTGCCTAAAAAGTTAACAATAATCGGTCATAAATATCGCGGTTACTTTCGAGCATCACCTACATTAACCAAGATATGCGTTAGAAATATAAACATTAAAATTAAATATAAAGCACAAAAAGAAAATTATTGTAGGTACATATGAAAAACCCTGTATCTAGTAGTGAAGTGCGGCTTTGTGCGACGTAATTTTTTGTCGGCTAACTACTAATTGTACTAGATATCATGTCCGAGGGTTAATTTGACTGAGTCTGACAGAGCAACATAACAAAACCAATTTTTAACATGAAAAAGAGTGATAATTTTTTTTTAAATATCCAACTTTAAAAGCTTAAAACTATAAATTTAGAATTATTGGAAACCAAGGATATTATTGAAAAGTGTTAATAATTACTTGAGCCTTTAGGATTCATCACGATTACTTAAATGAAATGCTTTAAATAATAAATATTCAAGTTGAAACTAGCACTTAAAAATATGTAAGAAAAAAACAAAAAAATTAACTTCAGATATGCTAAGTTACGACCATCTGGGGCAAGTGCAGAGTATGGGGTCGGGAAAAAAGCGATGAATTATTATTCCCCATTCTATTTCCAATATGTGGGTATGTTTTTTTTCTGTAATTGTAACAATTTTACAAAATTCAATGTTGGGCGCATAAAACTTGAAAATCTACCTATGCGCGTAGATTTCCAGAAGAGAATATGAGACTTACTTTTGAAGTATAGTTAAAGGCCCTTGGCAACTGACAATCTGGCATGTCAAGCAGTGTGTATGTGTGAGTTTTTTTGTGTGTGTTAGTGCAATCGGCAGTCGTCGTGCTACACGTTCTTGTTCGGGCTCGCGTTGATGAGAATCAAATCTTTTAGATATTTGCGTCAATCACCCGACACTCACACATATGTATACACTTCTTAACATTCCAGATTTTAAGTGGCCAAGGGCCTTAAGAGTTTGATATATGTATTATAAGCGATATTTGTGTACTAAAATGTTAAATTATAGTCTGAAAAAATTACATTTCGCTAGCTTAGAGTGCAAACTGTGTAAGTCCACTTTTATGAAAAAGTGTATTTTTATGTAGAACGCTAGAAAAATCAAATACGCACCACGCTAAACAAGTCTGAGATACTTGTCATATTTCTACTCGTTGTTATTCAGTGATACGCAAATTGTGTAAGTCCAAAAAGCAAAAAAAAATTGTGTAAGTCCAAAATATTTATATGAACAGAAATTTTTTTTTCATTTCGAATTTTTTTCTCTTTTGTTTTTTGTCTCTCCTACAAAGTTTTAAAAAAGGACTTACACAATTTGCATTCTAAGCTAGCGATTTTTATCATTTGTAAAAAAATTGTAGTTTTTTTTTTGGTAATTTTAATTTTGGTAAATTTTTTACATTGGCTGTGACCCCCCCCGAAAAATTCTCTAGCTACGCCACTGTCTTTTGTTTTTTGTCTCTCCTACAAAGTTTTAAAAAAGGACTTACACAATTTGCATTCTAAGCTAGCGATTTTTATCATTTGTAAAAAAATTGTAGTTTTTTTTTTGGTAATTTTAATTTTGGTAAATTTTTTACATTGGCTGTGACCCCCCCCGAAAAATTCTCTAGCTACGCCACTGTTTATAACTTACGTAGTTTTGCATCGATTTTCTTCGATGATAGCTTATCTTTTTCCTAATTAAACAGAGCTTTACGTAAAGTAAAGTATCTGGAAAAAAGTTGAGGTTTTGGAATGCTGCCCTCGCAAAGAGTAATTTTTTTCATATTTTTTCATAAAAAAAAAACAAAAATCTGAAATGATAAGCTAATATCTCGAAAACTATCTGGTTGAGTAAAAAACAATGTATGATGTATTTATAGAAAATTTTATCGTCTTTCCGATTCTGTAAACTGTTTTGCGACTGCTTGACCCGTTCGTGAGATATACTTAATTAAAGGGAGCCATCTTTTTGGTTTTTTCGAATAACGGTAAATTGCAAATATCTCAAAAACGGTACCATAGAATCAAAAATGAACTCGATTTTCGAAATCAGTAGATGGTTTTAGATACGAATTTCATAACGGCGTTTCTGGTAAAGAGAAAAAGTTGAAATTCGTGGTCCAGTGAAATAGGCGTTCAAAACAGAGGGTGAACTTTATGTGCAAAATTACTCTGCACGGAACATGTAATATAACTATACGTGCTCATTTCGCTTCGAAGGGAACCTTAATGTGAATCATAACGCAGACTAATTTTATAATTTTATTTAGTTATTTTTTTTACAATAAATATTTTTGTTAATGTACTATATGTGAAATGTGAAATAATCAATTTATGTTTTATTCCATTGATTTAATAAAATGTTAAAAGGTGAATTCCTTAAATAGATATGCTATTTCAAAAACAATTAGTTAGTAATATTTCTACGATAAAAAAGGAAATGATTAACAATGTAAATGCATTAAAAAACAAGTAAGGAAGCCTAAGTTCGAGTGGAATCGAACATTAGATACTCAGCTGTATGCTTTCATTGTTTGTTTGCGTTTGATGGAAACACGGCGTATTTTATATAAAGCGAGTGCCGCATAAAGTGGGCGTAGCCACGCCCATTTTCAACATTTTTATCAGTCATCCAACTAAGCATATGAATATTATTCTTTGCTCAAAATTTCATTCCTTTATGACTTCTAGTTACAGAGATGTCACGTTACAAATTCCCAAAGGGTATTCCAGAAATATCTTTGTTAAAAAGTAGGCGTGGTCATAAACCGATTCGAATAAATTTTTGCGTGGCTATTAACACATGTTATAAAAGTGTATAAACCAAGTTTCGTCATAATATCTCAATTATTTGTCGAGTTATAGGCTAAGAAATCTCGTATATCCCTTTGTCCAAAAAGAGGCGGTGGCACGCCCATTTTCCAAAATTTTTATACTTTTTGTTTCCGGTCTATTGTGGAACTCATGCCACAAAATTTCAATGAATTGCCTTTATATTTGACAAAGATTTCGCTTAAAATGTTTTTATTAGGCCACTTTATAATACCCATATATAAAAGTGGGCGTGGTCGTCAACCGATTTCGCAAAAAATTTTGAACATATATTACCACAAGTAATAAAAGTGTACACACCAAGTTTTGTCATAATATATCAATTATTTGTCGAGTTATGGGCTCAGAAATCTAGTATATTCCTGCTTCTAAAAAGAGGCGGTGCCACGCCCATTTTCCAAAATTTTTGTGTTTTTCGTTTTATGTCCATAGTTGGACTCCTGCCATAAAATTTCAATGATATATCTTTATATTTGACAGAGATATCGCTTAAAATGTTTTTATTGGGTCACTTCATAATACCCATATATAAAAGTGGACGTGGTCGTCAACCGATTTTGGCAATTTTTAGTCCAAACATTTGCCTAAGTAAGTATATTACGCACACCAAATTTCATCGATATATCTTCAACGGTTTCTGAGTTATGACTGATAAAACTTTCAATGTTTGCCCCTTATTAAGTGGGCGTGGCACCGCCCATTTTTCAAAATTTTTTGTTTTCTGTTTTATGTCTATAGTTAGACTCATGCGACAAAATTTCAGTGATATATCTTTATATTTGACAGAGATACCGCTTAAAATGTTTTTATTAGGTCACTTTATAATGTACATATATAAAAGTGGGCGTGGCACCGCCCATTTTCCAAAATTTCATCAAATTTCTTCATAGGGGCCTGAGCTCAACACGTGGGTCAAATTTCATCGTTCCAGCTATATTAGTGACTGAGATACCAAATTTCCGATTTTTTCTATATAGGAAAAGTGGGCGTTGTCATGGTCCGATTTCGCCTATTTTCAATACCAACCGTCCCAGTCTCGATACCAACTTGCATTTCAAATTTCATCAAAATATCTCAATTTTTGCGCGAGTTAGAGTGTTTACAGACGGACGGACGGACAGACATGGCTCAATCGATTTCTCTTTTCACCCTGATCATTTTGACATATATAAGTCTATATCTATCTCGATTATTTCATTCTGTTACAATCCACCGTTATGTGATTAAAACTATAATACTCTGTGTACTAGTACAGCTGAGTATAATTACATTACAAGAGCGAGTGAGCAAGATGCTCATGCGCGAGAATCCGTGTTACTCTACGAGGCACGAGTACTCGAGGGTTAAATTACTAGCAAAACCAGACGTATTTCAGACTGTACCAAATTTGAAGAGTAAGAAAAAAGAGGAACTCAATTTCTTAAGAAATCTTCCCTTGAATAGGGAGTAAATTTTACTAAATTTTTTTTTTGCCATTTTTTGTTTTATTCCGCTAATATTTGTATGCACATATGTACATAAATTATTTATTACATTTTTAACATTGTCAACAGCAGATGCAAAAGGAAGGTAAAGGAAAACAAGCATCAGCAACCAACAAACAGCAACATGCACAACCAGATGTTCACATGTACATTAGGGTGTCCCGAAATATTTTTTTTTTTGATTTCCTTAACGCAAGACCCCTCAAAATTTTCGGTTTTGATCGCAAATTACGAAACAAGTTTTAAAAACTAAACACAATTAGATCTTCAGGGCTCTACCGATTTTTAAAGTTTTGCAGTTTTGTCATTCATGCAGAACGCCCACTTACCACAACATATATTACATCCGCATATGGTTTGCATGCTTACTATGTATTCTTTTCGTTCTATTCGCTTAATTTTTTATGCAACTTACTTTTAAGTGCAAAAATCTGAATTTCACGTAGTTACAATGAAAATACTCGTACATACACATATTTACTACAATGGGTTTGATTCGGCTTCTGCATTTTATTTGCCTTTCAATCGTGGAGAATCAGTTCGATAAAAAAAAAACAACAATACGGTTCTTTAACTAAAACATAAAGTTCTTATTTGCCTAAAGTTTAATTTTATAAGGTTACGAATATTCTGGAATCAGAAAAGATTTAGAAGAGACTTCAAGCCCTGGGCGAAGGTACTAGTATGCAGTGTTGTCACCGCAAAATGGGTTTTCATACGTTCAGTGTTCCCGCGAGGTCAAGAAAATTTGGATCGTAAAAACAGAATAATATATGTATATTGTTTTTAAGTATCATCTCAGAGAAAAACTATTAAAACTTCATATAAAATAAAATGTTTTAACTTCATAACGATATGTTATTTTTTATTATTTCTAACATGCAAAAAAAAATCCATCAAATTCAAATATACACATATTGACACTAAAATAGTTGTACAAATTTTTCTTTCGCAACCTTACAGAATACGTAATTAAAATTATATGAATAATGTACTTTACTAAAACGAATTATGTTAAAATTATTTCATTTAATTTATTTAAACGAAAGTCATATCATATAAACAAAATCCCCTGAACACAGAAATAGGTTTGCAGCACTTTTTTTTTAATTTTAAAAATAATTCAGTTAAAAATTCTTTATTCAATTAATTTTTTTAGGTAGTACAGTCATATGAAAAATAATAGGGGCACTTGCCTTGAAATATTTCAAAGATCGATCCTGCTTCAATTTCTAAACAATGGTCAAAACTTAATCATTAATTTCTTGCTCAGATGTCTCCGAAGTAAGGAACAATTATTTAATCGGCCATTTGTTGCGTCGTTTCATAATGGCTGATGATTTTGTGGAGTGAGTTCATTTCAGCTTGTGAAAAATAATAGGGACACCAAACTTCAATTAAATTTTTTTTTCGAAAGGGTGGAGATTTTTGTAAATAATAAAAAAGCTAATTCACAATATCAAATAAAGTTTTTTAATATACTAGGTTATTAACCCTATAAAACCATCAGGGACTCAGAATGGGTCGAGCAGACCCCTGCACTATTCCACTTATAGCAAAAAGAAAAAATCTCCAAAATAAGTGTTTTTCGTGCCGGGAAATTGACGAAATGTGAAATTGCTTTGAAATAATATTGGAAAATGCTATAAAATATAATCCAAAAGTATAAACACGCGGACGGAAGCCAAAAATATCCCCACTGGTTCAAAGGAATATTCAGATATTTGTAAGAAAGGACCCGTTATGTCTTTCCATGACAAAAAAAATAGTTTTATTTAAACATGAAATTTCCCACAGTTCGAAAAATGTTAGCTTTAAAAGATTTAAAGCCAAAAAGGCCAAGAATAGCGCCCCTTCTCCAACCCATGCAATTCTGAACATGTTTGGCTGCAAGTGGTGTGTAGTTTCAAAGTAGTAGAAACATAAACAAAGAAGCAGAATCACGATACCAAAAACAAAAAGGACAAGGAATACATACGTTACAAAAAATAAGTAGGAAAGAGGAAATATAGAGGGAATATATGAAATAAGTAGGTACCTAGAATAATTGGTATATAATAGCAACAACAAAATAGTAGTGGCAGCAATAACAACAAATCTCAAAAAATACTATAGTCGCAATCTCAAGCAGAAATACCAAAATTTGGACAGAAAAATATATTTGAATTCTAAGTTTTTTAAATTAATTAAATGCAATAAATTTGTTTCTTTGTACTTATATGGTTAATCTCAATAATAAAATAACTTTTGAGTATGACATTTTTATTACTTCAGCTATAAAGTTTAGGTTTCTAAATGTATGAAATTAACAAAATTTCAGATCTCGGTAGAGCCCTCAAGATCGAATTGAATTCCGGGTTTTTTACTTTTATTGTGATCTGTATTCAATTACGCAACTTTTGATACCTCTTGCGATAGCGTAGCTCGAAAAAAACTTTTTTTCATACATGAACGGGACCCCCTCATGTACATTGGGGTGATCCTTAAAAATCAAATTAGCGATTTTCTTCGATCTCACACCCTACATCAGTAACAGCACAGTCAAAAATATCATATATAAATTTTGGTCCCGATCAGAGACGGTTAAGGGGTGTCGCACAGGGTTATCTATTTTAATATGAACTTTGCCCCTTTGCGACACCCCATAACCGTCTCCAATCGGAAAGAAATGATATACCATATCGACTATATTAGCATCGAGCCTGGGGTTGAGGTTGAAGAAACATGATATGCAATATGTCTCCATACATTTGCGGACCACCCTAATGTACATACATACATGTATACATATTTTAACGTTTCTTCTGCTACTTTTATTGCTCGCAAGACAAGTCTTATTTGGGTATGTAATGTGTCTGTAAAAAATGTTGTGCTTCTATCTACACGCACTAAAGATTCGCGCTGCGCTTCAAAAGTCACTTCTTCCGAGTATTTTATGATAAGTAACAACGTACGGCGCTCCCCTTTTTTTGGCTTGTGCCCAACACATATTGCTTCCTCTCTTTACTAGCATGTAATTACTCGTATTCAGCTATGAAATTGACTGTGGCAAGAAGTTGTCGTCATTGGGAGCTGGTTGTTGTGTCGCTTGGGTGGTTGCCGCTGGAGTAAAGCATCTGCGGTGCTTGCGTTACGAAGGGAGGCAGATAAGTGTGATATTTAAGGTACCTAGTATCTGTTTACCTTCTTTTTAATGGTAATTTTTAAGTTCGAATCATCTAACCCTTCTTTAGTAAAACTGGGGAGAAATTCTCCTTAGTATATATACAAAACAATCCAAATCACACTCTTAATTCAACTTATTAACCCGCCCTCGTACACCATTTGCCTTGCAGTAAAATGTGTCTCTGAGCGTATGTGCATTGGCAGGGCGTTAATTTTAATATTATGAATGTCAAGCAATTTGCAATTGTTAAATCATATTTGTGTCGGCGGCAAAGGTAATTGGTGCACAGTGTGCAGTCTTCCCCTTCTGCTTCCAGCGCCTCTAGCGAAGGAGAAGAAAATATTCACACGGACGTAAAGCGGTGGGAGGGTAAATATAGTGAAGATATGGAAGTATGTATGTAAGTAGATGTATACAGCAATGCGTTTTACTGTAAGCGATTTTTTTTTAGTTTAATTTATAGAGTTTTTTAGAATAGGAGGGTACTGTCGTGAATGTATTTACCTACATTGAAAAACGGTAATTAAGCAGAGGAACATTAAAAAGGGATTTCCACGTTGACTTTTTGAGACTTAGTTCGATAACACTACTCGACAAATTTTGATCAACTTGAACCACCAATTGAAATAATACTTTTCTAAAGCGAAATTTTACGCTGATTCCGAATATTACCTCCATTTTTTTGTGAGACCCAGTTTGTTAAAATCTGCTCCAAGCAGTAACAAAAAGAACCCAATCTATTGTGAAATAGTTAGGACTTTTGTTCTGTTTGTGGATTTCTAGTTAAAAAAAGTTACTTTATTGCAAAACTATAGAGCAAACAAAGTAATATGCAGCCTAAAATTAAAATCTTGTATTCACATTTGGATAATTTCCCTACAAGCTTAGGTGCTGAAAGTAATGAACATGGTGAAAGATTTCATCAGGACTTAATAGTATTTGAAAGGCGATATTAAGGATATTGGTACGAGCATATGATGGGAGATTATTTTTTGGACAATCATACTTGTACAAATTCAGAAAATCACAAAAGAGTAGTCAAAAGTACTTACTCACATCCCTCATTATTTATCCTCTCCTTAAAATCGCGAAAAACAGTTTAATTAATTTTTTCCTATTAATCGCTGTTCTGGGAGACATTGTGCACTTCTAAATACATAATAAATGGAATCAAATAATGTTAAGTATTACCTCTTACTAAAGTTAAATGAATAACCCCAATTTTTGTTGTTTAAATCTTACTTTTCCGGAAAATTTTTGGTTAAGGACTTTCAATTAAAATAGATAAATATAAATAACGGTACATCCGATTAGTCCTAAAATGTTCACAGTTAAATTCTCTATAGGATAGGAGGGCTAACTTTTTGTCCCCCGTATAATTTTAATCCGATAATTTTTTTTTTATTCTTGGTGATTTTTTTTTGTCGAGTAGTGTAATTGGAAGTCTAGTAGTTATACATATGTACATATGTGCCAGGAGCTGTTATATAGAACTGCAGAGAATTGCCGTAAATCTCGCATTGAGATGATCGAGCATTACGCTATTGATGTTATATGGGTACCTGGACATTGTAACATACCGAGTAACAAGATTTCGTAGGAACATGCTAGAATCTTAGCACTTGTAATGACGTAAAACTAATCTGGAAGAAAGGTTAAGTGCTTCCTAAAACGACAAGGTACTTACTGCAGGGCATGTGAGGACGAAAAGGAACCGCAAATATTTAGTAAAGAATCTTCTGTGCGACTGTCCCGCACGAAGGTTTCAGGAATTTATGAAGTGGTAGGGCAAAGGTATTCAATTAAAACCGTCGTTTATACTCGTACATACATATTTTATGGAGAGTAATTACAGTTAAAATCAATATTACAAATAATTCCAACAATTCCAAAATTCACAATTCTCCGCTTAAATCATATCTCTATTGGCCATTTGACGATGTTGCGGTTTTTTAATCCGCTAATTGGATTTGCCGCCTTACAAAATCCTTCACGCTTTTGCTCAAATGCATTGTTACATAGATCACCAATGAATGGCAACACCTAAATCTACTTTGTAACATTGTGTGAGTTTCTAAGACAGAGCTGTTGTGCAACTGTTGAATGTTTGTCTTAGAAACGCACTGTTGAATAATTCCGCTCAGCTCAACAGTTGGCAACTTTTCGACATTTTTTCCATCACAAATTTGGTTTGCTACTTAAGCTCAACATGTTGTGTAAAGCCAAACAGCTGATAAATTCACCAACCGGTTCTAAGACGTAACTGTTTAACTCAACTGCTACACAACTGTTGGCAACCGTTGAGCTCAACAGTTGCGGAGCAGCTTTGTCTTAGAAACTCATCCATTGTGCAGTTTTTCACACTGCATTGTTATAATTTCCTTTTCCGCTCGTCACTCGCCATTATTCACTCGCTACTGCCCATTCCTTCTTTGCACCTTCGCACAATTTATAGCCGAGTTAGTCGAGAACGTAAACCCGTGTACCGTGTCAGCTGATCCAACCTATTTAATGGGATTTGTATGTAACCGATTATTCAACGACGTAGGACTCAGAAGCCCGTACCGCAGAAATCAAAATCATTGGGTGAGTTTCTAAGAAAAAGCTGCTCCGCAACTGTTGAGCTGAACAGTTGCCAACAGTTGTGTAGCAGTTGAGTTAAACAGCTACGTCTTAGAAACGGTTTGATGAATTTATCAGCTGTTTGGCTTTACACAACAGGTTGAGCTCAAGTAGCGAAGAAAATTTATGATGCAAAAAATGGCGAAAAGTTGCCAACAGTTGAGCTGAGCGGAATTACTCAACAGTGCGTTTCTAAGACAAATACTCAACAGTTGTACAACAGCTCAGTCTTAGAAACTCACCCATTTTGATTTTTTACGTAAAAACGTGTCAGCTGATCGCTCGCATGGTTGCAAGGTAGAAGGGTTGCCAGTTGAACATTTTTGGTTATTAAATATTTAAACAGTAATTTTCACAGCATTATACAACTAACTCAACAGGATTGTAAAATGTTATCGAATATACATATATGTGTTCACATGGAAAAAATAGTATGTCTACTTAAACGAACCATTTATTATTACTTTAATTTTTGAAAAGAAAGGAAAGAAAACGTTTATAAATTTTTTTTAAATCCCAAACAAAATGTACATATATATGTGTATATATATGTATATATATATATATATAAATTAATAACAAGATAATAGCTTTGTTCAATAACTCAAAGTTTTTAATTGCTTTTACAAATAGTTACGAATTTTATGTTCAATAACCCAAAAAATTTGCAAAAGAGACCCAAATTGGGAGAGTAAGACTTCGAGAGAGTTGAAAATAGTTGCAAGTAAAATTTTCACTTGCAACTACTTGCAGCTTTAAAAAAAATAGAAGCGTCAAAAACATATGATCACGAAAATTGCAATTGGAAATATGCCAACATTTCAATCGCAAATTTCTAATTGCATACTAAATAAATTAGCGCAAAAAGGAATCTTGACGATGTTGTGGAATATCCAAAGTAGATTTTCGTCTTCCTAATTCAGTTATTTAAATTCATTTTCAATTTCAAACATTTCAATTACAACCTAACCTAAAAATCAAATAGTGAAAACAGCGCATCAGCTGTTTACTTGCAAATGTTTACGATTTTGTGTTCAATAACTTTGGTTGATAATTTTCTCTTTTACTCGTTTTTACTCTTAATTTGTCACTGGTGCCCTTATTGCAAGTAAAGTTGTTGAACAAAGCTAATAGCTAATAGCTTTGTTCAACAACTTTACTTGCAAGTACTTGCAAAAAGAGCGTCAATGTCAAATTAAGAGTAAAAACAAGAAAAAGAGAAAATTATCAACCAAAGTTATTGAACACAAAATCGTAAACATTTGCAAGTAAACAGCTGATGAGATTTTCGTCTTCCTAATTCAGTTATTTACATTTACTTTCAATTTCAAAGATTTCAATTACAACCTAACCTAAAAATCAAATTGTGAAAACAGCGCATCAGCTGTTTACTTGCAAATGTTTACGATTTTGTGTTCAATAACTTTGGTTGATAATTTTCTCTTTTTCTCGTTTTTACTCTTAATTTGTCACTGACGCTCTTCTTGCAAGTAAAGTTGTTGATTATGGATTTTCAATTGTAAATTTAACGTTCTGACTGTGTTTTTTGTTATTTTATGTTTTAGCCCTTGATAACTATCACCAAGGTGTGATGGAAATATATTGGGCACAAGAAAAATGTGTTTTAATTACCAACTAAGCAGTAAAAAAGTAACTAAATTATTAAAAAAAAAAGTCGTCAACGACAACTTTAAAAACGATTAAATTAGTATTTTCTTGTCATTTGGCGAATAATGCACAGTTGTGTATTGAAGAGTAATCCGCATAACACTTTGAAGATTAGTAAAAATCTTGTTTGTTCAAAAATGACTAAATGGCAACCCTGCCAAAATGTAAACAAACTATATATATATGTAAATATGTTTGAGTAAAACAGCTGATTGCTCCGTTGCCCCACGGGCTCAAAAAATCCTAAAAATTGCATACGGGCGTTTGCGTCAGCGGGCGGACCTCACGATCTTGACTAACTGGGCTATTACTCTTCGTTCGGGTTGTGCGAAAATATAATCTTTGTATGCATCACTTGGTTGTTTAATTAACACTTTGCTCATTAAGCTCTCGGAAACAATAGCGTTGCTTTGGTTTAATGCTGAGGGGGAAGGTTGTGTGTATAAATGGTGTTAAGGATTTGATGTGTTCTTATTCATATATACAACATACATACTCACTTACATATATTTTCACATTATTCACAAATCTATCATCTAAAGTAAAAGTATTATTATAATAAGTGTAAACGAGTTTATTCTAGTTGCAACTTGAATTAATGCTTAAAACACCTGCTGGCCAGCGCTTTATGATTGTTGTGGTTTTAGTAGCTGCCTGTTGAACTTTTGACATTTTCAACATTTACTAATTTGTATGTGAGTGTAAATTGATTTATTTAAAATATTTTATTCGAGTTAAGAAATTTGTATGTTAATCGGTGTGTACAATGGAATTTGTGGTTGGCTGTGTGCCCCTTGGATTATACGTAATCAGCAGTCACATACACCTACATACATACTTGATATACATATTTGGAATTGTTGAATTATCAGGCTTAGAAAAGTGCTTCCAACAGGCGATAATTTTCTTTACTCTTGTGGAGATGAGGTTAGAGCTTCAGATATTCCCTTAGAGTTATAGCTTTTATTGTCGTGGCATTAGATCCATTGTTTACTCCTAAGTTATGGACTGTTTATATGATTATTTCTAATTACCAAAAAACAAAAAATATTTAATCGATTAATTAAACATGCAATTAAAAAAAGCAAATAATAGAAAATAATCAAATATTTGTATTAATCATGCGAGTGCTTTTAATTTAATTAAATGTTAATATCTATTAATAATTAAAAAGCTTCAGTCAGAGAAAAGAAATCAAAACTAAAATTTTTATTTTCATAAAAATAAAGAAGAAAAAGGAGAATAAGAAATAAAGATAGCAAACAGTGATGGCTAAAAATTTTTAATTCGAGTCGAATAAACAGAAGATGAAGAGAATGCCGTTGGATTGAATTTCAGGTTGGTGCCATGGTTCGAATCCGCAGAAGAATATATGTAAAATAGAGAACACTGCAGTGAAGCAGCGTTTTTTCTCATAGTGCTTAAAATAAAAATAAACATTTTTAAATTTAAAATATTATTATTATTATTTTTATTTTTAATTTTACAATTTTGCAATGAACATTTTTAAAATAAGAATGTTCGTATTTACATCACTGTTAAATACGTTTTTGCCCATTGTAAGCACGTTTTCATATGTTTTTATAATGTTTTTCCCTGGGTGTTCGCTTCTGATTTGTGGATACTTTCGCAGACTTTTCTACCAACTTTTCTTGCTCAGTATGGCAACACTTGAACTCCTGCACCTCTCTCCAACTTACTGGCCTTTTCCTTGTATTTATGATGATTTATTTGTGACCGCGCAAGTGTAGATAAATCAAAATTGATTCTCAGACGGTTTGATAACAAATTGAAATGCCTTTAAATAGCATTCATGCCCACCAAGCATTCCTATAAGTGTTTTCGATAATAACTTTATGTAAGTTTGCTACAAAAAGCGTTTTATAAGCGTTTATATTGTTAAGCTTATTTTAAGTTTTTTCAAATAAACCTTCTGTAAGTGTTGGGAGAAGTTTTTTATAAAACACTTAACTTTAAAAGTTAAAAGCAAGTGTTTGAAAAATAGCTTAGAGTAAGTTTACTTAAATGGGAGTTAAATAAGCTTTTACAATATCAAACTTATCTTGGGTTTTTTCAAATAAACCTTTTGTAGGTGTTGAGAAAATTTTTAAATAAAACACTTAAATTTGGAAGTGAAAAATTAACGTTCGAACATTTTTTTCTATTAATACAAAATTTAATTTTTTGTCCGAAGAAAATTATTTGCCTCCGGTTAATGAATAATTAGGCGATTGACTTTTTAAACACGATAAATGCCATGCATCAGGGAACAAGTAGCTCGCAATGTTGGACGCGGAAAAGTCCGTCAATTGGTAAGTTTTATAAATAAAATATGCATATGTATTAACAGTATGCGTTAAAAAAATTATATTTGTAACTTTGGCATACGTTTTATTATGTTTTAGAAAATGGATTTCAACTCTGCATCCTCTTCCAAGACGAAATCGTGCGTTAAACAAGAGCGTGGGGAAAAGTAGAAGCAGTGGCTCAAAAATTGCCATGGAGAGGGACTGAAACAACATTTGTGCTCGCAAATCATGATCACCATTATCATCAATACTATCTGCTCGCAATGCACGGAAAAAGAAGACCCGAATAATTATTATAATTACTTATATTCATTCTTTCTAATATTAAACTTACGTATACACGTATGTATGTATTTCCAGTTCGAAATTTGCATTAATTTGATATATATCTACATATGTATATTAAATCTGTTTAAGATACCTTTTAAATAAATTATTATAAAAATGTGTATTCAGCGTTTTTAACATTTGGAAAATGATAAGATTCATAAGCATAAAAAAGCTTTCTTTGAAACGTTTTTTTGTAAGCTTACTTTCGAACGTTTACAATAAGTTTATATTCGCACGTTTATAAATAACTTTCTTTTAAATATTTTTTATAAGTTTATATTGGTACATTTACAACCAAGGTCTAATTTCAATTACAATACGTTCACTTCCAACCCTTTTGTAAACAAAAAATCAACGTTTTGTACGCGTAATGTTTAATTATAAGCTTCAAAAAAGCTTTATTTAAGCTAATTTTGCTTGCTGGGTGGTATAATCCTGTACAAATACATACATATCGTCGCCTGAGAAAACGAATGTCGTATGTAGCAAAACATACCCAGCAGTATTTATCAGCTGGAAAACAGCACATATTTCCTACTGAATATTCAGTAGAGATGTAGTTCTAATATCTGAACTTTCCCTTTCGTTTTTATATAGAGATGGCGTCGAAAATCAACTACCTAAAAACTGCCGAACGAGAAGGGAGAGTTTCTGTAGGAAAAAAGGCCTGAATACGCAGGGAGAACTTCCATAGCATGTATTTCAGTACACCTGATGTGTTCACTGCGTGTTCAGTTATTTTTTCAGCAATGAATTTTGAACTTACTTTCAGGCTATTTTTCATAATGAATATTCTATTGAATATGCACCTCCTTACCTCAAATACTGCTGGGTAGTTTCGAGAAAATCGACTTTGAAGTTTAAATTGGAAATTCTCAAAAACTGTATAACAGATTTTTCTGTTATTTGGACGAGCCGTAGAGAGTATTATATATTTTGACTTGCAATTTGCAAAAGTTGGATATCTTTAAAATTATGGGAGATAAACGACTTTTCATTCAGTATGCATTTGTCGTATGTGACGTCTGAGCACCAATACCTGTTTATGATAGCACATACGACAAAAATTCTTCTCTTTTCTCAAACCGGAATGGTTATGAAGCTCACATTTTTTGAGATATCGACTTGAAATTTGGCAGTTGCATATATTTTGATGATACTTTGATCATTTGTCGGAATCCACCACATCGGACTAATATAAGATATAGCTCCCATACAATTGATTGTTCAGATATAGCTGTTTTCAGGTATAACTTCTTTATTTGAGGAGATAAGGATATGAAACTTTGAAGTAGTTGTACCCATATGGACCTAATAAATGTCACCGAAATTTGTCAAGATCGGACCACTATAGAATATAGCTCCCATACAACCGATTGTTCAGATATAGCTGTTTTCGGGTATAACTTCCATATTTAAGGATCAAATTATACTAAACTGCAGTAATTGGTATTATACTACAATAAAATATGTCAGTGAAAATCATTCAGATCGGATCACTATAACCTATAGCTCCGATACAATATTTTGGTTTATTCTCAGTAGCTCAGCGGCACATACGACATATGTTTAAAATAAACAAAAACGAATTTATATGGAAATTTGTCGTATGTATGTTACATACGACAAAAGCTTACCCAAATGGTAGTAATTTTGTAACATACGACAAATGCATACTAAAAAAAACCCGCGTGTAGCACAGTACACGTGATAGAAGTTAACTTCTTACATCAATTTATATTCGCTCGAAAGCAACAAGTAACAAGTTTCATATATCATATGAGAAACGAATTTGCAAATACATCCCTGCAAAAAATGCGATTAATCCGGGACGTGTGTAAAATATATGTGAGGAATTTTTTTTTTTGTTAGCCAAGGCTATTTTTTATAACAATCTTTAAAAATTATAAATGTTCATGCTTATTGAAATAAAGATTATACAATAAGTTTTACTTTTGTAAAGAAATCTATTCAATAAATTAAAATATTTTAAATAGTCAGTTTTGAGTTTATAATCGTAATTGATTTTTCAATGGATATTTTTGGTAAAATTTTGTCAAAATTATTATTCATCATTGTTATTAAAAGAAAGCGTGTTCAATTAGTTTCACCTATTGTTTTTTTTTAATACATACATACATTGAATATTTTTGTAAAATTTCTACATATAATCAATCTAGATTTATACCCGTTCGGGAACAATTGATCTACAATTAGTCTACATTTATGTATACTCGTTCGGGAACAATCGGGCACTAATTGTGGACCGATTGTTCCGGAAAGAAATCAATCCGGGACAAATCTACGTATATCGGGATTAATCCCACATTTTTTTGCAGGGATATTACAATGAAAACTATCGCATGTACAGGCCCGCAGAGAGCCGAGCCGGGCCCCTGGGACAGTTCGCGTTTACGGGCCCCCCTAAAAAATAAATTCAATCTAGTAAAAAAATAACAATAAAATTTTTCAATTCACATTGTCAATTTTATTTCATATAAAATAAGATTTACTAGAGCACTTACATATAGGGTCTATGCACGATGCGTCTGATTCAAGAGTCAGTTTAGATGTATTAGTGAAAATGCGCATGTAGTAGTTGCACCGACATGACTTTGGCATGACTCAAGAAAATCAAAATTAGTTTGCAATTTTGCTGTGACTCGCCTGTCAAATTTTGTCAGTTAATTTCCAAACCGTTTAAAAAATAAATAACGAAAAGAAAAAATATATTTTATTTTCAAAAATGTTTGCCAATAAGTTCGATATTGAGGAAGAGAAATTTTTTTTACTTGAATTCATCGAAGTATACAGGTCGTCTGAGATATTCATTTCGAACCTTCTGCAATGAAAACTATTCACAAATGAATGACGCAAGTGAGCCCAGAATGACAGCGAGTCAATACGTACACAGATGACTCGCGAGTCAGACGCACTGTGTATAGACCCCAATACATACATAAATGAAATGTTAGATCTCATTGTTTGATTTGCTTACGTTAACTTTTTTAAATACATTTTAAGAGCTTGAATCACCCAAGGAAAATCTTCCGTGCTTTTTGGTCTGCGAATATGGAAATTACTGAGTCAAAACTAATGCTGCGAGCAAGGCTGGACGCCAATGCCAATGTTCCAAGGCTTGTCAAGCTATTTAGTAGAACGCAAAAAATTTTTCACGCGAGACTATAGACTGAAAGTGTGCAAAATATTCTTAATGCTATGCAGATGTTAGGAAATAATACTTCCATCTTCAAGTTATGAAGTTTGTTCAGAAGTTGTAATGGTGCACCCAGAAAAAAAATAGTGTGAAATCAACCAAAAATCAACAAATTTTGTGGTTAATTTTTTTCAACACGATGCTTAATGTATGCCATCATGTAATCGTGTAAATTTAACACTACTATCAAGTGTTAGTTTAACAGGATGACAACTGTAGAATTAACACTAAAAAGTATTGAGTCTTCCTGTTGATTTTACAATTTTAACTAGTTAATGTTACAATAAAATCTGGTTAAATTAACACGAAATGGTCCGGTTGAATTAACAATAACATATTTTTGATTTTACATCAAATTTATTGTTAAATTAACTAGAAAGTCTTGTTGATTGTACAATTTATTTTTTTAAATAAAAAAACATATAAAACATAAAACATATAATCATCACTTCAATTAAGCACATTCGTACCTCACCCGCACAACTGACCAAATTGAAGGCGTCCTTCTCATACGAACACAAATGTACCGGCGAGAGTTTATACATGGGCGATAGTACTATCACTTGCACCGAGTAATGTTTGGCCGCTAATGCAACAACCACATGCTGCACGCAAGCCCCCATTCGCTAAAAAACCTCCTCGTGTATTGCAACCTATGAAGAGAAAAAAAAAATATTGAACATTAAATACTTTTAGAAACAAAAATGTAATCCTCTTTTAACTCACCTGCAAACTGAAAATATAAATCGAAAACCCACTATCGCGAACTGACAATGATGCTAAACTCGCATCACTGCCACGGCACAAAATTTTCCTTTTTTTTACAATTATTTTGCATTTTGCACGAAAATCAGACTTCAAATGATCAAAAAATTATGTATGTTTCAAAATAGTTTTGACGTTCTTTTTTAACACTTTTTTTTAGATTACATTGACACTATGATCGTGTTGAATAAACCAAAATTACAAATGACGTTTATGTTTGAACATTGTTTCGTGTTATATCAACCAAATTTTATTGTTAATTGTGGTTCTTGTTATTTTCACATTTGTTTTCATGTTGTATTAACACTAAAATTGGGACGTAATTTTTCTAACATTTTTTTAGTTTATATTGACACTATCATCATGTTAAATAAACCAAATTCCAAATGACATTTAGGAATAAAATTTTATATTTGAATCATCTTGTATATTTTAAAATTTCTTCATGTTGTATCAACAATAAAATTTGGTTGAATTTACCAAATTTTCAGATGACAGTTACAAAGCCAAAATCATGTTTCAAACATCGTGTAATTTGAAAAAATTTGTTGCTGTTCTATGTGTAAAGGTCGATCGTGTTAATTTTACATGAATCGTGTTGATGATTTTTTTTCTGAGTGTGGCAGCGAATCACATCCCAAATTCGTTAAGTGGATGGCTTTGAGATAAATGATTTCATCTATTAGATCCGTAGAAATATCTATGCCATAAATCGTGCAGAATGCCGTTGCCTTTTCTCTGAGCTCTTCTTCCGACAGATCCTGATACTTCCACAAAAAACTAAATTTAATCGCATTGTCAGTTTATTTATTTAATCTTTCTCGCACTTGTTCTTGGTAATAACTCTAGTATCTAACTATAAAATCATGGAAATAATAGTAGATAGATAATGGTATTGTTTTTAATAATTTTTTAAATTTTGTATACCTTAACTCTTTGAAATCAATTTAAACAGGGTTACCAACATTTTTCATTTAAAAATTAAATATTTCTGAGAAGCTAGGTTCACCACCTTACCAATTGCGGTACTTTGGAAACTCTAAATCAAAGTCGATTTTCCTCAATTTCAACTCACTTTTCTAGGATTTGCCCATGTATAAACAAGGTAAATATTTGATTGGATGCTTATAATTTTAGTTTGGTGATTTGGTTAAGTTATACACTTCAATTTAAAACAATTTTTTGTACCACAAAATACCTATGTATGTATTAGGGATTCCAATTTTTCCGATTTTTACGATCCCGGGATTTTCGGTATTTTATTTTATAATCCCGGGATCCCGGGATTTATCCCGGGATTTGGACTTTAATTACACAGGCCGAAAAAAATTTCAAAAAATTTTCTAACTCAAATAAAATTCTACTTTTCTAAAGGATTTCAGTGCGCTGATTCTGAATCTGAAGTCGGATTTTCGGTAATATGTATAGGTTTTGAGATATTCATGTCCAAAGAGGCGAAAAATGCGATTTTTTGCTATATTCACTGCTCAATCTGTTAAATTACTTACTTTCATTAAAAGATGATTGCAGCTATTGAAAGAACGATCATTTCTCTTGAAAACAGCGCTTTGCTTTTTCGGGTATCTTATTCAGATATCTACGTTGTCTTCAAAAGATCTGATCGTGCTTCCAATAGATGTAATCAGTTTTTAATGAATGTCAGTAATTTTAAAAATATTGAGGTGTGAATATGGCCATGAATATCTTTGGACATGAATATCTCAAAAACTACACCGAAATCCTTTTGAAACGTAGAATTTTATTTCTGTTACAAAAATTTTTCGACCAGTATTATTTTCCAACATTTGGGGTTGAAAAAAGTAAATAAAAGTAAAAGTAAATATGAAAAAGTGTATTTTTATGTAGAATGCTAGAAAAATAAAAAAACACCATGCTAAACAAGTCTGCGATACTTGTCTTATTTCTACTCGTTTTTATTCAGCGATACGCAAATTGTATAAGTCCAAAAAGCGAAGAAAATTGTGTAAGTCCAAAATATTTACATGAACACAAATTTTTTTTTTCATTTAGAAATTTTTTTATTTTTTGTTTTTTGTCTCTCCTACAAAGTTTGAAAAAAAGACTTACACAATTTGCATTCTTAGCTAGCGAAATACATTTTTAGAGAAACGCTACAACTTTAAAATGCAAAGAAAAAATAGATTTTTATTGCCATTTTTTATTATTTCATTAGTAACAAAATAAAATAGGAATGTAAAATCATTCGTATTATTTAATAATACCTAAGAGTTACTTTAAAAAGCACAACCAACAACGAAAATTACAAACATTTGGTGAACAAAACATTTGCCTTTGCAGTTGGTAGATACTTTCAGGATATTAATAAAAAGGCTTGCAATCATTTGATAATTTCCAATAGAAATTTTGTTAGAATTTAACGACGAACTTTGTTTAAGCGAATATTTCCAAGCTTGCCGAAAAATTCAGAAAATTAATGCAACTTCTGAATAGATAAATATCGGAGGCAAAATTTTGATATGAATTCCGAGTATGCAGCTGCGTATTTAATTTTAGTAGAGTGTTGTAAGACTATCAAGTCTAATTAAAATTTTGTTTCCATTTTCTTCCATTATGTACTTTCCGTGTGGGAAAATTCCAAAAAACATTTGAGAAATAAATGACCAAAAATCAGGAAATAGAAATTATCAAATGAATTTTGCCACAAGCTAAAAGCTTTAAAAATACCTAACGTACGTTTCCCTACAACGCGTACTTCAACACAAAAAATTTAATTATTAAAAAAAAATCAAAAATTGTAATCCTTATTTTGACTAATCGACTTTTTTATTCTAGCAAAAATGTCGCACTTTCTTCCGGCTGTCACATTTTTTTGTTCTCTTCCACACAGACTGAACACTTTTTTAGGGATGTTTGTTCTATTGACGAAATATAAAACTGGCCCGACTACGGGCAACATTTTCTGCTCTTAGCACAAGTAAAAGGTTGCATTATTTTTGTTTCATTCATCACATGATAGGACACAGGACACATGTTGATAATGCTGCAATGTAATAATGCAACATTTTCATTCAGAATAGGAAATGCTGTTAGTATACAGATCTGAGACCAATAAAAATTATATAAAATATAACTTTTCTTTGCTATAATAGCGGAATATTCTCTCTTTATCTTATCCCGAAAATCCCGGGATAAAATTCTAGCTATCCCGGGATTTTCGGGAGTCAGAAAGGGCGGGATCCCGGGATTGGAATCCCTAGTATGTATATATCTATGAAATCCTAGTTCGAGTACTGTCAATACTGCTTTGCCTTTCCGGGCCCCCAAAAACCTTCCGGGCCCCAGGGCGATTGCCCTGGCTGCCCCCCCCCTCTCCGCGGCCCTGCGCATGTACATACATGTGGTTGTGTGTTTTTGTTTGTACAAATTCTATTTATAGAAAAGACGATGCTTGTTCTTGTTATTAGATTTTGTTTATCGGCAAGCTCATCCGATTGGTTTTTATATTGGTTGTTTGATCGTTTTTATTTTAATAATTAACTAGTATGTAATCCCCGATATTCAGGTGGCACTTTTATTTAATAAAATATTACAAAGAAAATTGTTTAATAAAAAAAAGCAACAAAAAAACTGAATCGACCTGGACTTGAACCAGCTTCATTTGAATTGGAAGCCTAGCATCTTACAACTGAGCTACCGGGATAGTTACGTAAGTTGTGTCAAACGGTGTACTCTAATTTCTTCTTGTGTTATTAACATTCTCACCTCGCTTATTTCACCACAGCGCTGTTCTGGTTAGAATTTCTTATATACTTCACGTATACATATGTACATACAATAAAAATATGTATTAGTAAAAAATACCGATTTTAAATTTTTTTTGACATACTGAGCACCTAATGCTTTTCCTTAAATAGGTACTTATATTTTCGTTCATCGTTTTGTTTTTATATTAAATTATTTCTCAATTTTTAGTGCGATTTTAAGATTAAAGCGTGCTTTTTAGTTTTTTTTTAGCTATTATTTATTATTAAAATAAAAAAAAATAAAAAAAAAATCAGTCGCCTGGCTTGATTCGAACCCACCTCCCCTAGCTTCCAGACCAGACGCAAAACCTCTGCGCCACCACACCACTTGCGTGGTGTATGTCAAACGCTGCACTTAAACTGAACTAACAAAACGGGTGGTTGCTTTCATTGTAATATGTACATATGTATTTGCAAATATCAAACTTGTTACTTGTTGCTTTCAATAGGTGAGTGAGTTGTACTTGTTAGTTCAATTTAAGTGCAGCATAGTGCTGGAAAACCATCGATAGTGGTCCCATCGATGGACCATCGATAGTTTTAAAGGCAACCATCGATAGTATCGATGGTTTAATATATGTACGTAGGTGGCCCGTTAAAGGGAAATGTGGTACTCAAACATTTCATGCATATATACATACATACATACAGTTGTCCACAAAATAATAGAAGAGCCGAAATCAAAACCTTAATTGCTCAATTCTCAATAAAAAACCGTTTTATTTGCAAGTTTTTTTCATAAAATTATTCACTAGTCTTTTATTTATATACTCACCTTTAAATTATAAATCTCATTTTTTTTGATTAATTTTTTAACAGAGGTTGTAGTTATGTACCAAGTAAAATACTATCGATGGTTAAAAAAAAACATCGATTATCGCTATGGCATCGGCCCCATCGATAGTATCGATAGTTCAATCGATGGTTTTCCAGCACTAGTGCAGCATTTGACATAATCAACGCAAGTGGTGTGGTGGCGCAGAGGTTTTGTGTCTGGTCTGGAAGCGAAGGGTTGTGAGTTCGAACCGCGCGAGATATCAAGGTTGATTTTTTTAAAAATTAAAAATCAACTAAAATGGCTGCTATTTCCGGGGCAACTTCCGTCGCATCAAATTTCAAATTTCACTCTCCATAAAAACTCTGTATCGCCGCCTAAGAAGTTAACTTCAATAACTCAAAAACTAAAAGAGATAGAAAAAAATGGATTGGAAAAATTAAAAGATTAGGTCCAATTTAGTTAATCTGCATCAAAAACTATAAATCGTCGATTTTCACATACGACATTCGTTTTCTCAGGCGACGATATGTATGCAAATATGTGTACATTTGTATATTGGATAGTTGGCTTGCATTGAAGCATTAAACAGAGAAGTATTTACTTACATGAGTTCAATTATGAAAAAGGCCATAAAAGATCTCATCCCACTCCACAATAAGGAACAAGGAACAGAAAAGCTAAGAATTGTTGATTTCCAATTTAATTCTTCACTCGAAACTGGCTACTTATTGGTAGAGGGATGCTAGCTATGAAGTATGTGGAATGTCCTCAAGCATTTAGCTTATCAACTCAGACAATGGTCATGGCTCATGAGTATGGGTTGGTAATGATGAAAATTTGAATCTGTGTAAAATATTTTTCTTTCTGCTTAACTTAATGAAAATTTGTTTCTCACTTTTTTATTCTCTCTCTTCCAACTACACCTTTAGGTGTGCCAGAGCAACTTGACTTATGTAACTTCCACAAATTAATGATATACTTTGACGTAGCGCGATTTGAGTTGAGTGGGAAAAAGTGGCAAAGCTGAGGTGGTATCCTTTTTAGTCCGCAACAAAGGAGGACTAATTAAAAAGTGAATTTCAGTTATTATATATATGTATGTATGTATCTACAGATTTCTACATACATAGATACATATGTAAGTATGTATAAGTTTAAAACAATATAACGAGGAATTAAATTTTTACGCACTCACCAGACTGAAAGTTGCCAAAATGTTTAAAAACATAAAAAGTATCATAAATTTAAAAAATGCATATGTATCGTCGCTCGGATAAATTAATGTCGTATGTTGCATTTAAAGACTTTTGGGAAAACAGGTTTCTCCAAAACGTCTCATTAGTTTTTCTCCAAAGTTTGACAGAACACTACTAGGCCACAAAATTCTTAAATTATTTTAATTTTGTTATATATTGTTTATTATTTTGGAATTTATAAAGGATTTTCTTCAGTAAAATTTTGTCGTATGTTACCTTTAGTAACAGTTTTGCAGGAAATTTTTATGACGTACGACAAAATGAGCTCCCAATTTGAACTAAATTAAAGATTTTTTAAATTAGTTAAATATTGTGTTTTATATCTCATAAAAGTAAATAAATTGAATAATTCACAGCAATTAAAAGCAAATTGGAAATTAGACGAAATCGCTTGCGACCTTACACAAACGAAAAAATTCTGCTCAATATCTCTTAAACTAAAAGATATAGCAAAAAACGGATAACGTCATTCGAAAGATCTTGATTAGTTTAGTATAACTGTATTATTAACTCAATTCGGCGCAAATTTCACATACGACACTAATTTATCCGGGCGACGGTATCTATATTATTAATACGCTAACATAAATTTTGTTCCATCTTCTCCGTCGAAACTACTGAACCGATTTTAAAACTAAGCACACCATTAGAAAGATACTGCTCACAAATAGAACTGCGCCAATTTTAATGAAAATTGGTTGGAAGATGCGTCCACAATCGTCGTTGGAAAATTGCCGTGTGGTTGTTGTTGCTTTTGCACACATCAGAACTGTCTCAATGCGCAAGCATATGTAGCTGACTTTGTGCGTTTTTACCAAACTTACCATGCAATTCTGAACATGTTTGGCTGGATGTGGTGTGTAGTTTCAAAGAAGTAGAAACGTAAAAAGGTAGCAAAAGCACTACAACAAAAACATAAAGTCAAGGAATAAGTAGGAAAGAAATTGAGGAAAGAAAAGAGTAGAAATAGAAATAAAGAAGTAAGTAGGAGAATTTGGAACACCAACAACATAATAGTAGCAGTGACAGTAGCAACAAACAATTATACAAAAACTATAGTTGCACTTTAGTCATAAAAAATATCTAGAAACATCTTGTTTCGACAGTAGGCAGCACTCTAGTATTACTTATTTGTCTGTTAAATGTTTATAGTGATACACTTCCCCGGTAAAACGAATTTAACACCCTGGGTATATTATGTGCGTCTTATCCAGTCCAATCACCTTCACAATTGCGCCAGTTATACAATCTTTGCTATAATGTTTAACAAATAAATCAACATTTGAAATTTTATTTTCAATAAAATAATGGGAGTGAGATGTTTTATCCAAAGTCCATGCAGCTAAACGCTGCCTGAAGAGAATGACATGGCTGAGATGCAGACACTCGATTCGAGGATTTATGAGTTAGCTTATGGGCATAGGTGTGTACATACACACATACATACATACATACATACATACATACGTAGGTACAGCATTTCCTTTCTTTTAAGGCAAATAAAAGCGGAGTTAGGATGCTGTTTGAGAGTGGAGTGAGAGAGCTAACGAGGCTTTTGTGTCAGTGATACTTTTTGGGATAGAGTAAAAATTGTGATATCCACGCATACTCTGAAAAACAAACGTTGTAAATCTAAAGACTTTCGCTGTTAAATCAACTACTTTCCGCAGTTGAAATGTGCCCAACAACGCTCCGTTGTTGTTTCAAAGGTGCGAGCGTTGTTGATTTAAGTTAATAGCGGAGATTGTTGGAAAAAATTTTCACCTAAAAATAAATTTTTGTTTGCATTTTACTCTTCATCTTCTCACCGCCCGGGTCCCAACTGCAAATATGTAGCCTCCGCTTGTTCTCCTATTCTTCTCTCCTTCTTATCATTCACTGGATGCTATCCTTATTCCTTATTCTGCTTTTTCTTCTTTATTTTATATTCTCCTCCGGATTCGAACCATGACATCAACCTGAAATTCTATCCAATCATCACATAGTGGAACATTCAACATTATATTGAATTGTAGTAACCTATTTATACTTCCATTTGCTAAAAAGGAATCCATGAATTATTTGAATCATTTTAAAAACAAAATTTAAAAAAAAATTTGTTCTCATTAGTTTTGTTTACAACGGAAACTGTTGGGTCAAATACTTTTGCCTTTAAATCAACAACGGGGAGAAAATTGTTGCTAAAAATAAACTTTTTTTGGATTTTTCTTTTCATCTTCTCTCCATAATTATTTTTTTGTTGGTTTTCTCACAAAAAAATATTTTCTCACAAAAAAATTTTTAGAGGCAAGCAAGTTTTTGAATCAACAACGCCCGTTTTTGAATAAATTGTTGGATCAAAAACTTTGCTGTAAAAACAAATACTTTTGCTGTTGAATCAAAGACGGAGATTCAACAGCCGAAAGTTGTTGGTTTAACTACGGGTATTTTTTTCAGAGTACACAAAAGGCCAATTAAATAAGTAAATATGTGGCATGGTGCGCCTAGGGGTGCTCTAATTCAAGAATAACCTAACACGAAATCCGACGACCAAATATATCTAAAAGAAATTACAGAAGCTTAACGGCGGGTTTCCATCTATTCATCGTATCCCAATCTTAATTCATTTACTTTTTTCCAGTTCTCTTCCTCATACAGGTCTCGGGGACAGCTAATCGGTAACCTATAAAATCCATCGTGGCCAGCGCGCTGAAGGGATCTGAAGTTCCTTGTACAACAAGCTCTCCCTGGCAGCATCCTTTTCTATTTCTTTGCTTCTAAAAACATTAACCAAACGTATGAGTATCCGGTTCTGGCAGCATCCGTATACAAATATAGGTACCTATCATGATCCAATTAAAAGGTCATGTCAGTTCGCTGGCCGCCATATTTCTTTCGGTTTTAGAAAAAAGTATCAGGTTCTCATACGTCATTTCCTTTTGCAATTGGCACAGCTGTTTGTTTGGTTGTTCGCGGCTATATTGGTCCTGTGACGTAAGCAGTATTTGACATTTCCGCCTACTGGCATTACCGTCTCAATATATATACCGTGGGTACCTATATACATATGTATATTCAAGTTTTTATATTTCTTTGAACGACTTGTTGCTTTTCATAAAGAATCAGTTCCTTTATTTTTCGCATCACTACATTTTGATGATCATCGTTGACCGAAGGCGTATTTACATTTTGCGCATCACAGCATTTTTGATTTATTTCTGCAAATTTTTATTTATCTACCTAAAGTTTGTTGGATAAGAGCAGTGGAAAAAATTGGTTGCGTTAATAAGAGTAAGTATTCATTGATTGAATTGAATATTATGTCATATAATTCCAAGTAGTAAATGAGAATAAATAATAAAATGATATGTACTAGATAAATCTGCTTAATATGCTATATTGCGCCATTTTTGCTCTTTGCTCTACTTGGATTTAAGTATAATATGTATGTATGTATACTCTCATGGGGTGAGCAGCCAAAAGAACTAACAAAGGAAACCATATGTAGTCATTTCTAAAAAATTACATTAATATAAATATGTACATACATATATGCGTCTTTCTACCTTGAATATTCATAATTGCTCCTTCTTTTTCTAATGTCCACACAACAAAGGCAGCATTGCCAAGCAATATCTAACATTAAATTCGATTAAGTTATCTACATATTACTTACTGCTATGTATAATAATGAAATAATTGTGTTACTTATTTACCTACATACGCTTTGATGATTCTGCCTTTTATTACTCAAATTTTCTCATAAGTATAAATTAGTATAATGCCTTGGCATATGAAGCACAGCAACCTCGAATAATTCGTACCATCATCAACTGTTGGTATGCATCCTTTTGCAAATAATTCAAATTTATAAAAGACAATTTCCATTTATGAAATTAATCAGCTAATTTCATTTCATTAGGCACAATTATCTTAGGCTTTTCAATCATGGCTATAGAAAATATTTTGGTAGCTATGTAGATACATTTTAACCCTAATTAGATAATGCACGTCGAAATGACGTATTCATTTTTATTTTTACTCTCTCAGACTTTCATTTATTTCCGAAGCAACTTCATACGCTCAGTTTTCTCAGTCGGTAGTTGTAGCTCATTGCTGGTGCTCGATTTTTTGCCATAAGTTTTTTTTATCTGAGTTATGATCAGAACGTACGTCAAAACGACGTAGCTTTATCTTTAGTGTGACATTTTGGTTTTCCCATTGCATGAATTTTTTAGCACTTTTGTGTTTCAATTTATTAGATTAGTACG
Organism: Urophora cardui; assembly: GCA_960531455.1. Taxonomy (NCBI): domain Eukaryota; kingdom Metazoa; phylum Arthropoda; class Insecta; order Diptera; family Tephritidae; genus Urophora; species Urophora cardui. Next base: position 1,255,255 of record OY482674.1, on the reverse strand, counting down.
TTGTTTTTGCTTTTTTTTTAGTTTTAATTTGTTAACAAATCTATGGATATAAACAAGACTTAAAATATCTTCTTTGCAAAGAACTTTGCGCAACACCATACAAGTTGCCCTACAAAATTCAGATGGAGTTAGTGATACCCAAGAAGACGACAAAAAATAACACCAGCAATGATCTCGAAGACAGTAGAAATCAGGCTCTTCCCAGAAAATAAAATACTGTTGGTTCTGTCCTTCTAAAATAAGACGCATGTCAAAAAAATAATGTTTCACGTGTAACACACCTCTGTGTTGACAACACAAAAACCAAGTTTGTAACACATGCATATAATCTTGCTTTATTTTATTTTTTTTGTTTTAAAATGTTATTTAAAGGGTTGTTTTGTTAAGTAAACTAAAAAGCTTCTGTGAATTTAGAATTAAGAATGAAATTTGCACCTTTTTGTGAAGGCTGTCTAATTTTTGTAGCTTTTTGTCAAAACAAATGAATTTCTTTATTAATCTCATATTATCTTGAATTTTATGTTTAAATGTTCCACATAAGACTGGAAATAAATGAAATAAATTACCTCAGTCAAAAAACAAATAAGTTTTATATTTTTCACCTCATTAAAAGCCATTAAATTAAGATACGTTATTATGACGTATCTTTATCTTTGCAGTGGTATAAAATAGCGTTATCTATCTAGGGTTAAGGTTCTTAAGATACCTAATATAAGCTACCTAGTGTCTAATTTTGAAAGGTGCCGATATCGACGTTAAGCGCAACCGCCATTTATATAATATAGTATATGGAATTTTATAGAAATGACAAGTACGGAGACGTTGTGAATATAGCACCATTGCATTTTTGTAAGCCAGAGGTTAAAACTGAATGAAACTTGTATGCAATTATCTTAAAGACACTTTGGGATCAGATTTTTCTAATGATTTATGAACCCTCAAATTTCTTTGATTAGCTAAACTGTATCGGATAATAGCTTTCCTTGAAATAATCACCCCAATTTCCTTCATAAAATATAAGCAAAAAAAAAATATCAATCCATTAAATTTAAAAATCTGAATGTAATAAAACTATTTTCCTCGCTTTGTGGAGCAGCTGCAGCCAAGCCATTCAGTACACAGTAGTTCAATTTGTCATTAAAGAGAGGCGGAGGGAGAGATATAGAGACGCTGTTTCGTGCTGGAATAAACATTAATTAAAAAAAAAGGCTGCAGTCCTTGCACCTCAATGGCTTTCCATATTTTCTTAACCCTTTTTGAGTGTGTGACTTTGAAAAATATCGTGGCAAGAAAGTCGTAAAACCGGAAAATTTCAGAAGCGAACACTCCCCCATAATTAAGTGCGACCAATTCCGGTCATTTCGCATTAAAACTTCATTTAAACTTCTAATACATATGTATGTATGTATAATATAATACAGCAGCGAGTGGGGGTTGGTTTAACTGGTGGATTTGTAGATAGGTTGGTTGGGCCACCTTCTTCTAACGATTCCTTTTTGCATATCTCCATTGCATAAAAATGCTTTTCTCTGCATTTCCTTCTCCCAAATTTTCTTGCTTGGGCAAAAGCTAATATTAATATTAGTTAAAATTAGTTAAAGCCAGCAAGCAATCCATAACTTTTCAAGTAAATGTTACAGACCGTAACGTAAGGTTAAAAGGGGGTTAAATAGGCAGCACACGAGGGTAGGTCAATATGTAGTAGTTTTTCTTAGGAACATCGTTTAATTTGGTAATATTTCTATAGTAATTATTTAGATGTAAATGTATCTGGAAGAGTGATGAACTGGTTGTAATCCATAAAATGGCCTAATGAAATGCATTAACGTGTACATATGTATAAGCGCTTTGAGCTCCTCTACTTGAGAACTCGAAATATTTTACCAAGGAAACCAAACCCTAGTGAAACTCATTCGTATGCGGATACATTTAAAACTTTTAACAACATATTTATATATAACAACAACAACACTTTCCAATAACCTGAATCGATTAACCCTCGTAAGGAGACGAATATGTAATACATACCAGCAAATCAGTGACTGAAGAAAACGGAGGATTTTTTTGTTTGCGAACCAACAAGCACCAGCTGTAATGGAAACAAACAACACAGTCACATACATATGTACATATACAACAACAGCAACAAACAAAATTTATCCACAATTTGCGTGCATCAGCAAAACTTTATGACATTTTTGTGGGTTTGCTGCAATGGAAAGGGGGCGTAAGACGACCGACCAACCGAAAAAAGTCACCACACCAAAGGAATGAGGAATGGGCAAAGAGGAATGAGGGTATCCTGGCTAGCAGGAAGGCAGTTTACTAAGGGCATTTAGATGGCGGCGCGCAAGGACGTTTGTTTGCTCGCAGAGCTTTTGTGACTTCCTTATCAATAAAATGTCGCTGGCGGAGAAAACGCATAAAACTCCAATAACAACAACAAAAGCGGCAACCTAATGCGTGGAATATGTAAGGGCGCAAAGTGCTTAAGTTTCTAGGAAACGTAGAAGGTGAAGGAATTTGTATTTTTTTTTTGTGGGTGGAAAGGATTTTGGGCGGGTTAGAAAAGTGGGTCGAAGTGTGGATGTTGCTTGCTTTTGTTTATAACCTCAGCTGCTTTAAGAAAGTTAAGTGGAGCTAAAATCATCAGCCCAACAAATGAAGAAAACGCAACTCACTACCCCTCAACTCATTCCCATGAAAAAGGTGGTTGGCAAATAGAGCGTAGTCAGAAACAAAATAGCTCGTGTGTTCACTTAAAGAAGGCGGAATGCAAAGCGGAAATGGCAAGAAAGTGGAAAAGTCACTATTAAAGGGCCAAAGAGAAGGAAAAGGAACATAAAATGGGTAGGTATGTCGCACTTCACTTTGGTGGAGTTCGAAAAAGCGCGACTGTTTGTTTTTGTTGTTTGCTCTGTGTTGTTTGAAGCAATAACATTATCAATTTCTAGTATCCCAATCCAGCCGCTGGCCGCTCTTTTGCTATCCACCCATGCAATCAGTAAAGTGCCACCGGTTGCAGAAAAAAAAAAACAAACAAATAAATTACCGTAATATCATACATACAAAATCAAAGGGAAAAATGAAAGTGAAAAAATAAAAAATTGTTAATGGCAAATTGTTAAGTTCATACATATCGACCCCTTTGCGCGATTTTATCGTAAGGGTCATTTTCTCGAAATTTACTTCTTGCAAATTCGTTCTACATCCCTCGGCACATCACCTGGTAAAATATTGTAGCTCAAATCCTTATAGTTGTGCCAAAAATTAGCTTGCTTTTTCATCGTAAGGGACAATCTATACTTTTTTCTTGAGCTCGAATTTATCGTATCGCCCGTATAAAAAATATTTTGAATATAGCTAGTAGGAAATCGAAGGTGGAAACTCACTTACGAGTACTATATTGCCATGACCCCATCATTAAAAATGCAAAAGTATGCAATAAGACACTTGTATTTGTCATATACAACCTCCTTTAAATATTATCGTCAGGGACATTTATTCAAATATGCTCATAAAACATTGAGATCGAAAATATCGTAAGGGACAAAATTATGATTTTTTCGCAAACTGCAAATTTTTTCAAGAAAATATCAGGTTCAGTATATTAATTTACTACCTAATCGCGTCTTCAATTTCATTTAAATATACCAATAAAAAACAGTAAAAAAAAAAAAAAACAAAAAAATGCTCTCCGGTAAAACTTGCTTTTGTCACTTAGGATAAAGTCGCACAAATGGTTGTTATGTACATGCATATGTACATTTAGCACCCTAAATCATAAAGTGGCACAACTCAAAATTTTTCGAAATCAGGTTTCTTTCATAAATCGGTACACAGAATATATCTCTAACGACTTCCAAAAATCTTTTCCAACGGAGACTTTTTTAACGGAAAAATAACTATTATACGTGGTCTTTTCCCATATCATTGCCTATAAAAAAGAAAAAGTTTTTTGGCTCTCCTGAAAATTTTTGAATTTTAAGTTGTGTCACTTTATGATTTAGGGTTCGATATGTACAATGTTTGTGAGTGCACGCGATTTCTTCGACTCGAAATTATTTTTTATTAACTTTTATTTTTAGGGCAATGTAACACATTATAAGTGGGTGCTACAAGATTAGTGGTTATTTTATACTCAGCCGTGCTTAGCATACATATTCCGAGTAGATAATGCACAGAGCAGAGTAAGCAATTCTGCACATTATTGAGACCTGCAGCGGAGTATCTGCCCCGTCACCTGATTTGCTCGTTTCCTTCTGAGCTTAGGACCGTTCGCCGGCAGCAAATTGCTGCAAATTGCAGAAAAAACTGCAAATTCGCGTTTTTTGAGGCATAAACTCAGTCAAAATATGCAGAAGAGAGCGCAATTTTGACAGTTCAAAGAAGAAGAAAGCTGCAAAGTTTTACTGACGAAATTTGTCATTGCAAAGTTCAGTAGACAGAAAAAACATATGATTTGCGATCATATGGTTACAATTTAAAAAAAAAAGTCGAAATTGATTTCAAGTCAAAAAACTATGAAAATCGGGAATATATGTGATTCAATAGAAAATGAAGTGAGAAAATTATATTATTTTAATTTATAAAGTTTATTTAAATGATTTAATTTGTTAATAAGGTACCAGCTAAAAGGAAACTTGTTAATGACAGCGCAGTGGGATCATCGTCTGCACTCTCGGGATTCTGCGTTGTTGAATCGCAAATAGGAGATTGTATACTACTTAAATGGGAAAACTGTCCATTAATCACGCACGCCCCGAAAAAATAACTTTTTCACAGATGTCATAACAGAAATAAAAACTTGCCGGAAACCTATAGTTTATGAGATATTTGTTGGTAAAGTTGTAAAATCGGCTCAGATTTCCATCTGTCTACCAAGAGGGTAGGCCTTAGATTAAGGAACCACGGTCCGAGAAAAATGACTTTTTCAGGGAGGTAGAGGGCCTCTCACAGATCTCAAAACTAAAATCAAAACCTGCCGGAGGCTTATAGTTCACGAGATATTTGTTGGTAGTTTATTGGTAGTGTGATGGGTCCATAGATGTTACCCCAGAAAGATAATTCTGCCGGCTGAGGGTTATTTTTTTGAAGCGCGGCCGAAGGCCGCCAACGCAAAAAGGTGTTCTGCACACAAATATACATAGTGCGTGTTTTTAGAAGTGTCTTCATACGGTAATACTGCACAGTTTTGGGGTTTTGTTTTGTAAATTTTACAACTGACAAATATCTCCGGTCGACGGGACTTTTGGATTTTGAATAAGCAGGACCTCCTCTACAACGCCCGACAAGTCCTTTTTTCAGCGCGTGGTAGACTGTTGGAAAATTTTCCCGTAAAATCCACCAAACCAAACACCAAAACTGCGTACTATTTCCGTTGACGGCCTTGGGCCGCACTTTAAAAAGATAACCCTCAGCCGGCAGAATTCCTTTTCTGGATTTATTCCTGGACCAATCCACAGTGCTTTTGTGTAGAACATAGGACACTGCATATTTAGCTTTCCCTTGGATTCCATTTCGTAAAATTTTAATTTTGTTATGCACTTGTGAATAAAGGCAAACAGCTGATTTGCTGCAAATTTTGACAAAGTTCTGTTCGCTGAAATGCCAGTAAATTTGTATAAGTTTCTCTCTTTCGGAGAGCAAGACATATTTTTCTTTGATTGCAAATTGCGGCAATTTGCAGCTGCCGAACGGACCTCTTGGCATGTATGTACATACATATGCAGCTTGAGTTGGGCAATGAATTGCCAAAGTAGGGAGCACTTGCATATTTTCTAAGAACTTTCTTACTTGGTTTCGTTTGTGCATTGAAGTAAAAAATTTTGTATATACTAACTAAATTTAGTTGGGCGCGTGTATATGTAATTCAAATAAAATTGTGACAAAATTTTTCTTGTTTATGTACACGGAGAAAACTATATTGATGTCACATCCATATATATATATATGGATAATCCCGTCTGATCCATAAACTATTGATGTCTTATCAATATAATGGGTATCATATCAAAAAAGAAAAAAAATTAATATATAACATGCAAGAATTGCATTTACGTTGACTTTTTCTACCTCCAACTGACTGATGCAAAATAAGTCAAAAGTAAAAACAACCCCACAGGGATGGTATCTAATGCAAAACGAGAAGGAAATGAAATTTAAATTTTTGTTTAGGCCCATGGTATAAGTATACCAGGTAGAACAAACGTCAAGTTTTCGTCGCCATATTAACCACCTGACAATTAAGCAGATTATGACATTTCGTGCTGCCATACTCAATGATAAAAATCCTCCATTAATGGTATTTTTCACTGCTTTGTTTTAAAAATAACTTGTAACCATGGTATTCATAGTAACGAATTTTTCCAATTTGAATTGAAAGAATTTGAAAAAATTACACATCCTTCAGTAAATTTGTTTCACTGCTGAATGATCATTAATGTTTCTTCTGAGTACAATTTTTATTATTATAATTTTTTTTTTTTTTTGTAAAAAGCAAACCATTTATATGAAAAATTCAGCAGTCTTTATTTGAAAATACTCACTGATGCCTCCTCAGTCATAGATGAATTTCATCAGTGATTCATAAAAGATTCATTTCGCATTTTTACTTCGCGGAATATCAGTTTAGCCGTACTACAAAGTAGCCCGTTTCCGGTATTCTCGGTGAGCTTTTAATTTAGTTTAGTAGTTACGATCACTTAATTTAGGCTTTGTGATCACTCTGGTATATAGTTTGGGGAGGTTTTGGAGATTGACTTATTATAACTCCATATCGTCGCTTAAAGTGCAATACCGCGTATCCGCTACCGCCTAAATTTTACAGGAGACAGTAAAAACTGTTTTAATTCAAACCGGTTCGGAATTTTGCAAACCCACATCCAAACCAAGGTAGATTTTTGGATTATATTCTTAATCCAAATATCATTTTGGCGAAAAACAGTTAAATATGCAGTTATTGGTTTACTTATGTATTTATAAGCGGTTTTGCGTCTTTTATTTTGTTCAATAGTGACGTATAGGCGGGATTGCGGGCGTACCTAAAAACTTTTCTTCAATAAAGCAAAGTTATAATCCATTTCGTGTTTATGAAAGTATAATCAACTTTAGTACATTACAGTACAGTTATAAAGCAATAACACCTATTATTCGCGGTATTGGTTCGAAAAATTTCCTTAAAAAAAAAGCGGTTTTGAAACTGTATCACTATTGGGAATTGCGTTGTGTGAATCTCAAAATTGTTGCATGAATGGATGGGGACGGACGCCAAGAATGTATTTTTGATGAAATCTCATTTTTGGCAAAAATGTCACGCGGTTTTGCACTTTAAACGACGATATGTATGTACACCACCATACCAAGTGAGCATTTCAGTCTATATATGTATGTATGTACATACGTCCAATCCAATTACAAAAATATATGTACCCTAGATTTTAACAATATGAGTTGCTTATTTCCGCGGTGCAATATTACCAAATATGGCGACGATACCCTTTATTCGCGGAGAGTGGATGAAGATTTGTGGAGTGAGCGAAGAGGAGCTACCGGAAGTTCCATAAATCTGCTCACTAGTGCCCTTTCTATTTCTGTCCTTTGATTCCTGAAATACCCAAACTTTCACACAAAAATCTACGCATTCAAAAAATAAAAGTCTGGCATCGCTATACTCCAAAACTGACATAAGATCAAACTTCAAAAATCTGCTTTTTAATCAAAAAGACAGCGTCAAAATGACAATGCACATACCTGTATTTTTTATACCATGGTTTAGGCCAAAGATGGTACGCGTTCATATTTCAAAAATTGAAGCATACTTTTCGGAGTAATTGCGAAAAATTCTGTACATACGTTAAAAAATAGGCAGATAGGTACTTCGTTAATTAATAAATTGGCTTATAAAATCATAAACTTAATTTTTTGCTCTTATTCAGTCTAAAAATTAATCAAATAAAAATTTACATAACTACCAAAAATCCACCCAGCTCACATATAAACGTTAAATGCATATTAATGGTTTATTCATTATTCATTTTCTGCATAAATTAAAACAAAATTTCAAGATGTTTAAAAATATTAATAAAAAATACTTTAATAAAAAATTTCTAAATGCCAAGTCAAACAACAATAGCGCACCGCTAAGTTTGTTCATAACTTAACATTTGCTTACGACCACCGCACGCAGCGCCGCACACCACGATGTCAGCATATATCAAATGTTCTCGATTACTAATCAATGTCTTTACATTGTCCAGTGTAGCCATAACGGCACGCTCAAATATCGCAGTATCAAAGCACAACTTGCCACAAGCACAAAGAGGCGCTTCCGCCAGTATATCAATCAGCAACCAAGGCAATGTGGCGGCAGTATAAGGTAGCTTGTATTGGCAGACCGTGCGCGCAGCTGCAAGCCACAACGGTGGCGCATTATGTACGCCATTGACATGTTCTCCTTCGCTTGTGTTTTGTCCCATTTTCGCACCGAACTTATTGCCCCACACATCCAGCTCTATGATACGCATGTTATTGAAATCGGAGGGTAGTGATGTAAGTAAATTTGATGCCATGTATAAATTACGTAAATTCCGCAAACGGCGAAAACCAAATGGTATTCGTTGGATTTTATTATGACTCAATTTGAGGCCAACAAGCTGTTTCAATCGTATGAGTTCATAGGGAAAGAAGGTGAGTTCATTTGCTGATAAATCTAATTCTCGTAAGGATTGGCGTATCTGCTTGCCATTCAACCATTCCCAGTCGTTAACGGTACCCAGTTGATTGTTGTTAATGGTGAAGGTAACTAGCGAAAGCCGACCCATTTCACGGGGTACCTAAGATGGGCGAGACAAATAAAGCGAGTTCATTGGATAGTAGATACTTTAAGTGGATGAATGAATTGGATTCCAAATAGTAGCTGCCTGTTTTAAGGACCATTTAACTCACTTTTCACTAAATACATATGTAGGTATATTCTTCTCACCTTTGTTATCTGATTATCACTCAAATCCAGCGACGTCAAATTACGTAGCGAACAAATATCAAAAGTAATTTTATGCAATTGTATATTCGCCACTTTCAGCGATTTCAGTGTGCGTGGAAAGCCCTTAACGGGATAATCACCCCGCCGAATCACCGTCATTTTCTCTTGCGGCTGTGAACGTTGCGGTATTGCTGTGGCCGCAGATATATTCAGTCTTAAATTCATTGAATCCTTACCCTCCAAGCCCAGCTTGATGGTTTGAAGGAATGCCTTCAGCTGTATGGGATCACAATTGATCATGAGATTGAGTGGTGGCTCCTTAAAACCAAGTGTACACTTGCCATCACGTAAGAATTTCGAAAAGATTTTCTCTATATTATTGGTGACTTTGAAGCGTTCACCCACTTTGTTTTGAGGTGTGAAAAGCATAATTTCCAATTGTTTGCTGCGATTGCCATCACCATCTTTGGAGGAACTGTTATAGCCCAGCGCCAGTGTGGATTTCACATAACGAGGTGAGCGATTGCGCTGTGTTTGTCGGTCTTGCACGTTTGTCTCACAAAGTATTTTCATCTTAGCTGGCTCAGTGTGTGAAGTTAATTATGCATATGGGTATTAAATTCCTTATAAATTTGCTGGTTTTCGTGAATTGGAAGGATTTTTGATGTAAGCACAATTCAAAGAGTAGTAAACAATTTGGATAAACATATCGTCGATGATACTGCAATACGTTCCATGTCACTTTTCACTTCTTCCTGAATACACCTAAATAACCTTTCTACACTTTCGTCAATCACAAATATTTTGCTTTTATATATAACTTCGCTTTTATGTATACTATAAAAATCAAAAAAACACCGCGAAAAGTGAAAATATATATAGATTTTTCTCCTTTCTCAAAAATTTAGTAACGGCGACATAGCACGTTTTGCAGTATCACCGACGATATGTCAAAACGTAATTTATTTACATTAGCTCTCAACCTGTTTCACACGGTGGTGGGAAACAATTAAGCGATGTGTTACTGAGAGAAGTTATCGATTATTTTTCAGTGATATGTATCGAAAAAAAAATTGTAGGTGAAATTAGGTGGATTTCAGTAATTACATCTGGCTCTGGGCCAAGATAAATTTTTACTGAAACAATGGGGATCATTGTTGTGTAAATGGCACCAACACATGCGTAATGTGTGAAAGTGTTAGTGTGGTATACATCAAATCGAACAAACCGGATCATGAATTGAACCAGCAATTTATCATTTACATGTAAAATTTTGTATCTGGCTTAGGATCACCGTATTTGAAACACGCTTATTAAGTACCTAAAGCTTAAAAAAATAATAAATAGAATTGAGTAAATTAATTATTACCGATCGGTATTATTTGCAAGAAAATAGATGCTGTCATTTAACCATTCCAACCCTTTTGTAATGGAAAAACATGCTTTAGTTCGACAATGTAAATCTATTTTTCGAAATTTATTTAACTACATACCACATAAAATACAATTTCTTCTATTTAATTACAATAAATGGCGATTTCTTAATACAATTTGAGAGCGACTTTTTAAATAATCAGCCAGAAAATGGTTTTCTCAAAGTTCATATAACTTGGTTAAATTTTTTTCTTTACGTTATTTGCAAACTCTGTTAATGTGTTTTTTTTTATTGGTATAGTTTGATATCTTTCTTATAGAAGTCCAGTAGTAGTAGTTGCATTTTTATATACTAAGCAAGTCAAAACGCATAACAAAATTTGTGATCTCATGATAAAGTGTGCGTTAAAAAGAAACCTATATTAAAAGTTTCGAATACCTTAAACAAAATTCCATAAAATATATAAAACATAAAAGATGTTAACAATTCGCTCCAAGTACTTGTAAATTTGCATTTTCTTTCACTGAATTCACAACCAACTTAATATATATTGCTACACATTTTATGTGTATATAATGAATCAATTGCTTGTATGTTAAATAATATACATGCTTATGTCTATGAATTTAAATAGAAAGTCTAACATAAAAGTAACATAGCTGCCAATATTATATTATATTAGATATTTAGTATTAGAAAGAAGATAAAATAGAGCTGCACTGAAGAAGCGTTACGCCAAACAGTTAATCATAAGCTTAAAATCTAATCATAATCATCATTGATCAACAAATATACTCCGTTTAACCCGGATACCGGGTTAAGTTCACAAAAAATCGCAATTCCACTACAAATTGCATAACATTTCCAAAATATTACTTTCGGTCCCGTATCTGCTGGCTTCTACCGCTATTAATCTTGCCTCATTTTATCATGGAGCAAAAAAAGAAACGTTTAAAACTACCATAGTGCACTACCTTCAGATATCCAACAAATCACAATTTGCATAAGCAGAAGAGCAACGGTATAAACGCTCCAATTGCTATGAAAACTGGTAACATAACCGAGGAATCATCCATCGAATATGGATTTGGTTGTTTTGGACCACTAACTTTATGCGATTTTGGCAGCATATCAATCTCATCACCATCCTCTTCGTCCAAAAGGGCATCGTTGTTGTTTGATGTGTGGGACGTAGTAGTAGTAGCAGCATTCATAAGACGCTGTTGTTGCTGTTGCCCGTGTGCAACGATCATTTCATCATTATTCCCACTTTCAGCTGAAATACGATCATTAAATACAGCCATATCGGCATCAATTGGCATAAGATCATCCGCTGTGGGCGCTAAGCGTGGTATATTCGCCACATCTCCCTTAAGCAAAGCAAATGCATTAATTTTAGGATTATCTAGAGGACCTTTGATGAAATCTAAACGTATCACGCCATTGCGTATGTCAGATTGTTCGTCCTTGTAGTAGAGACGATCATTGGAGACGGTGAAGAAAATGTATTCCTCATGGGCAGTACCACGACCGACTTGATGGAAGATGTCCAAATCTTTTACGACGGTATGCCTACTATTGAGCACCACATCGAAAACCTAGAATATTGTTGTTGATAAATTAAATATGGCTTAGATTTTTGTATAGATGCAATGGGAATGCACTTACCTTCTTATTCGGCTCATTAAAATAAACTTCACAAAATTTCATTATTAACGCATATTCGCCATCGCCATCAATTGGCAACGTATAACCAAATGTCGCCGTATGATAACGCTCCGTGCGAAAAAGCACCTCATCTTGTTCTGCAACTCGTCCAATTAGCAATAGATTATTGCCATAATCCGAAGCTATTCCAATACGGCCATGCAACGGATCTGCACTGTAATGTATACCATACTTATCGGTATGTTCCTGTCCACCGGCATTTACTGCATATATGACCTTCAGATTGCCATGTACTGTAGTTGGAGCAAAACAGATCAACAGCAACAAGAAAACACAGCCTAGTAGAATCGGCGTCGAGCTGGATGTATTAGCTCCAGGGTACATATTTTCATATGTATATAAAATTTGTGCTATAAATAAATTGTGACCGGCGGACTGAGTTCGTTTTCTTTTTTGTGCGTTACTACTGCAACCGTTGTTTTTGCTGGAACAAGTTTTGTGCTTATAATTTCGCGTTATCCTGCATGATTTTTCCACACAGTTTTCTGAGAGAAATAGAAGGAAACCTTCATAAATGATTATTCCTTTCGTGGATAGCAAAAAAACTCACGTAAATTTTTTTCAATAAAAAAATCGATGACGTCTCCTAACAGCTGATCTCTTTTTATAGCCCAGTTAGTCGAGAACGTGTGGTCCGCTCGTTGACGCTTAGGATTTTTTGTGCCCGTAGCAATCAGCTGTTTTACTCACACATATTTACATATATATAAAGTTTGCTTACATTTTGGCAGGGTTGCCATTTAGTCATTTTTGAGCAAACAAGATTTTTACTAATCTTCAAAGTGTTATGCGGATTACTCTTCAATACACAACTGTGCATTATTTGCCAAATGACAAGAAAATACTAATTTAATCGTTTTTAAAGTTGTCGACTTTTTTTTAATAATTTAGTTACTTTTTTACTGCTTAGTTGGTAATTAAAACACATTTTTCTTTTAATTTTGTTGCTGCCCAATATATTTCCATCACACCTTGGTGATAGTTATCAAGGGCTAAAACATAAAATAACAAAAAACACAGTCAGAACATTAAATTTACAATTGAAAATCCATAAAAAAATTATATTGGGAAGCAACAAGATTCTCACAAAAATCTGTGTTTAATTAAGAAATCTGTACTGAGTTTCTGTAACTCATATCTTTTCTAGTATAAATAGGTGGTGACAAAGTGTGGATGGTATTAATGTGACATCACTTTAATTGATTTTGTTACAGAAACTCAGATTTATTGTGGCAATTTATAACTTTTTAATGTAGAAAAATTGCAGAAGAAGACCACCAAGAGTTATCAATTAAGAAAATACCGCCACCATTGTGGATAAATACAATTTTGCTTTAATTTTCAATAATATCTTCATTTATTAGGAGTGTTCAATATCTCAAAATTTTTATATATTTTTACGAATAGTTACGAATTTGTGTTCAATAACCCAAAAAATTCGCAAAAGGGAGCCAAATTGAGAGAGTAAGACCTCGAGAGAGTTGATAAACGCTGCAAGTAAAATTTTCACTTGCAACTACTAGCAGCTTTAAAAAAAATAGAGGTGTCAAAAATATATGATCACAAAAATTTCAATTGGAAATATACAAACATTTTAAACGCAAATTTCTAATTGTGTACTAAATAAGTTAGCGCAAAAACGAATCTTGATGATGTTGTGGAATAGCCAAAGTAGAATTTTGTTTTCCTAATTCAGTTATTTCCATTCATTTCCAATTTCAAAAATTTCAATTACAACCTAACCTAAAAATCAAATTGTCAAAACAGCGTATCAGACATACTATTTTTTCCATGTGAACACATATATGTATATTCGATAACATTTTACAATCTTGTTGAGTTAGTTGTATAATGCTGTGAAAATTACTGTTTAAATATTTAATAACTAAAAATGTTCAACTGGCAACCCTTCTACCTTGCAACCATGCGAGCTATCAGCTGCCACGTTTTTACGTAAAAAATCAAAATGATTTTGATTTCTGCGGTACGGGCTTCTGCGTCGTACGTCGTTGAATAATCGGCTACATACAAATCCCATTGAATAGGTTGGATCAGCTGACACGGTACACGGGTTTACGTTCTCGACTAACTGGGCTATTAGAGATATGAAAGAGAAATATTAGGAATGTGCGTTCAAAGAATGCTTGTTTGTAGAAGGGAAACTTGTATATCATTAGCCGTGTTTCACATACGGTGATCCTAACCAGATAAAAATTTTTGCATGTAAATGCAACAACAAAGATTTCAGCTCGATTAAACCAGATAAATTGCTGGTTCAATTTCTGATCCGCCCTGTTCGATTTGTTTTTTCCGTGCTGATTTGGCAGCACAGTGCTTTATTGATTTGGCAGAACTGAAAAGTGACATTTGTGTATGTATACATATACCCTGCAGTAAATATGTTTCACTGCTAAATGATCATTGATCATTCTTTGTTGAATATTCATCACTATCGTTTTGCGTTGATGCAAGCGTGCAAGCTATATTGAAAAACCCAAACGAAATACCATCTAGGCGGTAATAAACCCACGAGCCAGCTTGTATTTCGGTAGGTTTTTTGACATTCGGCAGCTTTTCTGACAAATTTTTCAATTTAACAACTATAAAACAAATTATATTTAAAATAAAAAATATATGGAAATACAAATTTCAAATTTGCCTCTTGTAAGCTTCTGCTTTGGACGTAAGGGGAAAGAAGAAGTCCGGAAGAAAAATTATACTGCGCACTGGCTTCTCCTTATAACATGGAATACATAGCTATCCCGCCATTTGAGTTTCATAATTTATTTCAGTAATTTAAATTCAAATTTCCAAAAAAAATAATTTTTGAAATAGTTATTTTCATTTAGTTTGAAGTTTAAAGTCAATCAAATTGTTTTTGAGGGAGTATTTGTATCTTTTCAACGTACAGAAGAATTGTTTTTGCGCTATTATAACTCTGACGAGTTTTATGGCCGAGCTTCTCTCCCAATTCGAGGTGTGCTCCTTTTGTTTTTCCTACCATTGGACAGTTTTATGCCGGCTCCGAACGGAGTCATATAGGCATGAGGAAAGCAACCCATTTATTTGAAAAAATTCAGCAGCCTTTATATGAAAGCATTCACTGATGCCTCCACATGATGAATTTCATCAGTGATTCATAAAGGATTCATTTCAGATTTTTACTGCTGGGTATATGTTGTATATGTTTCTTCTTCTTTTTAGTTCTTTTCAAGTGCAGCCAATTTTCATTATGAGCCGGATTGTTTCAGTAAAAATTTATCTTAACCCAGACCCAGATGTAATAACTGAAATGCCCTTACTGGATAACAATAGCTTTGTTCGTTTACGGATATTTTTTGATGTTTTTCGAAAACTTTTAAAAAGGGCCTGTGTAAATCGATAGCAATTTACCATGGTGAGATATCTTTTTACTATGGTGTAATAATTTTCCATTTCTGCTGTGCGAATCGGTAACTTTTTACTGTAGGAAAATTTTGACAGCTTCAAGAGTTTACAATTTAAAAGAAAAGAAAATGCAGCGAATATTCAGTAAATACTTACCTTTGCTGATTGCAATTTTATTTGAATTAAAAGCATTGCATTTAATAGGCCTTCAGGCATTAGTTCCAATAATAATAATATTATTCTTTAGCTTACATCTACCGTATTTTTTTAAATTTCTTTGCCAGTGGCGCCATGTTAATATTTTGTTTTTCTTTTTTTTACTTATGTATGTATGTATCAAACCCTTTGTTAGACTTCAAAAATTTTCAGTTGCTTGTCAAATTTTTACTAGCCCTGCCGGGTTGTTAAATTTTATTCACCTCACATCTGTCAAAAATTTCCATTCTAAGGAACTTTGCTACCGATTTACACAGGCCCAAACAAACACTTTGTCGCCGATTTTTTACGCCAAATCTCCGGACATGGGCAAAGAGAGCTCTTTGTGCTGCGAGCGTAAAAAAATGTATACGTACACAAATGCAGAGCATAATGGTTCCAACAGTCATCAACACCCGCACATACCCGTGTCAGCTGACACGATCTATCTTATGGGAGTTGCATGTAAACGAAATCTCACCGACGCTGACATAAACGCCCATAGCCGCCCGTATCGAAGAAATCAAACGAGTTTTGATTTTTCCCATAACAACGTGTCAGCTGATTGCTTTTGCTCAACGCGGTGTTGCCGAACGAACTTTTTTAGCCACTAAAACATTTGAACGGTATTTTTCTTTGTATTATTAAACGAAATCAATGCGAGTTTAAAATGTAATAGAATATATCTTTGTTCATAGGAAAAACCGCTTAAGTTTACTTAAGCGAAATATGAGTTATTAGATAATTGTTTAGCTCATTTATTGAAAATAATTATTATTTCTGTATATGTTATTAATTCACATGTAACCATTTTTGATGCGTTTATTTTAGTTTCAAATAAACTTAAAATCGATATTATCCAGTTATAACTTTTGTTTTTCGGAGCATAACTTTTCGCACAGGATGAAATAAAAAAGTTGCATAAATAATGTTATATTTGAAAAATGTACATGTTTGAATGAAATAATAGTTATTTCATATCCCTGCTACATAGGAAATGGATAGCGTATTTTTCAAATAAATGAGAAATTAGGCAATGAAAAGAAAAGATTAATTTACGATAAATAAAAGTAATTTTTATTTCAAAATTATCCCTTTTACCATTTTTGAACGGATCAACGGATAGCGGGCCAGCGGGTAGTGATCAACTGATATTTTCCGTCATAAAATCCACACAGGCAAACAAAATTGCGACGAAGACAGCTTTTAGAAAATTGTTTGTGTAAGCACGAAATAAAAAATGCCTATGGTTATTCCTTTATTTATTGCCAAAAAAGTGTATTTTCTTTTACTTATTTTTCACTGTTCAACAAGAAAATTACAAAATGCATCAGAAATGCAACTCTGACTCCTGAGGAGGGACAGGACCACACCACTCAAAAAAACTGTTTTTACCCCGCCGTCTTTTGTTAACAATTTTTTATTGCGTTAAAAAATTAAGTTCCGTTTCGAATTCGTGTTCATGTGATCAAAACGCGTCGATTGACACCCCAGTTCTTGAAAATTTACCAATTTTCACCATGTCACCTAAACTAGATAATTACCAAAACTCTGAATACAAAATCGAGCAAATTTTTATTTAAAATTTTCGCCTACGTCTTTTTTTCTGAAAGAAAACAATATATTTAAAAATTTAAATCTTTACTAAGTTTGGGTATTTCATGCGAAATTTTTGTGTCTTCCCATTATTTCAAATACGGCAACACTCACACGGCTGTTCAAAATAGAAAACAGCTGATTTTTGTGTTGTCATGCGGGCATGAAATTCGTTCAACTCGTTATGTTTACGGGTACTCGATTCGTTCGGTCGACTCGTTGATGACTGTCGGCACCCTAATTATTTCAGCGAGGAAACGATTCAGTTCGCCTTCAACAGTGATGGAAGCAGGTTGATACCTTTTTTTTGTCCGTAACAACAGTGGGCGACTGATGTATGAAATTTTTTTTAAAATGTTTAAGATTGGTTGGGAAATTGATTATTTTTTTATTTTAAATATTCTCAATAGTGTTAAATAGAGCCATTTGAAATCAAATGAAGTATTATTTTTTATGCCATTTTCAACTCTCTAAAATTGAAAATGCGTTAATTTTGTATGCTTTTATATTGAAATTGCAATTAATTCGAATGTGAATCGAAATAAATCAACATTTATTTTTTATTAAATTTGTATCTACAAACATACTATGCTATAAAATCTGATATACATAATTAAATTTTCATCAACACACGAAGTTACGAAAATTTTTTGAATTTTGCCTCACTGTGCAATTTTGTGCAAATTTAAGTACTACATGCTCACGCTCTCTGCTTGTTCGCTAGTGGTGGTGCCCATGCTTGCAAATCTCCAACAGAAGAGAACCAACTGAGAGAGAAAACTGACATTTCATTTTGTGAGAAGCTGTTGAATTCTGTTGGACAAATTTTTGCCAACAGCAATTTTCCAACAGGAAAACAGCTGATCAAACAACAGCTGACTTGAATTTTTGCAAGTAACAAGATTTGCAAAATATACAAATCAATTATAAAATTGTAAAAATATACTAAATTGGCAACAAATATGGATAAATTAAATATGCAAAATAAGTTACATACTTTTTGCGAAGTATTTATATGCATATTATGTACCTTAGTAAATTGTAATTTCCTTTGCGGGAATATATATTTATGGGGCCGCTGTGGTGCAGTGGGGAGTGTTGTGGCCACTGTGGTGTGGCGGACAGTGGCTAGTCTGCCATACCAGAGGTCATGGGTTGGATCCCCAGCCTGGATAGAGGGAAAATTTGTATATAATGATCCACGATCCGATAACAATTTTCCAGAGGGTAGGGGTGGTCTCACAGATCACAAAAAACAAAGTACTACCCTCCGGACGCTTACAGTTCAGGAGACATTCCTTGTTAAATTAATGTATTTATGTGTAGAACATCTTTCTGCGTTGGCGGCTTTTGGCAGCGCTTCAATAAAATTACCCTCAGCCGGCAGAATTCTCTTTCTGGATTAATATCCATGGAGCAATCCACAGTTGTTTTGTATAGCCTGCCTTCAGCCGCACTTTACAAAAATAAGCCTCAGCCGGGAGAATTCTATTTCTGGAGAACTTTAATATTATAATTTAATAATAGTTGAAAGTGTTAAGATAAGATGAATTATCATCTACGGAATATTTCCTGAAAGTTTCACTGAGCCTGGATAGACAACAAATTCTAACTAAAACCCAATTATCCGGATTTTACGCCCGCGTATTTATTTTCAAACCACTGGAACTTTCGGGAAATCTTCTATGGATGTTAATTTTACTAATTATAACACTCCGGATCGCTCCGCAGATATAATTCGAGAAAGGAAATTTTGCTGGCTGGGGCTATTTTTTTTAAAGCGCGGCCAAATGCCGCCAACGCAAAAGTTTGTTCTACTCAAAAGTACTGTGGATCGGTCCATAGAGGGTTATTTTTTTAAAGCATGGCCAGGGCCGGGTGCATTATATTGAAATCTCTTCTGCGGGGCAGCAGACGCGAAGACATACTGCGGTGGAAAACAGTATGGACATGGGTACAAAGAAAAGCAATTGTTAGTGTGATAATTATTACAATGAAATCCTATTTATTAGATAGTAACAGCGAACCCCAGCGGGTTAGGGGGTCTAGAATATACCCGTTGTAAGGAATGCCTGTCGTAAGACGCGACTAAAACCCACCGGCCTAGAAGGTTGATTATGGCCAGAAAAAATCGTTCGCACGACAGTCGGGCTAGTGTCAGAAGGGACTAGTACCCGAGCGTACCGGATTTATCCGGCAAAGGACTGTCACATCCCCTACACTCCCCAAAACCTTCGGGGAGTGTCTTGGTGGCTACAACAACAACAACATGAAGTTAATTGTATTGCAGATACATCCCATTAAACACTGAAAAAGAAATTATCAAACGTTTGAGAAAATGTTGTTTCTAAAGTTGAGAATCAGCATAGATATCATTTGAAAATAAACATATTTGCAAGTGTTCATCAAACATTGTTTATCAATTTTAGATTGACTTACAACACATTTGAAAAAAAACTTGTTTCGTATTTTGTACCATTTCACGAATTTCAACATGTCAAGGATTGAAGGAACGAAGAAATTTTTTGTGTTTGCAAATTTCAGTCAGCGTTCGTTGATTTACTCGAGCAGTCTTTTAACGGTTGAAATGATGATGGTTGAAAATGATTGTGTGTAATAATGATTCTGTATTTCTCTTATTTTATTTGTTTGTGGCTTTTTGTGAAGTTACACAAAATTTAATAAAACCATATGTAGTTGGTTTCCAATATGTGTGTATGTATATTAAAAAAGATATTAATATACTCATGTAATTGTACAAAAGGCACCGGCGAAATTCACCTGCACGGGTAAATGAAAAACATCACATAAGCGTACAAATATGTAATACATACATATCTACATCTATTTATTCCATTCCATTTCTGCGCTCACACCACAAACTCTCTCACTCTCACTATCCCTCAATTTTTCTGCACTCTAGAGTACATATATTTAATACATACAAACATCTATTGATTGCATTCCATTTCGTACCATCTTTGAAATGGGTTTGAGAAAATGGAATTTATCAAATTGAGAATCAGCCCAAAATCCCATACTAAAAATGAGCCTTTTTGTTTGAGAACGCTATCAAGGGAAATTTTAGGTGCATTTGATAACAAACGTTTGATATTTGACAATAGGGTTACTTCTCAAATGAACCTCAAATTGAAAATGAAGAAAAATGTTTATTGGGATACATATGTGCATATATCTCCACTGTTTTCAGGCAGAATTGTAACTAGTGATGGGCGAGTCCGAGATGTTTTATTCGATTCTCTCGATTGTTGAAACATCTCGAATGCTCTCGATGGTTTTCATTCGTATTCGAGTCAAGTCGTAAATGGCCGTCAGTCGAAACAATCGCTAAAACATCTCGGACTCGCCAACGATTCCTCTCGTTTTCAAAGCAACCCTACAACATCTCGGACTCGCTGCAAAAAATACATAATATTTGTTGTTGCCGCTTGAATATTAAAATTGCTTTACAAAACATACAGAGTGGTATAAATTTATTGCCGTTGTTGCTACTCGTAAAATTCATTTGTTTCATAAGCATCTCACTTCAGAAAATTTATTAATGTTTAAATAATTAATTATTATTATGCACGACACTCTTTAGTTGTGATTGCAATAATGCAGCGTCTATGTATAGCATATTTTTCAATTTGGTTAATTTATTTATGTATTTGCCTCACTTCCATTAAAAATCCTACTTTCTTTATCAACAAACCTCATTCAGTTTATTTTATCAACTAAAACATATCATCAAAACAACAGCCGGCCGCCGACACGGAACAATCGCAAAAACATCTCGCTTTTGTAGTAGAGATGTCATCGAAACAGCCTACGACTCGCCGACTCGGAACAATCGCAAAAACATCTCGCTTGTGTAGTCGAGATGTCATCGAAATAACCTCCGACTCGCCGACTCGGAACAATCGCAAAAACATCTCGATTGTGTAGTCGAGGAGCGAGTCAACTTTTGACTCGGTTGTGATTTTGCAACGATGGCGATTCTCTCGATTGTCTAAACATATCGGACTCGCCCATCACTATTTGTAACTCCATTAGCATTTATATAGAACAAACAGTGCCGATTTATTGTAAAAGAGAGTTCCGGATACATTTCCGAACTTCAAAAAACCTTTTTGCGAGCCTATGCCAACGGATTTTTAGATTGAGGAGGTTATCGCGAGGTGACAAAAGACTGACCAAAACGAAACCCAAAACGAATCAAAAGAAATTAAATAAGAAAAAAATTTTGCGAGCCTATGCCAACGGATTTTTAGATTGAGGAGGTTATCGCGAGGTGACAAAAGACTGACAAAAACGAAACCCAAAACGAATCAAATTAAATAAGAAAAAAATTTTATTATTTTTATGTTATATGTACATATATACATAATTAACAGCAATAATTTCCACCAATTTTATTATCATTTTAATTTTAATCCTTTTTATCCTTCGAATTTGGGGCTTGTGAATTTAATAAAAATCAGCTGTTTGCCAAAGCTGTTGAACTCTGCAAATTTTGTGTTCGTTTACCTCTTACGATATTTTTCTCTTGTGAGAGGATAGGTGACATTTTTCTCCAACACCTGGCGGTTGGAGGCTGCTGAGTAAATGCTGTTGGAGAAAGTACGCGAACAAAGCTAATGTCTGCATTAATACATAATGAATGCATTAATTTTCATGTATGTGTTGTAAGTATTAAAACTTGTTGACTTCGACTTTTGGGGAAATTTAGATAATAATATTAGAATTGTTAAAGAAAATGCAATGCAGTTTTCTACTAGCCATGGGTAATGGCGCAATTTTTTTGGCGCTGATACAATAACACCAGCGCCAACCGTGGCGCCGCGCACTGTTCTGGCGCAATAACACCTTTAGCGCAATTGCCATGGAATAACGGATAAATAACACTTGTTCGCTTCTTACTATTTACCATCCCCGTTTTATTTCTTTTGGCGCAAAATTAATTTTAATTTTCATAATCAATTGGAAACATATTCCGTATATTTGTGAAAATATGCCGGAAATTAGTCACTTACATCACTATCAAGCATACATAATTGTGACGGTGTCATATACGCTGTGCTGTTATTGGCTTTGTGGTGGTGCCATTTTACACTAACGCTATATTGGTGCTGGTGTTAGCGCACGAAATTGAGTCGGTTTTATATTGCAAAATTGAGTTGGCGTAATATTGAGTTGGCGCTATATTGGGTTGGCGCTATATTGAGTTGGCGCTTTTCCCAAATCGGAGTTAGCGCAATAACGCCATGGTTGGTGTTAGCGCAATTGCGTCGCGCAGCGCAGTGTTAAGCTTAAATTAGTTATGCATTAACTTTATTTCCATATTAGTAACAGTATCGGTATTAATTTGGTCGATTATTGGTGCAGTAACAGTAAACAGCTGAACAGTGATCATAGCCCAATAAAGGTGACCATAGCAATAGAGTCGCTCTTCTTCTTTTGGTTTTTTTAGGTTGCGAAATTATCATATTTTGTATTAATGCTAATTGCGTGTTCTCTTTTGATTGCTACGACCATATTAGGTGTACTCGCGTACTTTTTCCAGCAGCTTTTCTCTGTTTGCCTCTATCACTCTCTATCTAGCCAAATATCATTCTTCCTCTCACAAGAGAAAAATATCCAAAAAAGTAAAAAAATTAAAATCTATTCAAATCTTGCAGGAAAGATGAACAGCTGATCAAATTAAAATTATGGGAATTAACAAAATATATACAAATCCTATATTTACAAAAATTTATACGAAATTTGTATTACTTTAGCTTAGTTTCAGCTGTAGATTATGCCTGCATTGTATTTTACTAATAAAGAAACATGTATGTATGTATATAAATGCGGAGCTGTGGCTGCCTGCTGGCATTGCATATTGACATACATACATACATACATACATATAAGTTAGCAGAGGGTAACCGGCGGACTTCATACATTAAGCAACAAACCTACAATGCTGCTGTTATCATCCGACATTTAGCTCAAGTACAGATGCAGACATAATCAAATGTTATTTATTTACATCTTTCATAAGTAATTCGTCCATATTTAACTTTTTTAATTTTGAATTTCAATTTTGCAATTTTCGCAAATTACAAACATATGTTTTTTCATCAGCTGTTTTGCTGCTGGACAAATGTGATGGAAAAAATTTGTCCTGCAGAATTTTGCAGCCTCTCACAAAAATAAACGTCACTTTGCTCTCTCATTTCCATCACTTCTGCAATTTTTTTGCATAAAAAAATGGAAAAAGCGGATATTTGTTGCAAAAATGTAATAAATTGCAACAGATTGCTGTACGCGAATACAACTATTATTATTGGGTCATGACAGTGAACAACTGAAACAAACAATCGATCAGCTGGTTAGCGTTACGGCTGAAAACCAAAATTCATTTGGTTGTTACCGATAGCGTTACCGACTAGCGAATCACTAATCAAATACATTGTTTCCCATAAAAGCCCGTCTCCACATAACTCGTTTCACCAACAAAACATCTAGCAAAACATCTCGCTAAATAACCCGTCTCCACGTGGCTGATCGTGATTCAGTTTAACATTTCTCTTTCTTGCTCTTCTTAAATGTTTGTATGTTTGCTTATTTTTGCGTTTTTGTTTTGGTCTGTGTGAGATTTCGATAGATTTTCGATACCAAATTAGAGATGGCATCGATATCATCGAGGTTGGCAAGATGATTCAGAATGAAACAGTGTTTCAATCTTCACTCGCTCTCAGAAATTTGTATGGAAATTAGCGAGATTCGGCACTGGTTTCCGTGTCGAACCGAGATTGAGAGAGAAAATGCAGAAAAAAAGAGCGAAACACGTTTTGTGGAGACATGGTATAAGGTTGGTTGATCAGCTGTTTTATAACGATACTGTTACTGCATAACTAATTTGAGCTTTAGCCCAATAACACCAGAGTTGGAGCCAGCGCAATTGCGCGGCGCAGCGCAGTGTTACCCATCATAGTGTATAGCATACAGTAATAGCTTTTGTTGAGTGTAGGAAAGCCTATGAGTTGCAGGAAATTTACCACAAAAGAGCGAGAGTATCAGAGGATGTGAGCGAGAAAGAAGACTAGCTATTTGTAGGAATCCGCACACAGAATTTGTGTGGGTACTTTCCTAAAATGTGTCAAAATCTCTGAAGAAGAGGAAGAAATTGTAAACAGTGTTGCCACAGCCTCAAAAAATTTCGTATCACAATTGATACATTTATGGTTTTTTTGGTATCACCGAAAAATGTTTGAAAAAAAAAATTAAAATTAATAAAATATGCTGCTTTTGGGTTCTAACACCGAAAAATTTTTGAGAAAAAAATTAAAATTAATAAAGTAAGCTACTTTCGTGGTTTTAACGATATCGTTTTTTTAATATAAAAAAATAAAGATAATACTTAAATTTCACATGCAAATAAATATGAATACGTTGGTACTGTACCGAGTAATATAAAAGTTCTATAAAATGAAATGGGTCAAACGAGCTGGGTGATCTAGTTGCCAGAGCTGATTTTGGAATTGAATTGGAGTCATTTAATCAGTTCTAAAATATTTGTCGCGCTGCCCTCCTTTAAGTCAAAATGCCTGCTATGGGCAGTGGTCCTACCAAAAGTTTGATAAAATAAAATTTGTTCTAAGCCAAAATAAAAATTATCTACTTATCATTCATATATAATTGCGCTTAGGTGTTTTTTTTTTTGATAAATTTAAGTACTCCCTCATGAAGACGATGAAGGTGGTCCACGAAAGATTACTGTGGATGGGTACGTAGATTTTGCCCCAGAAAGAGGATTATGTGGTCCTTTCAATCAGTTATGCACCAAAATAAATGTATTTTGAAAAAACAAATATTTATATTTCGAAAACTATCGGCCTCCGGACTGTTCCGACTTCAGATATAGGATCGGAGGACGGTTCAACGCCCCTTTTATAAACGGTTTTGACGCCCCCCCTGGATCGGTAAAGGAAAGCGTGACCACGAAAAAAAAATCATGAAGGCATTAATTTGTGATACCAACCAATTTTTGAGGTTGTGGCAACACTGTTCCTAAGCGTCATTTTTGACACTAAATAGCATTTCGCACAAATGCGTTTGTTGAACTTTTGCCTTCATCTTCAGTTTGACATAAAATAGCATTCTACCCAAAATCTCACCAAACAGACCTAGTGAAATGGCTCTGGGATGCGTAGTCGAAATTCGATAAAAAAAAAGACGATATGTCATCGGCAAATGTCAAAATCGGGGACAGATTGGTATGGCGGCCGGGATGTGGTTGTTGTAAGAAAAGGGACCATAATGACATGGTCGTAGCAATCAAGACAGAAACGCAATTCCGGAATTGGGAATTGAAAAAACCAATTCATAATTCCGAAAAGAAATTAAGGCTGAGTTCCTAAAACGCAATTCCCGGAGAGAGCGTAAACGCCAGCTATTCCACGAATAACATGTGCAAGAATGTAAAATCAACAACCTACAAAACAGAAAGAAGAAGAGCAACTTATATTGCATTCACAATCGTCATTGGGCCATAACAACAACTTCAAAATCAGGTGAGCACAGCTGTTCGACCTTTTTAAGAGCGCTTTCACATTACTCGGTCCGGTATCGGATCGACATTTTTGGTTTTTACCGAAAGTATACCGAAACCTTACTGACCACATGTATTTCAATTGGCACTTTCACATTAGTGTTGCATACATGAAATCGGAGCGGATTAATTTCGGTATACCGCAACGCGGTAAGACCGGTCAGTAAAATTTGAGGAATTACTGCATACATTTTCCCGGCGTGATAAAAGAAGAACAACAAAGTCAGTAAAAAACTTGTTTCGGTAATAAATGTAGCAAGTTATAATGTCCTCGTCTTCGCTAGAAGACATTATTGTAATTATTGAGTGATTTGTTGAAGTTAAAAATTTTGTTTTGCAAATTTCGGTGTATGTTTTCCTATTTTCTGCCGATTACGCACCGAAAGTATTCCCACAAGTGTGAAAAACACAGCAACGCGGAATCGTTTCGGTAAGCTGAAAATACCGAGCAAAAAATGTCGATCCGATGTCGTACCGAGTAATGTGAAAAGGCCCTAACACACATCCCAGAGTGAAGTTACTGTTCTCCGTACACATATTAATAAAAGCCAAGAATTTGCTTTTGCTTAAGATATCTGATTTTTTACTCAAATTTTGAAATTTGGTTCATACAAATTAATGTCAAATTTCTGAAATTTTGAGTAAAAGCATTTGCTTGGATTTTATTAATATGGCCCAATGTTATCCATGCCTAGTGCTGGAAAAACATCGATGTTTACGAGTATCGATATTTTCGATATTTTTTAGAAAAAACATCGATATTATCGATATATCGACCTTTATATTAGAGCGCTAGATACCCGGGTATCAAACAATTCGAAAAGATCGAATTTGTCTGAGGCTCGTTTGTTGTTCAAATGCCCGTACAAACATTCGAGCTTACAGACAAAAAAATTTGTATCAGGAAAACAAAAATAAAAAAATACCAATGAAGACAACAAAAAAAAATAAACAAACGAAAAATACAAACTTCAAATGCCCGTGCAAACATACGGGTAATAAACAAACAAACAAGTGTTCGAGAATTTGAACAGCATTTGTTCGGGCTACTCGAAAATGTTCAAAAAAAAATCGAGAGCTCTACTTTATATAAACCTTAATTTAACATATCTATATATAACAGCTTCATTTTTCGAAATGTCTGCATTCATTATTGTGCCCTGAATTGAACGAGAGTGACAGTCATTTATATTACTATAAAAATTAACTAAATAAACATTTAAACTAAATATTTCAATTTATTATCAACAGAAATCTTTTTTTTAAAAGGGATTTCAATAATCAAAAAAAAAAAACAAAAAAGGTAAATTCTGTTCCAGCCAGAAAGAGTAGGTATCAATTACAATGGTTCACTGAAATATTTCGCATTTAAGTTATTTAAAAAACAATGTTAAAGACTAAAAGGTTTGAAATAGACAAATTAATAACGCATTCTCAATACCTTTTACACTCAGAGAAAATAAATCAAAAATAAAATTTTTATTTTTATAATGCACGTTTTCAACCAAGTCATTTTATTTTAGAAATGAATTTTTTAAATTAAAAATGAAATTTTTGGAATTAAAATGTATTTGGGATTTAAAAAGAAAATGTTTAAATTAAAAATAAAAGTGAATGGAAAAAACATAAGTTTTTGGTTCAAAATCTCATAGTACTTAAAATAGAAATAAAAATTTTTTAATTTAAAATGTTTTTTCTTGATTTTGTAATTCTACAATGAACATTAAAAAAAAAAAATGTTCGTATTTACACTACTTTTACACACAGGAATTTCTACATAGGAATCAAATTTTAAAAAAATCTGCAAATTTGGGGAATTACCCACAAAACGACAATGCTGCCTTTTACCAGCTTCTTTCCGCGTTTATCAGTGATGGATCCATGACCGTCGATATATCGAATATCGGAAAAAAATATCGATATATCGAAAAAGTTCAAAAACATCGATGAATCGATATTATATCGATATCGCTTCCAGCACTACCCATGCCTATTACTTTGACAGATTCAACACGTGCAGTTTATTAGTGGAATTTTTAAGTTTTCTCCCGCGAATATTTAGCACAGAATTGCAGAAAATATAGATAAAATTGGCTAAAGAAAATGTTCATGCAGTCCACTCATTAAGGCGATGGTTTGTATTCCACCAACAATAAATTAAAACAACGTCACAGCCAAACAGCATTGCACAAAGTATCCACACCTGATAATTCAGGTGCGGGGCGTGATAGAATAGATAGGGATTAAAAAAAGTATAACAATGGATTTTGATGAACTTGATAAGCTTAAATTACAATATTTAGCTGGTGCTAATCTGGTTGAGCATACACCGCTCTATGCGCCAGGTGGAGAGTAAGTGCCGAAAAGGGGAAATAAAGTGATATCAATTATTTCTCAAGCCTTTCCCACATTTCAGGTTTCTTTTTATACGTTCCAAAGATGTTGTATATGTGTATTCTACAGCAACCGGCGTGCTGGCGCGCAGGCTTAGCGGAGCAACTAATTCCTCCCCTCTTGTTTCCATGGAATTAGAATTGCGCGATCCTGAAGTGTTGGTAGCATGCACAGCCGATGGTGAAGTGCTGCGTTGGTTCTGGCAAAATGGACGACTGCAACAGAAACTAGATTTGAAATTGTTCGAAACTGAAAAAGTTTTAACCTTCAATTTGATAAACTTTTATGGTAACTCAAAGACGGCTTGTGCATTTGTAACCATACGTTGTACGTATGCGGAAGAAGTTCAGTGGGGTGTGGTGGATACAACCAGCGCAGAGCGTTTAAACGTTCCCTGCAAATTGATATTGGGGTGAGTTTGAAAATGAAATGAATCCATACAAAAGTATTGTTATATTAATTAATAATGTTTACCTCTTTTTCTATACAGTTATCACGATCCACTTGTTGCTGCAGATACAAAAAAATTTAAATATTTAGCCATAACGCAAGGGTGTAATATAATTTTCCTTAACTATAAATCGTGGGCATGGAAAAGGTTCGTACTATTATAGAATACAATTTGTGTGTTCTACAAATTTAATCCTATTGTTTAGATTATTTAATGCTAATCGTGTTCCTATAACTGTTGTGCGTACACATCCGCTAGAGGAGTCGGTTTGTACTGGCGATGAAACTGGTAAAATTTTTCTATGGCGTGAATTTATGGATCATAGTACAGTAAAAACCGTAAGTTATCCAAAAACAAAGGCATTGTATTAATTTTAATAATCACAATTCACTCACTTTAGACTCTTTACCATTGGCATCACACCGCCGTCACAAGCATAGCTTTCTCGCCCAGCGGCACCAGCTTCTTTAGTAGCGGTCATGAAGCAGTACTCGTTTATTGGAATATTAAACGTGCCAATTT
Organism: Urophora cardui; assembly: GCA_960531455.1. NCBI lineage: Eukaryota > Metazoa > Arthropoda > Insecta > Diptera > Tephritidae > Urophora > Urophora cardui. The sequence continues at coordinate 1,226,025 of OY482674.1, read as the reverse complement.
ACGAAATTACTTGCCACGCATAGGCGCCGTTATATGTCAAGTGTGCGTCAACGACAGCAATTCACAAATAGCTTTGTGCACCGCTGATAATGGTGTACAATTTGTTGGCACCGATAATGTGGTATCAAACACTTTGCAAGAATTCACTTTTATCGAAGATGACAAAACGGGCGATGACAAATTCCCTGTGGGTTTACGTTTAAATCCACGTACAAATACCTTGGTGTTGAATGGCAAACATGGACATTTACAATTTTACTCTGTTTATACGAAGACTATGTTGTATAATGTAAGTGGTGGTGTTGTGGGTGTGTATGTGAAATACCCTTTAATTAAATAGCAGATATTTTTAAATAAATTTCTAAATGTTTCTTTTTTAGATGGATATTGTGCTGCAAAATCGCTTGTCTATGGAGACCGATAAGGTTTTGTATAATATACGCGTAACAAAGGCCGCATTCAATATTGATTGGATGGCTACGGGTGAGGTATTTGACGATAAGGAGCATTTGCCAGAGTTGCGTTTGAAATTCTGGAAATACGATGAGGCCGCAAAAAAGTGTGTATTGCTACATAACACTATTTTTATATAAAAGACTGAAATCACCTTTTTTCTTCTAATTTTCAGCTACACCTTAAACACCAACGTCGAGCTACCACACGAAGGCGGTTTCAAAGCCATCGAATTCTCAAATGCCAATCATGTTGGTAATCTACTTTGCGCCACCGTTGGTCACGATAATATCATAAAAATGTGGTCGCTCGAGGAATCAGATAATATTTACAAAACAGGCAAAGTATGGTATTGCATCGCCCAAACTAGCTACGCTGACCTCTGCGTAGAGTCCATTTCATTCTCACAAGATGGTTCTGTGTTAGCTGCCGGCTATGGCAATACGCTCTGCATTTATAGAGCGGACAATTTGAAATTGAAAGCTGCACTGACTCCACCCACCGGTTTTGATGGCGTTGTGCCGCGCATACAAGTAAGCTTGCAAGACAAGAAGAGCCAACAATCGTTGCTGAAAGCAGACTTTACACCGGAGAAGCGAAAAAACTGGATGAAACTGTTTAACGATTTCATTGACAAGAAAGATGAGACGCTCATCAAAGAACTGGACAAATTTGCTGAAAAATGTGAGAACCTCGATTTCGCCCCCGAAGAAATCTCTCCACAGGAAATTGATGATGAGACTAAAAAGAAGTTGTACATAAAAATAATGGATATGCATCAATTGAGTTTCTATCACAAAGTGCTGCTTTTCCAAAGACTTGGCATACGCTTGAATGTGCATCAGCAAGGTCGAGAACGCGTGATGGCCTATTTGTATGACACCATCGTGCCGGAGGGCCAACGCGAGCGACTGTGTAAAATGCAGGAGGAGTTAAAACACACCAATGCAAGGGAACGTTATAAAGCAAAATGGCGTTTGTATGAATATGAAAAGAAACTGAAGCGCTATGAGGAGGAAATGCATGAAAAACTCATACCACTCATGGAAGTGCTCGGCTTTGGTGATAGCAAAATCGAAACAGCGCAAGCAGCTGCGAATGACCTTAGAGTACAAAATGGGCCATCCACAGCAAATGATTCGATGAAGGTGAAAAATAGAGCGAAAGTGAAAGCGCAGGGGGATGAGGAGAAGGAGGAGGAGAAAGGAAGTGCATCAAGCCCAAAACTGCTGGCAGATTTAGCACAAATTAAGCCAGCCACAGCACAAATAACAAAGGTGCAATTTGCAGCTGGCGAATGGGCACATTTGGTAATTATAATCACTAATATACTACTCTATAGAGTCTATACCCAGACCATTTATTATTATTAAAAAATACAAAAAAAAAAAAATTAACCATTACCATTAAGATGAATTTAACACTTCTGGCGTGTATAGAAAAATCATGAATCTCAATATATTTAATTTATTTATTCTGTTTCTCTCTCTCACACAGGTAATCGTTTGCACCGAACGACGCGTTTTAATTTACAATTTACTTACATTACGTATACAAGCCGCCTGCAAGCTTTCCGTCCAACATTTAGCCTTTGATCCAATAAGCAATTTAGTTGCCGCTTTCACCAAATACAATGAATGTGAGTGTAGCACCACACAAATGTTTAATATAATTCCTCTCTTTTTTCTTTACTAATATTTTTATTAAATTACCTACTATTTTTAGTACACGTATTTCAACCAAATGTACCGCTTCCAATTTATCAACGTCGCAATTTGCCCCCTTTGCATGGTGCCGCTTGGCTGCCTCGGCGTCATCCCAAAAATCGCTCGATTAATGTTGATTGGCAGGCACAATCGACGCTGTACTTTTTAACCCAACAACAGGTGAGTTGGATGTGCACATAGATAGAGCTTTCCATGAATACTTGGGTGCGTTAAGTGACACCTGCTGATAGACGAATTAGAAAATTAGTAGAATTAGTCATGGAGCTTGTTCGCTTTAAAATTTCGTTATGTATTTTGTCGTAAAATTTCATTTGATTTTTGTTATTTTAGGAAATCTACTATTTGGGCATACCAGATAGCGTCGATGATGATGCGCCACCCCCAATTACTATCAGTAGTTCTACTAATCAAGCATTGCAATATAGCACATTTGGCACTTTTGCCACGCAACAGCATTCCGAAATGCAAGGCAGTAGCACAAGACAACCGATCGGTCCATTGGTTATAGGAAATACGCGTAAAATGGCTGTGAAATCGGTAAGTGAATTGAATTTTATTATTTTTTTTAACACGCTTTTATTAGTTTCACCTGTATGTATGTATGTATTTATGTAAACATGTTACGTATACGCAGTGTAGTTCACTGTACGTTTGCTTTTACGCATTTATGTAGCCGAGTCCTTTTGCATTGCATAAGTTAACGCAAAAGCGTGTGTATTCATACACTGAATGGGAGTTTTTCAGTGTGAGATGTACTTATTATTGTGCTTGGTAAATTTAATTAAGTGTTATGAAGTAAACAATAAATTAAATCTATAATTGAAATATAGGTACATATGTAGTGTTTGTTAAGTCGGATGAAATAAATTGTACCACGTTTTAACTTACAAACTACTTTATTAAATAATAATCAATTAGTGGACGTTTTTCTATCTTATTCAAATTGCGAATGACCATTCATAATGAAATGAAGGAAAACAATATTGCCAACTTAAATCTAAATATCAAGGTTGCCATATGACATTAAACATAAAATGCGTCGCTTCGACTTCCACATCAATGTGCGATTGTGGTAGCTACACATATATAAACATTCGCTTAGTCAGTTACATTATGTGTGACGTGTTTTTCTTAAGAAGTCTCGGGAGACTTACATCGCATTACGCAACCTGACTCCATAAAATTGCTCAATTTGTAGATAATGGCGCCCTTTTACTTAGTTAGAAGTCAATATTCGATGAAATTAGCAGACAAACTAAATTTGTAGATCTACATTTATATAAATTCGAGCATCAGCGAAATAAGAAATTACTTCTTGGTCTAAGCAGCTCAGCTGAAAAAGCATAAGATTTATGCGTTTTGAGGATGTAGAATATTTTGTGTTCTTTAACACACTCAAGCCACTCGCTATACAATTTTCTCAAAAGGCTCTTTTTTAAACCTTTATTCTGCTTGTTTTTAATTAGAGCTCATTAGTGTTGTGCAGACATGTAGGCCATAGCACTTTTGTGTGGAGTCGATTCACGCATAAAGGCGAACCATTGTAGTGGAAATCACTCTGCGCTCTCAGACACAATTTTTCTCTTTTTAACACGCTTTTATTAGCTTCACCTGTATGTATGTATGTATGTAACTTCATCCCATCCTAAAAGTTGCAACAACGAATTTTCGTCGGACGCGGCGTTCTGTCAAACGATATATATGAGAATGAACAGAACGAAAACGCTGCTGAAAATAGGCCCGACGAATATTCTTCAAAATGGACTTATTTCTAATTTGGACGCTAGCGCCTGTCAAATAAATTATTTGGAACTTGATAAAAACATATCGCACCCTAAATCAAAAAGCGGCACAACTCAAAATCGGGTTTTTTTCATAAACGGGTATGCGGAACATATCTCTAGCGATTGCCAAAAAAAAACTTTTGAATAACTGTCTCTTTCGACCAAAAATAACCATTATACCTGGCCCTTTGCCATACAATTGCTTGTATTGAAAAAAAGTTTTTTGGCTCTCCTGAAAGTTTTTGAATTTTGAGTTGTGCCACTTTTTGATTTAGGGTGCGATATGATAAAACAAAAATAAACGTTTTTTGATGTCGAAAAATTTAAAATATGGACAGAAGAGTCAATGGAAGAAGTAAGGGAACATCGTAATTATAAAAATATGCATATGGCAATTTCTCTTTGATTCTGTTTTACTGGGCGATATTCGCAAACAAATGTCATCGCCGCAACATGCGAAAACACGTCAGGCGATTGATTCTGCTTAAAGCTTATAAATATTTTTTCTAAGCCTTATTCGCCATGGGAAATCGGTGTTTGGGCGTGCACAATTACGTGCGCTCGCAGCACATTGTGCTCTCCGTCCTTGCTGGTAAAACTTAATTTTCTCTTTATTTGACCGAAATCTTATACCCCTTTTATTTGCTGAAATTCCTTAGACCACGTTTTGGAGGGATATCTTACCGTTTTATGTGTGTTTTCATGCCAGTAAAAATAGTTTGATTTGTTTGTTTTTTTTTCGCTATTTTATTTAAAATTTTATCAAAACCTAAAAAATATTTAAAAAATTTGCATACAAAATTGCAAATAACTTATTAATATATGTACATACATATTTAGGTATGTATGTACGAATATTCCTAAGGATGTATGCACTTATGTACATACATACATATGTATGTATGAAGTACATTTGGCTTTAGTACCTACATATATGTACATATGTATGTATTCCTCGAACTTATGTGTATTATTAAAACTATCAATGCTACATTATTTAAGTATTACTAATGATAAATGACTTTGTTTTTAATTTTTTAATATAAAAAATAATAATGAGTGCAATGTAAGAAAACTTCTTTTTTCTTTTGTTTTCTTTTTTTTTTTTTTTGAGAACATAACTGTGGCCACAAGCAGCGTTGCGTGATTCGAATCCATTTTGATTTAAAATCAACTTTCAAATAAAGAATCAACTTGATTCGTGATTCAAACTATTTTCAAATCAAAGATAATTTTTATTTGTGATTCATTTCTCAAAAGAATCAAAAATACCCTCTGATTGGTGATTCAAACTGTTTTCAAATCAAAGATAAATTTGATTTGTGATTCTTTTCTCAAAAGAATCAAAAATACCCTTTGATTCGTGATTCAAACCATTTTCAAATCAAAGATAAATTTGATTTGTGATTCATTTCTCAAAAGAATCAAAAATCTTTTTTGATTCTTGATTCAAAAAATATCTTTGATTCGAATCAAATTTTTGATTCGAATCAAAAATTTTATTCGAATCAAAAATTTTATTCGAATCAAAAATTTTATTCGAATCAAAAATTTTATTCGAATCAAAAATTTTATTCGAATCAAAAATTTTATTCGAATCAAAAATTTTATTCGAATCAAAAATTTATTTAGAATCAAAAATACTGTAGCATATCAGAAATATTCAAGTACATTCTCGGTAACTTAAAACACAAAAATGTATAAAATGCACCAAAAGTGCAACAACAGCCAAATTGTATGCTGACGCCAAATATGTACATATGTATGTACATATATACATATTTCTGATTGTCGTATTTACGTTTGTGCTACGCCGTACGTACATACATACATACATACATATGTATGTGCATAGGCACTTGGGTGCATACCCTGCAAAAATCATTGGATTATATGCTCCATTTGTGGTAAGTTGGAGTACTTTCAAAGTGACCACTAACATAGCCCAAACGACCGATTCATGTATCTGCATCGGTTCGTAGTTAGCCGAACATAACAAAAACCAAATTTTTATCGCGACGAAGACGATATGTGTATCCATACATAGCTACATACATACATATGTTTGAATGTATACACGTCATTCGTCGTCGTCGCGATAAACATTTGGTTTTTGTTGTTATGTTCGGCTAACTGTTAGGTACTCCATCAATTAATCCAATGTAGGTACTACATGGATTAATGTGATTGTTATGCGGGACTGGAGTATATACTCCATTGCAATGACATGCAATGTTAAATGGACCATATTTTTTGTATGAAATGTGGCAAGTTATGGAGTAATCGGTTGGTCCATAGCGAGCACTCCATGGATTAACGAATGGAGTACTCGGAATTTTTGCAGGGTATGCATACATACATATGTATTATATGTACATATGCCCTGCAAAATTCATTGGATTATATGCTCCATTTGTGGTAAGTTGGAGTACTTTCAAAGTGACCACTAACATAGCCCAAGCGACCGATTCGTGTATCTGCATCGGTTCGTAGTTAGCCGAACATATATATGTACATATCTACATAGAAGTAAGAATTAGAGTAGATATACATGTATTATAGTAAATAAGTAGTGTGTACATAAGAAATTTTGTGTATAGGTACTTAAATAAGAATCAATTTTACCAATAAATTCCCTGATTGAATTGCTGTTCGTAAAGCAATACAACAAACCACTTTCGTTTAATTTGAACGGGTTTAAAATATACATATGTATGTATGTACCTATAGTGAATCCTAAATATATTTCAAATAAAAGATACTTTTAGTACGAGATCATTTTGGGTAAATGCATTATTATTATTTATTTTTAAATTCTGTTATTTTGTTCTTTTATTGGGTTCATTCAATGTATGTAAAATATATAAATTATAAGTACATAAGTAAGTACATATGTGTGGAGAAGTCAGGAGGTAAGTGTTGGTCCCCATGCGAAAAACAAAGTTATAAAAGTCCGCCCCTAAATTTTAAGCTAATGTTGAGAGGGTTAAGGAACAAAAAATTTTTTTTTTGATTCCGCGAAATGTCGCCAAATTTTTTTTTTTATTGTAGCTTTGTTATTTGACATCCGATTTTTAAAATTGATACGTCATTATTTTGGTATTTTGAAGCTCTATATTTCCTTCGAATGTCCTTTTGAACTCTGAGGATGTTTTCTCATAGTTGGGTGTCAAATAACAATGTTACAATAAAAAAAAAAAACAATTTTGGCGGCATTTCGCGGAATCAAAAAAAAAATTTTTTGTTCCTTAACGATGCGCGCACTACAGATACACTTTCAACATTAAACCATGGTTCGGATATTCTCATTTAAGATTACTCATTTTCATTCATTTGTGAGAATTTTCACGAATATTTCTTCGTTCTTTTATCACGAGAGAGAAATGCAAAAAAATATGCTCCTCTCTCGCAAGAAGCGATCAAACAAAAAAATCCAGTTATTCCACTTGTGCGCGAAAAATAACAAAACAATATTTCTCCTTCCTTCCTTCCTTCCTTAATTGGCACGTAACCGTCTAGACTATTCTGGCGGAATCCAGTAGAGTGCGGCAATTGTTTCTGTTTCGTGCAGCATGGCGCCACTCACATGTGAGACAAACTGATCGCGAAAACTAACAAACCATTCGCGAAAACAATTTATCACGAACATTTTTCAGCTACGTTGTAGGGAAGGATATGCATACATACAAGCAGATTTTCGCAGTTGCCTTAGCCAGCCATTTGCGCGTACATATGTATGTATATTCCCACCAAAAAATCTAAGCCTTTTTAAGAATTAAAACCGCAGATTTTAAGGCTTCCGAAATCAGGCCTGAAAATTATAAAGGTAGCAAATTTGTATGGCGTAAGGCTTAAAATAAGGCTGATTTTCCTGTGTTGATATCATCACGCCATAAGGAGTACTCTCTCTCTGAGAGCACACCTTATTCCTAATGCTTATCCGCCATGCGAAATAAGGCCTAGATAATAAATAATGCCATGTTAAATGGACCATATTTTTTATATGAAATGTGGCAGGTTGAGGAGTACTCGGTTGGTCCATAGCGAGTACTCTATACACGCGTGCATGGAGTACTCGGTTTTTTTGCAGGGATTCTTTTGTATGCATACACCCAACCATAATTCATTCATCCTTTCATTCATTTATTCGTTATATATATGTATGTAAGTATATACATACATATGTATGCGCAAGTGCTTGGCTAAAGCAACTGCGAAAATCTGCTTGCATTTCCTCCCATACAACGCAGACGTTTGTTGAAATTTTAGATTTTTTGCATTTCAACTCGCGGGGGTGGTGGGATCACGTACTAAAGTATTTTTTATATGAAATAAAGTTTTGATTCAAAATAATTTTTTGATTCGAATCAAAAGTTTGATTCGAATCAAAAATTTTATTCGAATCAAAAATTTTATTCGAATCAAAAATTTTATTCGAATCAAAAATTTGATTCGAATCAAAAATTTTATTCGAATCAAAAATTTTATTCGAATCAAAAATTTGATTCGAATCAAAAATTTATTAAGAATCTTGATTCGAAATCAAGTTTGAATCAAGAATCAAAAAAGATTTTTGATTCTTTTGAGAAATGAATCACAAATCAATTTTATCTTTGATTTGAAAATAGTTTGAATCACGAATCAAAGGGTATTTCTGATTCTTTTGTGAAACGAATCACAAATAAAATTTATCTTTGATTTGAAAATAGTTTGAATCACGAATCAAAGGGTATTTCTGATTCTTTTTTGAAAGGAATCACAAATAAAATTTATCTTTGATTTGAAAATATTTTAAATCAAGAATCAGAAAATATTTTTGATTAGTGATTCAGTCAAATCAAAATCACGCAACCCTGGCCACAAGCAATAACCGCGTAAGTCGACTTAGGAAGATTTCGAGTTATTCTCCTTTTAAAACTCTATATTTCTGTAAAACCCCCATGCTTGTAACTCAATTCAATCAAAAGATATAATTAAAAACATTTAGGCTTAACTTACAATAGAGGTATATTAAACTTGCTATAACAGCCAAAGCAGATGTATATACTTAATCAAATTTCTTCATGACATTTTATTTTATTTACAAAATTTGATCGTAACATTGTGGATGGCTCACTGATTTTGCGTCCATTGTTTTTAATCGACTTTTATGATTTATTAAGAAACGCATTCGAATATAAAAACTAATTTATCTCGAAATCATATTTTTCGACTTAAGCGATTATTGCAAATTGCCACAGATATGTAAAGAGTATAAAAAATGCATTCGCCGTTCGGAGCCGGCATAAAACTGTAGGTCCACCCAATTAGTAGGAAAAACAAAAAGGAGCACACCTCGAATTGGGAGAGAAGCTCGGCCATAAAACTCGTCAGAGTTATAATAGCGCCATTGTATTATATTATATTATTATAAAACAGCTTTTGTGTACTTTAATCACAATCATATCAAAGGTCTCATTTATTTTGCTAAGACCTTTTCGAAATTAGAGCAAATCACTTATCTATAAAATACATATTTTTCTACAGTTCAATAATTGAGATAAATACATGTTTTTGCACCATTTCTTAGGGAAAGCTATTATGTACATATGTATCTATTATTGAAAATAGTTATGATTATGAGATCGCCGAACTTGAAATGCGACCTACAAAAAAGAATTGTTTCCTTATTGTTCAGTTCTCACTTTTTAGTTCCTAGTGTATACATACGTACATATTATATATCGTCGGTCTCCTGCCAGAAACACGAATGTGAAAATTTTTCTAAGTACGATGTCTGCCTTTTATCGGGTATATATTGATGTAATAACAATTAATATTGTTATAAATTCTTGTGTAAACATACATACATTATATGTACTGGAGACTGACGATATGTACATTATGGTGGCTCCCAAAAATCAAATAAACGATATTTTCAGACTCGCTCGAGCAATCAGTCACAGCATAGTCTAAAGTTTAGACTCTAAAATAGCGTATATAAAGTGTGGTCCATTTCCAGACGATTAAAGCGTGTCGCACATGGTTCAAAGTCAAGGACTAACCTACACATGAAGGCATTCCTCAACCATCTCCAATAGTGACCAAAATTTATCGCTGATATCTTTTTTTATAGTAGCCGTATTCGATTGGGCAAGAGTTGGAGACTTGCAAAAAAAAAACAACCACTGGTATAAAAACAAGTGAAAATTAAACGACCGTTCGTTAAAGTAAAGGAATTGGAAAAATGTTGTGTTTATTTGATGAAACTACTTCAACTTTTTATCGATAGATGTCTCCCCTATCTTCGAACACAGTTCGTTAAAGTACGTACAAAGAACGTATATTGTATTGTACAATATACGTTCTTTGGTACGGAATTGGAAAACATTTTCTAATGAACGGTATTGCGTGCGAAGATAGGGGAGACATCTATTGACAAAAATTTGAAACCATTTCACTTATTCATAATAGAAAAAATAGGCATAATCAGTAAAGATCAGTTTAATGAGTAGTTGGCATACTATCTAAAGGTCTCTTAAAGTCTCTAACATTTTGTATGGAAACTGTCAGCCAAGAGAGCAGAATCGAGTATAAGCGAGCAGAGAAGTGCCCAATAAAACACTCCTAGTATTGCCGACGTTGAGAGTTGGAGATTGAAAGTCAGTTGTAAAAGATGTCTTCGTGTATTTCAGAACCAGCCTAATTTGCATATGTATGTACATACATATGTATATATGTACGTATGAATACATTATTTATGTGCAAATCAGTCAATGCATAAACTCTTTTTTCTGCTGCTTGATATTTTTGAGTTTTTTTTTTGTTTTTGTTGTCATTGAATTAATCATTCGAATACGCTTTGCTAGACCCCATCTCTGCTTCTTCTTCCACTTCTTTCTCTCTAATATTTTGTATATCCAAATAGAAGTTATATTAGGTCCGTTCGGCGGCTGCAAATTGCCGCAATTTGCAGTCAAAGAAAAATATGTCTTGCTCTCCGAAAGAGAGAAACTTATGCAAATTTACTGGCATTTCAACGAACAGAAGTTTGTCAAAATTTGCAGCAAATCAGCTGTTCGCCTTTATTCACAAGTGAATAACAAAATTAAAGGGGAAACTTTCCAATAATGTCACACGCCCCCAAAAAAACGACTACCGGGTGGTAGGGGCAGGGCCGCCGAGAGAAAATCCGGGCCCGGGGTTAAAATAACTACGGGCCTCCATACTAAATGAACAAATTCTAAAAATCAAAATTCAATGAATATATATGTACATAGTTAAGAACTTTAATTTATTTATACATTAATACAGATCAAGTAAATATGTTTACATAGAAATATACATATTAGGGTGGGTCAAATGTATTGTTCAAAAGGCGCATCCAGTTTCATACTGGGTCATACTGAGTAATATTGTCCATGGGACCATAGGTCTGAATGAATTCTGTTTAAATACATATTGCTTTATTTGTATGAAATAAATTTCTTTAAATTGGAATACAAATATTTGTTGGTAGGAATTTGGTATATCAAAAGACTGATCCTGCTGAACGCTTTGTAGCGTCCGGAACGCAGTTTAAGTGGCTAAAACAGAGGCATTAAACTAAATTTCTGTCGCTAACATACTTTAATCATTAGCTGTGGCCTAAATCTTTCCTTTTATCATAAAACGATACAATATTTCGCGATATTTCTGCCTCAAAAGTTCAAAAAATCGTGCGAACATACCGTCCGAAACGCCCAGGAAATACCCATATCGCTGTATAAGAATTTGCATCATACCAAATTTTTCTGTTGCAAGAGAAAGCGAATTCAAATGTATGCTGCAAAGTCGACGCCAAAACCAACAATTCCTTAAGTGAGGTGCAGACACGTTAAGAGATTTATAAAATTTGTTGAAATTTAAAATGATTGCTATCTACGAAAGGTGATTAAAGGTGTTGTTTATTTTCTGTAAGCAAAAACTTGGATATCATTTTGAGATTCCCGGGCCCTCTAGGCGCCGGACGTACCTCGTTTTCGAGGAATTTATGGTTATAGTTTAGTAACTGCATATAAATTCGATATATAAAGAAAAAACTTTTGCGCAGAACACTTTTCTGCGTTGGCGGCCTTCGGCCGCGCTTATAAAAAATAACCCTGGGCTACGCCATCCGTCCGGACGTGTGCCCTAACCGTGGCTACCGCCACGGTGATGTCCGCTGCGTAGTACACCCTGTGAAGTCGCTATTAGTAACATTTTTAATAAAAGTGATTTTAACGCAATATTGTAAAATTTATTAAATATATTAGTAATATACGTGTTGTGACTAAAATAAAGAGTGAAATTTGTAAATGAGGAAATGGGGTTGTTATTGGTAAAAATTTAACAACTTTAACAAATTCCGGGAAAACTAGGTACTGATTCAGAACCTACTCCACCTCCCCTACAACCCAGTAAAAGTCGTTTTTCTCGGGGCGTGTGACATTATCGGAAAGCCAACCCAAATTAAAATTTTACGAAATGCTAAATGTGCAGTGTCCTATGTTCTACACAAAAGCAGTGTGGATTGGTCCAGGAATAAATCCAGAAAAGGAATTCTGCCGGCTGAGGGTTATCTTTTTAAAGTGCGGCCCAAGGGCGTCAACGGAATTAGTACGCAGTTTTGGTGTTTTGTTTGGTGTATTTTACAACTTTACCAACAAATACATATCTCATAAACTATAAGTTTCCGGCAAGTTTTTATTTCTGTTATGACATCTGTGAAAAAGTTTTTTTTCGGGGCGTGCGTCATTAATGGACAATTTTCCCATTTAAGTAGTATACTATCTCCTATTTGCGATTCAACAACGCAGAATCCCGAGAGTGCAGACGATGGTCCCACTGCGCTGTCATTAACATGTTTCCTTTCAGCTGGTACCTTATTAACAAATTAAATCATTTAAATAAACTTTATAAATTAAAATAATATAATTTTCTCACTTCATTTTCTATTGAATCAGATACATATATTCCCGATTTTCTTAGTTTTTTGACTTGAAATCACTTTCGACTTTTTTTTTAAATTGCAACCATATGATCGCAAATCATATGTTTTTTCAGTCTACTGAACTTTGCAATGACAAATTTTGTCAGTAAAACTTTGCAGCTTTCTTCTTCTTTGAACTGTCAAAATTGCGCTCTCTTCTGCAAATTTTGACTGAGTTTATGCCTCAAAAAACGCGAATTTGCAGTTTTTTCTGCAATTTGCAGCAATTTGCTGCCGGCGAACGGTCCTATTACTTCCGTTTTTATGGGTGTGTTTTCTTTAAAAATATCAATGTGAAAGAGAAGAGAAATGAATATCAAGGAAAAATTTTTGCCATTTCGTTTTGTCTGACATTCACACTTTTTAGTATACATACACAATTCCAATCAGCTTATCTACTGCGATATCCTTCTTTAGATAATTCTTGGTCAATGCATAAACTCTTTTTTCTGCTGCTTGATGTTTTTTAGTTTTTTTTTGTTTTTGTTGTCATTCGAATACGCTTTGCTAGACCCCATCTCTGCTTCTTCTTCCACTTCTTTCTCTTCCTCTTTTTTTCTATTTGTCCACCTCCCTCTCCACAAGCACATGAAAATGGCATATCCATCCCAAACAAAAGGAAAACCATCGCAATGTGATGGTTGTGTTGGGGGCTGCTAGGTGGTGGTACGTCTCCCACCAACCATTAACACCACTCATTTGACGTTGCCGGAACGTGGCGCCGTTGGCACATGCACATGACGACAGCGACGCATCATTAACAAATCATGTTTGAAGTAGCGCAAGCAATGCCATTGTGGTATTTTCGATAGTTGTTGTTGCTGTAAATATGCGAAAAAGAAAAGAAAAAACAACATAAACAAAGATTAGCATAAAAAAATTTTAAATTAATTCAATTGGATTTTATGTAATTGCATACATATGTATGTATGTATGGATGTGTGTGCGATTGCTAGACGCACGTCATGATTTGTTCCTCTATTTTGGTCTACACATTCTAAACAAAAAAATGCTGACTGCATTTCTGACTAGAATGTTCTTGTTATGCACAAAAAAAAAACATAAAATAAAACAAAACAAGTAAGGAAGCCTAAGTTCGAGTGGAATCGAACATTAGATACTCAGCTGTATGCTTTCATTGTTTGTTTGCGTTTGATGGAAACACGGTGTAGGTACTTTATATAAATCGAGTGCTGCATAAAGTGGGCGTAGCCACGCCCATTTTCTAAATTTTTATCAGTCATCCAACTAAGCTTATGAATATTATTCTTTGTGCAAAATTTCATCCCTTTATGAGTTACAAAGATGTCACGTTACAAATTCCCAAAGGGTGTTCCAGAAATATCTTTGTTAAAAAGTAGGCGTGGTCATAAACCGATTTCAATAAATTTTTGCGTGTCCATTAACACAAGTTATAAAAGTGTATAAACCAAGTTTCGTCATAATATCTCAATTATTTGTCGAGTTATGGGCTCCGAAATCTCGTTGATTCCTTTGTCTGAAAAGAGGCGGTGCCACGCCCATTTTCCGAAATTTTTCTATTTTTTGTTTCCGATCTATTTTAGAACTCATGCCACAAAATTTCAATGAATTATCTTTATATTTGACAAAGATATCGCTTAAAATGTTTTTATTAGGCCACTTTATAATACCCATATATATAAGTGGGCGTGGTCGTCAACCGATTTCGCTAAAATTTTGAACATGTATTACTACAAGTAGTGAAAGTGTATACACCAAGTTTCTTCTTGTGCAAAATCCTAACTTTTTTCATATATAAATCTACACATACCTTGAAATTATGGGAATTTGCGCGGTTTTCGGTGTAGCGCCATCCAGTTTTTATTTTTTTTTTTCAGTTTACTTACTCCAAAACATCTTATTTTCATATTCCTGTGCCGGAGGAAGGATCTGAGAAGGTTCAAAGAATCTCATACAAAAATCGCATCTAATTTACATACATACATTTCTCTGAAATATGACGTTTTTGAATAATTTTCTGAAATAGGGCGTTATTGAAGAAAATTCTGAAATAGGGCGTTTTTGAAACAACTTTTTAAATAGCCTGATCCTTTACTCAGGCGTTGATAAGTAGTTACATATCGTGCCGATTATTATAAAAAGCAATATTTGGGTGCCTTTGTTCAGCTGAATTTGCAAATGAAACTATTTTTAGTTGTCAGCAATACGAATTTGTTTGTTTCAAAAATAGTACGTAGCTAAAATTACTTTATTTCTGCTTATCAATTTGATTTTGCTTTCTCATTAGGTGTTACGCATACATACATATGTACATTCGGCATCCATATTTGAATTATTTTTGTCACCAAGCGATTTGAGATTAATGTTCCCTATAAAAGAAAATTGGGGTTGTGTCACTTTGAGGTTAAGGTTAAGCCCCGAAGCCTGGCGCTACACGCAGTCTCTTAAATTTGCAGCGAATACCTTTAGATCTGCGTATTGTTACACTTCAATCCACCTGCCTGTTATGCATATTGATTCCATCACACAATCCAAAACACTTACCCCATCAACTCTTGGCAGCGGTCCACATTGGCCGGCTGGCATCAGCGCAAATAAAATTAGTGTTACGATGGTAAAAATGTGGAACAATTTCAGCAGCATTTTATTTACACATTTTATTTGCAGTTGCGATTTATTTGTTTTTTTTTTTTTATATGTCAATTTTGTAGGAGTTTCGACCTCTTGCTACACAAAGAGTATGAATTACTCGCAGGTATTCCTTGCACACTTCAATATTCCGTATGAATTCTTATTCCTCAAGCATTTGCTTCTTTTCATTAATTCATTTGATGCTCCTTTTACAAGTTTGAACGTATTTTCTTTTTGTTCCACTTGTAATAACTTGAGATTTTCTTTCGACTGTTCAACTTTCAGCACCATTCACTTGCAACTTTTTATGATTTATGCTTCCTGATATTTTTGTTATTGTTTTTAAATACATACAATGTTTTTCTGCAAATGTTTTCTTTGTTGTTTTTCTCTACTCTTGTTTCGCGTTCCGCATACGCCACGTTGTACCGCGTTCTTTGGCGTTTTTCGTCTTCCGGTCTGTGTGTTCTGTTAAGCGCGAATGCCAAATTCAAATTATCGTTTATAGTGCTGCATACATTCCAATTTATATACGAGTAACGAAGTTCGTATTGTTTTGAACGACGATGTCAACGACGATAAGCAGCGGCGACGCCGAAACTACGACTGCCGTGATAAATACAATCGTTGTCATAGTTGCAGGCAGTGACCTACGCCTGCCTGCCTGCCTTTGGGTAAACTTATTAAATGGTTGCTAGGAGAGGTGGTGTGAGGGTGTGGTAAGATGGGGCACGTTCGTCTAAGCATGGCAATAGTTCAAATAATGCATTCGTATTGAGCTCCATTTACAGTTGAATATACCACTTATAATTCGTCGCTTCACTGCAACTTTAACTGTAAATGGAGCTCAAAACGAGACAAATAAGAAATTAAATTTGATTTATACCATGTCTCCACATAACGTGTTTCGCTCTTTTTTTCTCCATTTTCTCTCTCAATCTTGTTTCGACACGGAGACCAGTGCCGAAACTCGCCAATTTCCATACAAAATTTCTGAGAGCGAGTGAAGATTGAAACACTGTTTCATTCTGAATCATCTTGCCAACCTCGATTATATCGATATCTTCTCTAATTTTGTATCGAAAATCTATCGAAATCTCACACAGGCCAAAACAAAAACGCAAAAATAAGCAAACATTTAAGAAGAGCAAGAAAGAGAAATGTTAAACTGAATCACGATCAGCCACGTGGAGACGGGTTATTTAGCGAGATGTTTTGCTACATGTTTCTTTGGTGAAACAAGTTATGTGGAGACGGGCTTTTAGTTTATTTCATACAGAGACCAACTTTAACAGTTAACACTTATTTTCATTCCATTTCAGTCTGACGGAAACACAAAAATGGTGAGCGCAAAGTGTTTCCCACTGACTGAAACAGAAAACTCTTTCACTCAAAGTGTTTCTCACCGTGGGCAACCTCTCTCAACGATCTTTTTTCTGTTGCCATTTAAGAGTTATTTTTCAACACTCAAAAATATCCCTCAGCAAGTGACGGTTTCAATGAGACTTTTATTTTTTTCCGTCCTTTGATAACAGTTAAAAACAGAGGGATAAAGAAAAGTGTTGCTGAAAAATATGTTTGCATATGTAGATATGCATGTACGTTCGTGCGCATACGCATGTGTGCAAATGGAAGAAAATTTGTATTCGTAGTATTCGTAGTATCCCAGCAGTATTTATCAGCTGGAAAACAGCACATATTTCCTACTGAATATTCAGTAGAGATGTAGTTCTAAAATCTGAACTTTCCCTTTCGTTTTTATATAGAGGTGGCGTCGAAAATCAACTACCTAAAAACTTCCGAACGAGAAGGGAGAGTTTCTGTAGGAAAAAAGGCCTGAATACGCAGGGAGAACTTCCATAGCATATATTTCAGTACACCTGATGTCTTCACTGCGTGTTCAGTTATTTTTTCAGCAATGAATTTTGAACTTAGTTTCAGGGTATTTTTCATATTGAATATTCTACTGAATATGCACCTCCTTACCTCAAATACTGCTGGGATGACTGTATTTAAAATAAACAATTTTGTAACTTAGCAGGTATGGACAGGAATTTTATTTTGAATTATTTAGTTAATACATAATATGTATGTATATGTATTAAAATATACTTTGATGTTAGATTCGTTACTTACATATTTATGTACATATTAATATAGGTATTTAATTATAAAGGCATGTATCTGAATTTTTTTACATACTCTGCAGGAAGTTAGTAAGTAACTAGAGAACAGAATTTCTGGTTCAGAACTAGCGAAAATGTGTCAAAGAGGCACCAGTTCATTTGCCGTCGGCTTTGCATATTTCTGCAATTCTTATACATGCATACATATGTACATATGTATGTACTTACATACATATTAACATATCATAGTTAATCTTAGTAGTACGCAGGTACATACCTATGTCCATAACTATTTTATATTATTATTTTTAATAAAGTTGTCGTTGGCGACCTTTTATTTATAAATTATTTAATTTTTCCGGCTCTAGGTCTTAATTAAAACACATTATTGTTGTAATTTTGTTGCTTCCCACACCTCGGTGATCGGAGTTTAAAATTCCGCGTTCAAAAGAAAAGACGTGTAAAATAAATCCCTTGATAACGATCACCGAGGTGTGATTGAAATATATTGGGAAGCAACAAAATTACAACAATAATGTGTTTTAATTAAGACCTAGAGCCGGAAAAATTAAATAAATTATTTTTAATACTTAGAGTTCGGCTTTATTAAAAATAACGAATTTATAGTTTTGGTATTAAGATTGTACAGCCTCTCACTTAAAATTAAATAAAAGACGACTACCTAATCTATAAAAAGAAGTCGTTACATGTGTACATATGTATATGCAAAAAAATGTTAAACAAAAGATTCAATAATGTATAATAAACATGGAAAATTGCAATACCTGCTTTCCATTCCACCAGATCGCAGGCATACCGGCGTACCATTTAGTAGGTATAATTACAAACATACATACCTACATATGTGTGTACATATGCATTTCATATGTTCATCCTCAACGGAGTGGCACATGTACGTGCGCACGACACATACATGCACAAAAGACTTTTATTTTTTCTCTGCCCGAAATATCCGTCCTTGCGCGACAGATATTTTTCGCTGCTCAGCGAAAACCGTCGCTGTCCAACAGTGACGGAAAAAAATTGAAAATAAAGGTTTCCCACTGACGGAAACAGCTGGTCTGTAAACAATAACTGTTATCGGCGTTGCTCAAACTCAGCTAGCTTTACAATTTAATATGATTAAATCGAACTCTGTCAAGAATTGCGGTGGTAACTTGAAAGCAGCGAAAGTGATAGTCGATGTATGTATCTTAGGTAGGTAAACAAAAACAATCAAAAACAAGTAAGGAAGCCTAAGTTCGAGTGGAATCGAACATTAGATACTCAGCTGTATGGTTTCATTGTTTGTTTGCGTTTACACGGTGTATTTTATATAAAGCGAGTGCTGCATAAAGTAGGCGTAGCCACGCCCATTTTCAACATTTTTATCAGTCATCCAACTAAGCATATGAATATTATTCTTTGTGCAAAATTTCATTCCTTTATGACTTCTAATTGCAAAGATGTCACGTTACAAATTCCCAAAGGGTGTTCCAGAAATATCTTTGTTAAAAAGTAGGCGTGGTCATAAACCGATTTGAATAAATTTTTGTGTGTCTATTAGCACAAGTTATAAAAGTGTATAAACCAAGTTTCGTCTTAATGTCTCAATTATTTGTCGAGTTATGGGCTCCGAAATTTCGTATATTCCTTTGTCTAAAAAGAGGCGGTGCCACGCCCATTTTCCAAATTTTTATATTTTTTGTTTCCGGTCTATTGTGGAACTCATGCCACAAAATTTGAATGAATTATCTTTATATTTGACAAAGATATCGCTTAAAATATTTTTATTAGGCCCCTTTATAGTTCCCATATATAAAAGTGGGCGTGGTCGCCAACCGATTTCGCTAAAATTTTGAACATGTATTACCACAACCAATAAAAGTGTACACACCTAGTTTCGTCATTATATTTAAATTATTTGTCGAGTTATGGGCTCAGAAATCTCGTATATTCCTGCTTTTAAAAAGAGGCGGTGCCACGCCCATTTTCCAAAATTTTTATGCTTTTCGTTTTATATCCGCAGTTGGACTCCTTCCATAAAATTTCAATGATATACCTTTATATTTGACAGAGATATCGCTTAAAATGTTTTTATTAGGTCACTTTATAATACCCATATATAAAAGTGGGCGTGGTCGTTAACAGATTTTGGCAATTTTTCGTCCAAACATTTGCCTAAGTAAGTATATCACGCCTACCAAATTTCATCGATATATCTTCAACGGTTTCTGAGATATGACATATAAAACTTTCAATGTTTGGCCCTTAATAAGTGGGCGTGGCACCGCCCATTTTTCAAAATCTCACCAAATTTCTTCATAAGGGCCTGAGCTCCACACGTGGGTGAAATTTTATCACTCTAGCTCTATTAGTGACTGAGATACAAAATTTCCGATTTTTACTATATAGGGGAAGTGGGCGTGGTCATGGTCCGATTTCGCCCATTTTCAATACCATCCGTTCCAGTCTTGATACCAACTTGCATTCCAAATTTCATCAAAATATTTCAATTTTTGCGCGAGTTATCGTGCGTACAGACAGACAGACGGACGGACAGACGGACAGACGGACGGACATGGCTCAATCGATTTCTTTTTTCACCCTGATCAATTTTATATATATAAGTCAATATATATCTCGATTATTTTATGGTGTTACAATCCACCGTTATGTGATTAAAACTATAATACTCTGTGTACTAGTACAGCTGAGTATAACAAGTAAGAGCCCGGGTGTCTTCGGCCGTACCGAAGACTTCATACCTTTCATGAATGGGGAAATGAAAAGTTGCATAGTCTCAAATTGTTTAATTTATACTTTGAATTCTGTTTGTTATTTATGCAAAGATTCACTAGAAAAAAAGTTTCATGATTTAAATGGAGAATTTATACCCAAAATGTCCGTATCTGAACAATCGGTTGTATGGGAGCTATATATTATATTGGTCCGATCTTGAAAATTTTCTGTAACATTATTAAGGTCAATATGAGTACAAATACTACAAATTTTCATGTCCTTACCTCTTTATATGGAGAAATTATACCCCGTGTTTGTTTATCTGAACAATCGGTTGTATGGCAGCTATATGTTATAGTGGTCCGATTCGGCCGATTCCGACAAATGATCAGCTTCTCCTAAATACAAAATCACATTCCGAATTTCAAGCAGATATCTCAAAAACTGAGGGACTAGTTTGTGATCAAACAGACAGACAGACAGACAGACAGACAGACAGACAGACGGACATGGCTTAATCGACTCAGCTCATGATCCTGATCATATTGGTATAGTATATTGTGGTAGGTCTGCCACGCTTCCTTGTGGTACTTTCACCATTCGTGTTTCGGCGCAAAGTTATAATACCATTTCATTCCCATGAAAGGTATAAATATATCTTCATACGCCAACGTAAAATTATCTAAAATAATGCTGCGTAATTTCCAATTACCTACTTATTTATTCGTTTACAATAATAAGGCAATTAAAGAAAACGTGTATTGATTTTATATATGTACATATTTTTAATTTGCAGAATATTCCAAAATTGCGATAAGAATTTTTCCAGTCCAATTATTTTAATCGAAGCCGTCTTTTTCTGCCCAGTTTATTGGCATATTCGGCGCACTTTTTTTGTTTTTGAATCGCTTCGTGTGCAGTTTTGAATTGTTTTATAAATATGACTCAGTGGATGCTGATAGAGTTTGGAGTAGGCGAGAAAGAGGCAGTGTTGAACGAGCACTGAGGCAAAAGTCACCAGCAGTGCTTCATATCAAAGATTGGCACTTTTAACAGCTTTCTTCGTAAAACAGAGCCAATCTTTAATTTTTGTCCCCAATATCATTTAACTAAACCCTCCACGGTCAGGTAGTGGCTCTGAAGGGCTTCGCTGCTCTCTTCATTACCCGTGCATTTTAATTTTGTCTCCTTGTTTTCTTTTACTGCTCAACTTACTTGCAATTTCAATGAACTTTTCTTAATTCAGCAGTCCACAATTTACTCGCTTTTGTACCTAATTCTTTACGAAAGTAGGCCAAACGTACTTTATGACAGTCTGCATCATTTCGATATCAATAAAAATCATATATAAAACGCATTATATTACTCATCAAGCTACAGGCTGACAGGCTGAGTGTTGTGTTCTTACACTGTTTAATTTGTGTGTATGTATGTATGTATGTAACTTTCTTGATAGTACCCTGCAAAAATCATTGGATTATATGCTCCATTTGTGGTAGGTTGGAGTACTTTCAAAGTGACCACTAACATAGCCCGAACGACCGATTCATGTATCTGCATCGGTTCGCAGTTAGTCGAACATAACAAAAACAAAATGTTTATCGCGACGACGACGATATATGTATACTTACATACATATGTTTGAATGTATACACGTCATTCGTCGTCGTCGCGTTAACATTTGTTTTTTGTTGTTATGTTCGGCTAACAGCTAGGTAGGTACTCCATCAATTAATCCAATGTATGTAGGTACTCCATGGATAAATTGATTGTTATGCGGGACTGGAGTATAACTCCATTGCAATGACATGCAATGTTAAATGGACCATATTTTTTGTATGAAATGTGGCAAGTTATGGAGTAATCGGTTGGTCCATAGCGAGCACTCCATGCATTAGCGAACGGAGTACTCGGAATTTTTGCAGGGTAGTCTACATACATATGTACATACACAGTAATGTTTATATGTGGCTTCTTTTTATACTCAGCTGTACTAGTACACAGAGTATTATAGTTTTAATCACATAACGGTGGATTGTAACAGAATGAAATAATCGAGATAGATATAGACTTACATATATATAAATGATCAGGGTGAACAGAGAAATTGATTGAGCCATGTCCGTCCGTCCGTCTGTCCGTCCGTCTGTAAACACTCTAACTCGCGCAAAAATTGAGATATTTTGATGAAATTTGAAATGCAAGTTGGTATCGAGACTGGGACGGTTGGTATTGAAAATGGGCGAAATCGGACCATGACCACGCCCACTTTTTCTATATAGAAAAAATCGTAAATTTGGTATCTCAGTCACTAATATAGCTGGAGCGATGAAATTTTACCCATATGTTGAGCTCAGGCGCCTAGGAAGAAATTTGATAAAATTTTGGAAAATGGGCGGTGCCACGCCCACTTATTAAGGGTCAAACATTGAAAGTTTTATATGTCATAACTCAGAAACCATTGAAGGTATATCGATGAAATTTGGTACGCGTGATTTACTTACTTAGGCAAACGTTTGGACGGAAAATAGTTAAAATCGGTTGACGGCCACGCCCACTTTTATATATGTGTATTATAAAGTGGCCTAATTTTAAGCGACATCTCTGTCAAATATAAAGAAATATCATTGAAATTTCGTAGCAGGAGTCCAACTGCGGACATCAAACGAAAAACACAAAAATTTTGGAAAATGGGCGTGGCACCGCCTCTTTTTAGAAACAGGAATATACGAGATTTCGAAGCCCATAACTCGACAAATGATTTATATATAATGACGAAACTTGGTGTGTACACTTTTATTACTTGTGGCAATACATGTTCAAAATTTTAGCGAAATCGGTTTGACGACCACGCCCACTTTTATACATTGGACCTATAAAGTGGCCTAATAAAAACATTTTAAGCGATATCTTTGTCAAATATAGAGATAATTCATTGAAATTTTGTGGCATTAGTTCCACAATAGACCGGAAACAAAAAATAGAAAAATTTTGGAAAATGGGCGTGGCACCGCCTCTCTGTAGACAAAGGAATCTACGAGATTTCGGAGCCCATAACTCGACAAATAATTGAGATATTATGACGAAACTTGGTTTATACAATTTTATAACTTGTGTTAATAGACACGCAAAAATTTATTGAAATCGGTTTATGACCACGCCTACTTTTTAACAAAGATATTTCTGGAACACCCTTTGGGAATTTGTAACGCAACATCTTTGTAACTAGAAGTCAAAAAGGAATGAAATTTTGCACAAAGAATAATATTCATATGCTTAGTTGGATGACTGATAAAAATGTTGAAAATGGGCGTGGCTACGCCCACTTTATGCAGCACTCGCTTTATATAAAATACACCCTATATCGAACAAACGCAAACAAACAATGAAAGCATACAGCTGAGTATCTAATATTCGATTCCACCCGAACTCAGGCTTCCTTACTTGTTTGAGAATGGTTTGAAGATTATATGACAAAAATATGTAGCTTCCTTTTTTACTTGCCCTTATATGTATGTAACTTGAGGAAGTACTACAGATCATCAGCCGCGATTTTAGGGGCATTAAACTTGATAGGTTTGCCCTTGGATCTCAAATTTATACCAATAATTCGTTACATGCTTAACTCAGTAAATAGTTGGCAACACTTATCAATTATCAATCGAAATCAGACTCAATTTAACCTCTCGAAACTTCTGGCTTACAAGCTCGAATGCAAAATAAGTCAATTTTGCTGGCAATGCATCATGTTTACTTAGAACTGCCTGCAGCGTCGCCGTCGTCAACAGCGTCATGCACATTTGCCTGCTTTCCGGCAGCTTGCGCAAGTGTGGGCGTGTTTTGTCCAGTTTGCACTTGTTTTACGCTTACAAACTTTCGATTGACTAGTGATTTCCTGGTGATGTGGAAATTTCACATTCTAAACATATGGATGCAGTACATACATACTTCCTAGTCCCTTGAATTATTATCGCATAATATTACAAGCTACATACATACTACATACACAAATATGTACATATGTATGTGTTTTCTACCCTGCAAAAATTCCGAGTACTCCATTCGCTAATCCATGGAGTGCTCCCTATGGACCATCCGAGTACTCCATAACTTGCCACATTTCATACAAAAAATATGGTCCATTTAACATTGCATGTCATTGCAATGGAGTATATACTCCAGTCCCGCATACAATCAAATTAATCCATGGAGTACCTACATTGGATTAATTGATGGAGTACCTAACAGTTAGCTGAACATAACAACAAAAACCAAATGTTTATCGCGACGACGACGAATGACGTGTATACATTCAAACATATGTATGTATGTATGTATACACATATCGTCGTCGTCGCGATAAACATTTGGTTTTTGTTATGTTCGGCTATCTACGAACCGATGCAGATACACGAATCGGTCGTTTGGGCTATGTTAGTGGTCACTTTGAAAGTACTCCAACCTACCACAAATGGAGCATATAATCCAATGATTTTTGCAGGGTATATGTACACATGGACTTAGGTGAAAAAAGTTTTTTTTTTATACTCAGCTGTACTAGTACACAGAGTATTATAATTTTGATTTCATAACGGTGGATTGTAACATAATGAAATAATCGAGATAGATATGGACTTATATATATCAAAATGATCAGGGTGAAAAGAGAAATCGATTGAGCCATGTCCGTCCGTCCGTCCGTCCGTCCGTCCGTCCGTCCGTCCGTCCGTCCGTCCGTCCGTCCGTCCGTCCGTACGCACGATAACTCGCGTAAAAATTGAGATATTTTGATGAAATTTGAAATGCAAGTTGGTATCGAGACTGGGACGGTTGGTATTGAAAATGGGCGAAATCGGACCATGACCACGCCCACTTTTCCTATATAGAAAAAATCGGATATTTGGTATCTCAGCCACTACTATAGCTAGAGTGATAAAATTTTACCCACGTATTGAGCTCAGGGCCTTATGAAGAAATTTGATGAAGTTTTGGAAAATGGGCGGTGCCACGCCCACTTATTAAGGGGCAAACATTGAAAGTTTTATATGTCATTACTCAGCAACCGTTGAAGATATATCGATGAAATTTGGTATCCGTAATTTGCTTACTTAGACAAATGTTTTGACGAAAAATTATCAAAATCGGTGGACGGCCACGCCCACTTTTATATATGGGAACTATAAAGGGGCCTAATAAAAACATTTTAAGCGATATCTCTGTCAAATATAAAGATCTATCACTGAAATTTTGTGGTAGGAGTCCAACTACGGACATAAAACAAAAAATACAAAAATTTTTGAAAATGGGCGGTGCCACGCCCACTTATTAAGGGTCAAACATTGAAAGTTTTATATGTCATAACTCAGAAACCGTTAAAGATATATCGATGAAATTTGGTACGCGTAATATATTTACTTAGCCAAATGTGTGGACGAAAAATTATCAAAATCGGTGGACGGCCACGCCCACTTTTATATATGGGAACTATAAAGGGGCCTAATAAAAACATTTTAAGCGATATCTCTGTCAAATATAAAGATCTATCACTAAAATTTTGTGGCAGGAGTCCAAAGACGGACATAAAACAAAAA